>CM067382.1:22996974-23361974 GCA_034510155.1 Eucriotettix oculatus | reverse complement strand
CCCCCCCCCCCCCCCCCCCCCCCCCCCCCCCCCCCCCCCCCCCCCCCCCCCCCCCCCCCCCCCCCCCCCCCCCCCCCCCCCCCCCCCCCCCCCCCCCCCCCCCCCCCCCCCCCCCCCCCCCCCCCCCCCCCCCCCCCCCCCCCCCCCCCCCCCCCCCCCCCCCCCCCCCCCCCCCCCCCACCCCCCCCCCCCCCCCCCCCCCCCCCCCCCCCCCCCCCCCCCCCCCCCCCCCCCCCCCCCACCCCCCCCCCCCCCCCCCCCCCCCCCCCCCCCCCCCCCCCCCCCCCCCCCCCCCCCCCCCCCCCCCCCCCCCCCCCCCCCCCCCCCCCCCCCCACCCCCCCCCCCCCCCCCCCCCCCCCCCCCCCCCCCCCCCCCCCCCCCCCCCCCCCCCCCCCCCCCCCCCCCCCCCCCCACCCCCCCCCCCCCCCCCCCCCCCCCCCCCCCCCCCCCCCCCCCCCCCCCCCCCCCCCCCCCCCCCCCCCCCCCCCCCCCCCCCCCCCCCCCCCCCCCCCCCCCCCCCCCCCCCCCCCCCCCCCCCACCCCCCCCCCCCCCCCCCCCCCCCCCCCCCCCCCCCCCCCCCCCCCCCCCCCCCCCCCCCCCACCCCCCCCCCCCCCCCCCCCCCCCCCCCCCCCCCCCCCCCCCCCCCCCCCCCCCCCCCCCCCCCCCCCCCCCCCCCCCCCCCCCCCCCCCCCCCCCCCCCCCCCCCCCCCCCCCCCCCCCCCCCCCCCCCCCCCCCCCCCCCCCCCCCCCCCCCCCCCCCCCCCCCCCCCCCCCCCCCCCCCCCCCCCCCCCCCCCCCCCCCCCCCCCCCCCCCCCCCCCCCCCCACCCCCCCCCCCCCCCCCCCCCCCCCCCCCCCCCCCCCCCCCCCCCCCCCCCCCCCCCCCCCCCCCCCCCCCCCCCCCCCCCCCCCCCCCCCCCCCCCCCCCCCCCCCCCCCCCCCCCCCCCCCCCCCCCCCCCCCCCCCCCCCCCCCCCCCCCCCCCCCCCACCCCCCCCCCCCCCCCCCCCCCCCCCCCCCCCCCCCCCCCCCCCCACCCCCCCCCCCCCCCCCCCCCCCCCCCCCCCCCCCCCCCCCCCCCCCCCCCCCCCCCCCCCCCCCCCCCCCCCCCCCCCCCCCCCCCCCCCCCCCCCCCCCCCCCCCCCCCCCCCCCCCCCCCCCCCCCCCCCCCCCCCACCCCCCCCCCCCCCCCCCCCCCCCCCCCCCCCCCCCCCCCCCCCCCCCCCCCCCCCCCCCCCCCCCCCACCCCCCCCCCCCCCCCCCCCCCCCCCCCCCCCCCCCCCCCCCCCCCCCCCCCCCCCCCCCCCCCCCCCCCCCCCCCCCCCCCCCCCCCCCCCCCCCCCCCCCCCCCCCCCCCCCCCCCCCCCCCCCCCCCCCCCCCCCACCCCCCCCCCCCCCCCCCCCCCCCCCCCCCCCCCCCCCCCCCCCCCCCCCCCCCCCCCCCCCCCCCCCCCCCCCCCCCCCCCCCCCCCCCCCCCCCCCCCCCCCCCCCCCCCCCCCCCCCCCCCCCCCCCCCCCCCCCCCCCCCCCCCCCCCCCCCCCCCCCCCCCCCCCCCCCCCCCCCCCCCCCCCCCCCCCCCCCCCCCCCCCCCCCCCCCCCCCCCCCCCCCCCCACCCCCCCCCCCCCCCCCCCCCCCCCCCCCCCCCCCCCACCCCCCCCCCCCCCCCCCCCACCCCCCCCCCCCCCCCCCCCCCCCCCCCCCCCCCCCCCCCCCCCCCCCCCCCCCCCCCCCCCCCCCCCCCCCCCCCCCCCCCCCCCCCCCCCCCACCCCCCCCCCCCCCCCCCCCCCCCCCCCCCCCCCCCCCCCCCCCCCCCCCCCCCCCCCCCCCCCCCCCCCCCCCCCCCCCCCCCCCCCCCCCCCCCCCCCCCCCCCCCCCCCCCCCCCCCACCCCCCCCCCCCCCCCCCCCCCCCCCCCCCCCCCCCCCCCCCCCCCCCCCCCCCCCCCCCCCCCCCCCCCCCCCCCCCCCCCCCCCCCCCCCCCCCCCCCCCCCCCCCCCCCCCCCCCCCCCCCCCCCCCCCCCCCCCCCCCCCCCACCCCCCCCCCCCCCCCCCCCCCCCCCCCCCCCCCCCCCCCCCCCCCCCCCCCCCCCCCCCCCCCCCCCCCCACCCCCCCCCCCCCCCCCCCCCCCCCCCCCCCCCCCCCCCCCCCCCCCCCCCCCCCCCCCCCCCCCCCCCCCCCCCCCCCCCCCCCCCCCCCCACCCCCCCCCCCCCCCCCCCCCCCCCCCCCCCCCCCCCCCCCCCCCCCCCCCCCCCCCCCCCCCCCCCACCCCCCCCCCCCCCCCCCCCCCCCCCCCCACCCCCCCCCCCCCCCCCCCCCCCCCCCCCCCCCCCCCCCCCCCCCCCCCCCCCCCCCCCCCCCCCCCCCCCCCCCCCCCCCCCCCCCCCCCCCCCCCCCCCAATTTTCTTCAAAAGATACCACCTTTATTTAATTTGTAGATACATTTAATTTTCCAAAAAGAAATTTTAGTTCTCAACATGACATCTATTTTATCACCGTGTGCCAGCATAATTACGGTAATTCCTAATTCCGGTAGAGCATTGTCAAAAATAAGAAGAAGAAATAGAATCCAGAAACCTATATGTTAAAATTGTTTCATTATTTAAATACATATTTTCTGACTTTTGCACGGATTTTCCGGCTGTGTCATATCCGAAAAGATGACAGGTATAATTCGATTTTATAATTATAGAATTGTAGTAGCATCTAAGTTTCTATTTTATTCGTCAGCTTAGATTTTTGGAATCCCAAACAATTCTGATCTGACTTGTAACATGAAAAGTTACGATGAACAATGCAGTCCAGCTTGCGAGTTGCAATTGTTGAGGAACTGACGCAACCCGGGCCAACAATGTGGTCTGGCGAGTCGTCAGGAAGTGATGGGAGAAGCAGGTTGTGTCGGCGGGACGACGAGAGACTGACTACGCCCTGTAGATGTAATTTTTTTCATGCTCTGATTGAAATTAAAAACTATTAAAATCAATTTTTGGTATTTTTTATGAAAAATACCTGGCGCCCTAAAGGAATTAAGAAATCCTCGAATACGGAGGAACGACGGATCTGCTACAGACTATATGCTAATAAATTCTCTAGTTATCAATCGTGGTCCTCCGTTAGCTAAAATATATAGATAGTGTTTAATTAGATCAATTTTTGAATAATGAAGGCTTAGTCTAAAACAATTTTTCAGTTAAGGTAGGCATTACGATAATCAAAGACGATTGTTGAGTTCTGTATGGCTTTCGTAAATGTTTCTTTTCTATAATCAGGTCTGGGCCTTATTGTGTTGTCATTGCAACTGAGAAAACCACACTGTAATTCTAGGTTAGGGAAACGTCCACCATTTGCGTCGGTAAAAGTATAGTATATCTGGAGCAAACACACAAAAAAATTACAGCCCTGCGCGAGATTAAAGACACGAGAGGTATCCCACGAAAGAACGTGACTTTTGCACGTGATGGACAACGCACGTCTGAAGCTGAGCCAAGACTCGAACCCAAACATTCTAAATGCGCAGCTGCGACACGGACCACCAACACTGTAAAGGTCGCCGAAGCTAATTACCGATCTCGAATTCCGAACCTCGACGGTCGCGGTCACGCAACAGACGAATATACTCATTCTCTTTCGTTTAAAGCAAATAGCCATTTGGCCCGGCGCCTAATCTAATAGACAAGACAGCGGGTCGCCTTGACAAATGATCCGTAGCGTTCGGCGAAATAGTCACCATTGCAACGTTTAGTCGACGGTACTAAATCACCACGATTTACGATGTCTTCGTCCCTTACGCTCCCATTTGTTGACATTTCTTCCTTTATCCTTAACGAATCTCTTAAATCACTCTATTCTGGGCTTCATTCGATTTGCTTTGCATTACCAGCTGAAGCTGTACACTCACCAAAGAAATTGTGCTTTACTGATCAGAATTCTCAAATTGGAATGCATAAATATATATTCTTTCGACAAGTATTGTGATTATTTTTCAAATTTTAGTGCTGATAACTCAGTATAGGTCAGTAACACTACTTCAATAGTTAATTAAAAAGGCGGTGCGATGGGATAACGCACAACATCACTTAACTCGAGCGATCAGAGTCAAGGAAACACGATTGTAATAATATTTTGGTAAAATAAATGAAGACAATTGAATTTTCTAACTTTTTTATTATTTTTATATAAACGCACATCTAATATAAAAGGCCATCACTGATTTCATGATAAAGTTTGACCTTTTAAAAAAAGCGTTCGTTAGGAGAGTCATAGTTACTCTCGCCGAATCCTAGAAATATTGCTACGTATATCAAGAAGATTTCTAATCTGCTAGACCCTGTTTAGCCCTAGAAAAATTGCTAGTCGTATCCTAATGCAAGTGAACTGGAGCTCACTTTAACGTGAACTTTATAACGGCAACTTGGTAGTGTAAAACGTCGCAGTAAATGGGAAGATAATATTATTTTACCATGAAAGAATTATTATAAATTGGGAGTAACAGAAAATCTGGAAAAGGTTACAAACAGTGGTTTTTACCGTGTCGTCTCAACTTGCCTGGAATTTGTCGCTGGACCCGTTTGGGCTTCGGCGTTGAGCGATGAAGAGCACTTTGAAATTCCGGACTGGATCACGCTTTCCTTCCGTCATTTAAATGTCCTCGGCCAGGACAATCTTCAAGTTATTATTGCTCAACCTTTACCTACCCTTTAAGTTCCATCTTAACCTCCATGAGAAGCCGTTTGGCCAACCCCCCTCCCATTTCCACCAACGTTTTTGGGAGGAAACGCCATCCAATGCCACTAAATTTCACGACACTTAAGGAAAAAAACAGCCACGCCGTCTTGTTGGCTTTTATTACTCCTGTCTGTAACCTTAACTTCCCTCACGCAGCTTGCCTTTGATTCCGTACCGCCAAATTCCGCACGTAGTTGTGTTATCATTACAAACTATTTTAGAAAAATGATGCAAGGAAATATTTTATTCAGTACAGGGTATGTTGTACGTCCAGGAATTCATCCGTAAAACACAATGATAGGTAAAGGGTGTGCGGCTATCTGTTCATCAAGTTGCTCGGAATCCTCGTCTTCTTCGTTGGCACTGCAGTCTTTAGGGCTTTATTATAGGCATGACACCAAGCTGTCATCTTCCGTGACATAATAAATTTGATAAGGTTCGTGGTCATAATATTGAATCTCCTTCAGCCTTAACCATAGTTTTCGTGCCATTACTAACACAAACATATATCTCCTTGATCTGTTTTATCATCAGCATAATTTTAATAGAACGCCAGTCAATAAACCCAGTCACGAGTGATGTCCTTACACATAATAACCTGTTAAAGTCAAACTTGGCTCCACTTATAAAGCTGAATAGGAGTGTTTTACCTGTAATCGCAGTGGCACGCCACTCCCAATGTCAGTAGGATCTGGAAATATCAACCAAATTTGGTGGCATTGGATGTTGTTTTCCCGTTATATATTTAATTTGAATCGTTTCGACGTGCATCTTCTCACAAGTGGAACAGTTAATGAAGTAGTTTCTCGACAGGATCTGTTGTTGTTTTTTTCTCGTAGTGTTTCTGGGTTCTAGATGCTGCGGATGCGGTTTTGCATTGAAGAGGTTGCTGGTCGAATTAATGGAGGATCGTGGCGCGTGGATATTTAATAGAGCGCCACGAAGCTTGCACATCTTGCACCTGCCGTTACACGCCTCGTTTAGTACCTGCTCAGGTTCAGTTCATTTACCTGGTCACGGTCTTCTCACTTAACAGGCTTCGAAAAAAAAATTCATCTGCAAATCTGTTCCTTGAGAAACAAATGACAAACCATTTTCCCCACCATAGTCTTGTATAATTATCTCAAGTGTTTTATTTTCCTGGTGCTTGCCGTTAATAACTGCACATGTGAAAGTATTTCAAATTATTCACATATGTGGATTTTCATGCTGGTCTCTTATCATTTACCACTGAACCAGACATTAAGGTTAAAAATCCACTTTCAGGCTGTAAAATGGGTCGGAAATTGTACACTGATGGTTTCTTTATCTGTAATGGTAAATGTAAAAATTTTTCTTCGGGTTCCTGTATATGTCAGCTAATCTAACTGTCGTTTAGGATGATCCCGAGTATCCATCAATCATTTATATATTTTGCCTGATATTTTACCTCCAGTTCCTTGCTAATAAAGTGCCACAAGTTACACATTGAGCTCTTTCTTGCAGTTCCGCAGTTCTTTCTGTAAATAAAGTGATTTATGTCACATTCTTATTAATTTTCTCCGTACGACCTAATCTCGACCACCAATTCCAATCTTTGTTTATCTTCAGTAAATTGAATTCTGCGTGTCTCGCAAACTATTTCTCTATTTTGCAACTCATTTATGTCATTGTCCATCTACAATAAAGTCGATCGATAGATTATTTTTTTCCTTACAGTAACGTAATTAATTATTTTCTAATTATTTCCATTTAACAATATTATATTCAAATATTTTTAAATGATATATGTAATGACAAATAAAACAAAAGACAAAATGCAATAATGTTTGAATTTAATTTTTTTAAAGTTATCAGTTTATTAAAACATCTATTTGTTCACATTGACCTCCTTTCTGTATACTGGTTTTACTTTTTTGTGCTACTAGTTGTTTTTTGTTCACATTAAAATTGGCAGTGAATAGATATACAGACATCTAATACGTTCAAATTTTATTATATGTCTTCAAGATATTCTGATGTAACACACTTAATGATATCATTACGATAACAATTTACTGGAAATTAAAAAATCCACTTCACTCGAAAAAATGACCCTGAAACTTCAACAACACGTCATTAAAGATTGAAGGTTTACTTTCAAATGTTTTGTTTATATCTCTGTATATTGTCTTTGTTTGACTGATTGCCGACGTTTATTTGTGTTGAACTTTAGAATAACTCCAGGGAAATAGCTATTCATTTCAAAATACGATACGCAGTCTTCTACTTGCGTGGGATAAGCCAGAACTTAGTTTAGCGTGAACTTTTATTACGGCTACTTCGCAGTGTGTGAACTAATCCAAATACTGGAATCATATTATGCGAAATTCTATAAAATTTGTACTCAATAAGCTCATCCGGGAAAGTTATATCCCGTTCGTAAGAATATAACGAATCTTTTTGAGAATGGTAGTAGCGTTACGCCAGCTTCCCTCAAAATTAAGTTCTTCCTGATGCAATATTTCCTTCCATACCCTCAGTTCTCTTACTGCGCATCTCATACGACTTGCTATTTATCACGAGTTTTTTTGTGTGTATCTGAGAGGCATACGATGTGGGTGGTGCGGATTGACAGGCGGTGTGTTGATTATTGGAGAATAAATGAGGATGTGGTCTGCGGGAATGATAGTAAGGTGGGTTAGGATAAGCCTGAATGTTCAGGGGGAAGGACGAGGTCGATTAGGAATTTGAGCCGACGGAAGCGTAGAGATGGGGAGGATTGTCATGGAGTCGTTGGATCGTTGGGTTCGGGTGATTGAGAGCAGTTTTAATTAGGGACTTTATGGATTTGGTGATTACACGGAGTTTTTAACGACTGGATACCACTTTTTTATGGTAAATAAAACCAAAAACCAACAAAGTAATTAGTTGCATACATTGTTGTTATCCTGTAGCACGTGTTGTTTACCATTTTTACAACAGTTTTAATAAAAATGATGCGGGTAGCGTTTCGAAATCGAGATGAGGTAATTTAAAAAATAAATAACAACTTTGCATGAGAGTCGCTGACATGCAATAGAGTACAACACACCGCAGCAATAATTTAAAGACGCCTCGCGTCCCCACGCGTCACCATTCCTTTACTCGTCATTTGTAGTCAAGCAGCCGAGTATTTTCATTGTTACTATCAGATGTGTATGCGTGTATACTCGCGTAGCAGGTGCGTATCTCTTTAAGATTCCTTCTGTGGGTCTGTTAGGCATGTGGCGGTAGTTGACCTCGACTTTGAGGTGCATCGCAATTTTAGTCGCGATAAGACGTTCGAGTGAAGAGTGAATACGCCCTAGGCATCGGAACGCTTGTGATATTGCTTTCCACGCATTTCAACACTCCCAGGAATTCCTACCTACCTGTGACTGGAATCCCTAACAGCGACGCTCAAAGTCACTCCACAAATTAGGGATTGCGTCCCGCACTAAAATGTCACACGTGGTTTCATCGCAGTTCATGAACAGCAGTAAACGGTATTTCTCAAGTCTCTCACCTCAATCGCTATATTATTTTAAATTTAAATAATTTTACGAACTTATTCCTATCTTATGCAGGACTTTTTAAAAGAGAGTCATCCAATTTAAAAAAATATAAAATAAATCTTAATTTTGTAATAAAGCCTATAACTTTATTTTTTACGTGCTAAAGGGTACTAACACTATAGTCGCTAATGATATTAAAATTAATAGAAAAATATATTTAAAAAGGTAATAATCAAAGTTTAAAACATAGATTTCCGGTTAGTCAACGTGTTACTCTTTCCCCCAAGGATGCTGTGTTTTAGGGTTGAAACTGGAATAAAAAATTAAACATTATCGTTGTCCCAGGAAAGAAACTTCCGACGGATTACCAGTAAGGATCACTACTCAAGGAATTGGAGCAACACCCAGATCTTTCTTCCACGTGGTCTTTTGCTTCTCTAGTCTCCCTTCCATTTACGCTCTCTCCATCCAGTCACAGCCAAGAATGTCCTTTTTAATTTGTGCAAAATATATGCCTATATCCTCTCCCTTCTCCTTTTTTATTACGGTTCCCCTAATTGGTGGAAACTGGCCTCAGCATCCCCATGTTTCCTGGTTGATTGAGGTAAAAATGGGTGCTTGAGTCTACAGAAAATTGTTTACCTGTACCTGGCCACGCTTGTATCAGCCGCACATTTAGCACAGACATTTACGGTAGATAAAAATTTAAAATAATGAAATAAAATAATAATTCAGTAAGTGGGGTAGTAACGTATTTTAGCCGGTACTCACTCTCCACGGTTAAGTAACATATATTTTAAAAGTTAATTAAATTAAGGCAAATGAAATGAGATGTGCGCTATACATTAAACACACTCTTAATTAGTCTCAACAGATCTGGACGTACACAGCTTTGCTTATCTTACTATCGTCAAAATATAATACACACATAGTCGCTCATTAATTTCTAATTGTGTGTCGCATGCAAAATTTTTATGTATATTTGTGTGCTTTGTACCATAACTGCTGGATATTGAAAATTTTCACGGTTTCTCTTCATGACACACGCCAACAATAGAGATACCGGCCTGAGTACACCGCCGGGTACTTTCGGTAAAATTCCAGTATCTATTTCTAATCAAAACTAATACTTCGGTTTCTTCGTTTCTCTGGTATGAATAATGTTTAATCTTTTTACGAAATCAAACAATTAATTAAATATGTGAATTTGAGTTTTTGTAAAATAGTCTGGTATCTTTACGATAGGATTTGAGATACTTAGGACTTTTTTTTCGTCTTAAGAGGTGTAAGTAGAATATACGACTAACGTGGCCGCATAAACGTAGCCACGTGCGTTCATTTAACAGATTCAGTGGCATTCTCGGTGTTGCGTAAGTCGAATGAATGGCACTCCTGAGAAGCAGTCGGCCTCCACAGAACGCAAGCCACAGCAGAATAACAATCAAGGCAAACGACGCTCCACGACACATGGAATAATAAACAAGTATTGCATTAACATCAACATCAGGCATAACTCACCACTAAATTGACAGATAAATTCCAACAAACTTTAATTTTACAACTTACGTTTAACAATACGACCACCATTTTGCTTAGTATTTTATTAATATTTTTCAGACACATGTAGATTCCCGTTAGTAACATTTTCAAAAATTTTATTTATTTTCAAGAAATTCCGTTGTAGCTATTTCAGTTTTCAATATTTCATACAAACTTTTATTTTCAAAATCAAGTTTAGTCTTTTTAATATTAGGTTGAATTTTTAACTATATCCTTGGTGCATATTATGTAAATAGTTAATTCTGAGAGTTAATTTTGAATTGGATGTGTCGTTTTTTGTAAGATGGAGTTTCAAACAGAATATTCTACATTTATCTTCTGATGTAAAGAATTTTCTCAGCATCTATCAACGTGGATCTGTGAGAGTTTGATCTGCATTGTCACAGTGCTGAATCGCAAATCCAGTTCAGAGGAAATAAACACGTGTAATTTGTTCAGATTTGCCACGCAATTGCTCCGAATTGTGCGGACGTCTCCCTGGCTCCCTACGGTGCAGATTTCCCTTCTGTAATTGCAAGTTTTGGGATCCAGTCGAGACACCTGGAGATGCCTTCGGGCTCATGAGGGAGGCTATACGTTAATTAACTACCCATTCGCATGGCTGCCTCTATGATCTGCAGCTCTCAATGAGATCGAATTAGGAGGGAGAGAGAGAACGCTCAAGAATTTCGGATCCCTCAAGGTTCGTTACGAAGTTAAGCAAAGTTATTCGGCAGCCTATATCAAGTCCCTTTAAAGCCTTTAGAGCTTCATCAATTACGACTTAGATACGTGCATTAATTCGTGGAAAGAAAACACGCTTGGTGATTCATTAGAGATCCCCATGTTTTTATTAAAATTTATTATGAGTGATAAAATAAGTCACTCGAGCAAATACTGTGTATGTTATTAAATAACATCGCCAATAAATCAGGAAAACGCAGCGTTTCATTCAGTCATTGGACAACATAAAAAACTGAAATATATAATTTGTGGTTAAATTTTTATTATTAAGTATTTCTAAAACATATGTAACATAATTTAAGTAACAACATAGTCTTCTGACTTAAATATTTACAATAAATAAAATACGTTCAATAAGTCAGCATATAAGACGCTCTGTTAATTTTTTCTAAACACTTTAATTGAGGCTTTATATTTTATAAACGTATTTCATTTCCGATAAAAGACGCCGTCAGGGAATTGCCATTTTTTTTACATATTTATATCTGAAAACCAAGGATTGTCAGCTTGTTTCGTCCAAGGATGTTTGCACACGTACGAGGTGCGAGGAACACCTTTGCTGCGAGGCCAAGAGTTTCATCCGCAGGTCGGCCGAGTAACGGGACATCTTCAGCGTTATCCGGAGGTGGGGAATTGTAGTGAAAGACAATCGTAAACGGAGACTTAACAGCTCGTCCGTTGTTGTAAACAAAAGGAGGAATTTTAAGCACTCGGTAAACTCAGACTGATAAACAATGAGCCGTCGCATTTGGCAACGGGCCATCAATCCCAAGCAATCAACAAAAGCAAAAAAAGGAATATTTTAAAATACTATTAATTAATGCCTACGGAACCCTATTAAAATTACTTTCTATTATTTCATATTAGATTTTTAAATAATTTTTATTTTCATCATATGATGTCTTTTTGTAAAGCGTATTCAAGCCAATGTTAGTGGTGGAAGTACGTAATGTTATAGACCTAGAAATCTGAAAAGTCTATATTTTTAATTTCAACGAACGACTGAGGCAGAACGTTAAGTATTGACGATAGTGCCAATTCGAAACAAGTTCTCTAAGAAATCGCAGTGCACAAAAAAGACATCGAAGAAGTAGCATCCACCCGGAAAAATTATTGTATTGTATTTCCAAAATAAAAATTAGCACGACGAGTCGTTCCTTTCTGAGACGTCTTCAGGTGTAAATATAATAGCATTTTAAGTCTAAACATAAATTGTTTCTTGAGATATAAATACGTCATTAAAATTTTGTGGAAAAAATTTTGATCTGAAGCGATCCCAAAAAGAAACTGTTCTTCTTGTCAAGTTTTATTTTATTAACAAGCTCCAATTTTTTATTTTATTTAAATATTCTCCTGATAAATTTGGCTGATTTATTTATTCATAATTCGATTAAGTCAGGTAAATATATAACTATTTTAATATCTTAATAGTCGTGCAACTTTCAAATTAAATATGGGCACTGGGCAACAGCGAGCGAAAATGGTGGACTGTATTTTTAATTTTAACCGAAAAATAAATTTGTTTCTTTCTGTATTTTCCAACATATTTTGTGAGGAGATTTGTTTATCATATTCGAGTATTTTTCGTAATGAAAAGGAACAAAAACAAACAACTCTGGTAATCTCTTTGCGATCCTCAAATTTTATTTCATTTTGTAATATTTAATATCTTAATCCCATTAGTATTAAATACCTCATTAGGCCTTGACGATAAATTTTCTGCTCGTTATGAGTTCATAATTTATCTCCATACGTTTTTTATGCCACCAGTGTGGAGGAATTGTTATAAACGAAAAATTTTATGTATTTACAGATAATTTTAAATTTAAATTACAATAATAGTTAAAATTTTTATTATTTATCGAAAAAGCAATCCTCCGTTTTAAAGCGCTTAGTATTAAATCGAAGGGCACAAAAATAGTGAATTGCAGTTTTAATAAAAATAATGAGAATAAAATCGCAGGGATTAATTACGTATCCTTTTGTGGTATATTTCCCGTCAATTCGGAAAATGTCAAGCTGGCTCCTCTGCATTCTCTAAGTCCGTTTTCCTCATTAAAAAAAACTATTGGACTTTTCCCTTTGTTTCTCTCTGTTTTATGATATAATGCTGTACGTGAAAAAATAGTGGTAACATATCAATATTTCCAGCAAAAAATAACATCGTTAACGATTTTTTATTTGTATATATTGGGAAACGTCATCTACTTCACCCACGTTGTCTAGGCGGTAAAGTTAATTTTATCAGCCCAAAATCCTAGGTTTTACACCGGGTCGGCACAATCATTGATTACTAAAGCTAACCGCTATAATGTCTGGTAGATTTACGGTAATGTGTATATTGCATCTACTTTTCGTTTGCGGTGCTCAGTCGTATATTACGCTGCAAATATTAGCAAGAATTTCATTTGATGCGTCAGATATTCCATAAATATCGCAGTTTAGGAAAAGTGAATGCTTGTATCGTACGCAAGTAATTCCTTCTCGTATAGCCAGAGAGACTTTCGGCATTTTCACGGAGCCGAGTTAAGCGTATGCAAATTGCTTCCGACAATGCGGTCCTAAACGCGGCAATCGGGAGAAGATATTCATCGGTGACATTTAACTCCTCGCTGGGATCTTCTTCCTCGTCGTATTATTCACGTCTGCGGCGAAAGCAACTCCATAAAGTGGCTGTAAATGCCCATACTGTCACTCGTTTTCCACGTGAAGGGTATGATTAAGGTAGAAGATGTTTTCCAATATTATAAGTGCATAGACTCCTTAAACAACACGAGTTTATACGAATACCAATTATGGATTGTTAAAGGAATATCATGAAAGAAAACAGAGGGGTAAAAACATTATAAGAGATGGAAAACTGTAAATATTAGTCATTTAAGTGAAATTTCGTTGGGGCCGTCAACGACCCAAAACTCATTGGTAGCAGTACAGGTCCTTCATTTTTTATTTCTAATTTCAAAATAAAATCAGGAATTTGGAACCCACAGAGTCCATTCCGATGATTCGACGGGTGGCCATCGAGATGGCCTTAGTGTGCAGATTCAAGGTTGCAATTCAGATGCCTGCTAAATGGATTTAAGGAACGCGGTCCAGCGTTTCATTACGAGATAATAACAGGCACCTCTTAGGCCAGTTTCTTGCTGTTATACATATGCGTGAGCAGTGTGGCCCCAACACACACTATCAAGAAGAGAAAAGGGGGAAAAAAAAGAGGAAGACCTCTCAGCACGCTGCCTTTGTGGAACACGGCAATCTCCTATTATTACTGCATTTCTTTTAACGGCGCGCTGTGGCGTCCCCGACGTCTAACACACGCCATCGCCTCTTCTCCTCTCGTCTCGGATATGCTTAAAATTAAATTTGACGCCAAGGCCTTTTGTTTTTTTCATTTCCCCGGGCGATCATATATATCGATGCAGTGATTCACAGAGAGCTTTGGCACACTCACAAATACTATTGTGAAATAACCAATTGTAAGTTCGTGTCCGTAAACCATAAATCGTAAAATGACTGCAATTTCCCACATACGTATATTGTAATATATAATAACTAACTACTTTGTTTTACAATTTAATATGAATATTTGAAAAATAATAAATTTACTCTTATTAGTATAATTATTGATAAATACAACAAAATAGGGGAAATCCCACATTACACAACTTTTCCAGTTTGTTCGACGCGATCCTCCTTGAATCGGAACGAGTTCAGAGTAGAGATGGATAAAGCCGTTCTTTTTAGTGATCGGAACCACTCGCTTGATTATTTATCGCTCATTTACATATATATTTATATATACTTTCGAGGGGCGACTGTGGAAATCCTCATGGACACCCATAAGGGTCCGCACTTCTGGGTAGTGTGGGACTCACACCCACTAAAACCATAAAAAAACCTTTCTCCAAGGCGAGGATGAACACCCTTCAGGGTGTGTTCGTCTGAAGCGATGTTGGAAGGAAGTTGATCCAAGAAGATAAAAAGTTGCTCAAAACAATCATAAAATGTACACGGAGAATGAATTGGTGAGGAGAAACTTTGCGACATTGACAGTATAACTCAACTACGCCCTTTTTTATTAATTTAATAATTTTTACTTAGCAAACTTACCTGGCGCTTAATAAATAAGAAGTCATAAATTAGTCAATAGTAGAGTTTAGCTGAGGATCGTAATTCGTCTATCCCCCCTCCCCAGCAGCCACGCAAATAAAACAAACTTAAAAAGTTAGAACGCAAAGTGAAAGGTGACTAAAAATCCTGGCAAAATGATCTGAAGTTTTCAGATTTTCTCCAAAATAAAATCTTTGACGTTGTAAATTACAACGCTTTTATATAAAATACAATTTTTTACACAAAATAAGACTGTAAAAAATAAAAATTTCAATCTATTAAGATACGGAAGGGATTTATATGATTATTTTTTGGACATTAACATAAGAGAAAATCTTATTACCGTTTATAATAATTTGTGCATATGGCTTTAAATTTAATTTAAAGATAATATAGTATCGTCCAACTTGATGATTGCTTGACTGAGGGTGTCCTCAGGACACACAGGAAACTTCTTCGCTTTAGACAGTTCATTATAGAATATGAATCATCGTTGTTTGAGCGAGATTAGTCAACACGAGGCCGTTTGTCCTTACTAGGGAACTGACGTGTCACCAGTTTGTAAATCACCGTGACACAGACGATAACTCCTTCACACGGACAATACTTACGCGAATAGTTAGCAAATAAATGATCTCACGTCTCGCATAAATATGAAAAGGTCTTCTCAATAATATGATGGAAAAATTTCGGGTTGTAAATATTTTTCTTCCGTCATACGTAACTAACTGGAGCATACCAACAACGACGAGTTCGTCTCATGTGTTATCTTCGATGGTCACTCTAAAAGTAATGCTAGCTATTTTTATTTATTTCTACATGTTTGCAATTTATGGAGATCATAGATACAGCCTTCCCGTTTGTGTTCAAATATTTTTCAACCCGTTCCGTTCTAATACCATGTCTTCAACATGGCTGCTACACTTCACAATCGTCGAGAACAACGTTCTGTTATAGAATTTCTGTGCTATGAGCGCGAGATAAAGGCGACGTCCTCAATAAGTTAAAAATGTATGTGGAGATGCTGCTGACAAGCAGATTATGTGGGGGGAAAGAAGGCACGCCAATATTCGGAATACTCTTCGCAATGGCAGACCCCACACTGAACTAACTCATGGCAATCTGCTGAGAGCTAACGGCGTGGTTTTGACTGACAAACGCATCACAGTGAAAGAATTGGCACTAAAACTATGAATAAGAGAATGTTTGAAAAGGTTTGTGCCAGGTGCGTACCAAGGATATTTACACGTTCATAAAGAAACACGATTAACGGAGTTCAACCAACTTTTGGATCAGTACGGGAATGGTGGAGAGGACTTCGTTGCAAGAATTGTGACATGGCTCCGCCATTCTAAACGGGAGGTAAGACGTAATCAAAGGAGGAGCTTCTTGCAAATTTGCCTAGTTTGATACCGAAAGACTCTTCCTTGTGGAGATCATGACACGCATACCCACCATTCTTTCTGATGCATATGTGGCAACTTTGAAGAAACTTCAAGATGAACTCATTCATGTTCGATCACATCGGGAGAAGCACGAGGTTTTGCTGTTGCACGACAATGCACGGCCACATGTCAGTTATAAAAGCACCAACGTGATCAGAAAATGGCCAGTATTTAAACAGCCACCTTACGGTGCTGACCTGGCTCTATGCGATTGTCATCTCGTCGGTTAGCTGAAGGAATTCCTACGCGGGAAGAGATTTGAAGCTGACTCTGCTGCCAAACAGTGACTCAACCTTGCTGAAGGTGGCGTAAGGAAGTTGAAAGGGTTGCAGAATGCAGTTTAGTTCCTAGGGAATGCACCCACTCCCTATAAAATAATAGGAAAGCTGTATAATGAAAAATAAATTTGCAGAAAAATAGTGCGCATTACTTTTGGAGTGACCCTCGTATGTTATCAATGCAAAATATGCCTAGTATGGCGATTATACTAGAATATTAATTATAAAACTGAAAATAAGTGATGCTTCGATCGTTGGATTGACATATAAGCTGATCGGATTTTGGAGTACTGTTTTTATTGATAGCTAGATGGTTTCTGTTTAATTTTATTTTATTTTTTCTTAATCCACTCCATATCTCATGATTAATAAGTGAAGGAAATACGTTATTTGAGTGCATTGTGCATTAAAGGACGTAGTACACAACCACACGTGGCCTCGTTGAGTAGAGAGGTGCTTTGTGCATCAACACGCAGCCTCTTTGGACCCTACAACTCCTTTCACCCTCGCAGAAGCTTCCTACAATGAAAACAAAGGCCGTCATTCCCAAACACAATCTAGCTATTAAACCCAATCGTATTCTTCGACTGTAATTGTTTACTAACCGTTGAAAGCAGTTAATTTATTTTCATTGTTCGCCTACTATTTGAACGTATAATAGATCCTTTGCACGCAACTTATTCCGTTATTTCTTCAGAAATGGTGGGAAATAGAAACAACTGTCACTGGCTTGGGAGCGCAGTTATGTTCGGTTGACATGGCCCCTAATTTGATAAACAAACTTTGTACTTGTGTTACTGGCTGCCTCGCTCTTGTGAATTTTTGTATATTACGGTCAAACAAACAGAGAGATTTTATTTTATGTTTCAATAATAAGCTCTCTTTGTCATAAACGTAACTTCCAAAAGTATTAAATAATTTCAATCTTTTAAATAAGATATTTGGGTTTACCGGTCTGAGCGAAGACGTCGCGTTTTAAGACACTGAAAAGAAAAAATATGATAATAAAATAGTGCGTACATAATTACAAACAAAAAATACTTGCACATTATTATACCTTCCATAACTCGTGTACCTCATCAAGGTGAGCGCTGCAAATAAACAACAATATAACAATGATTATTTAAGGTGGTCAAAGTGGTTATTTGAAAATACTGATGAAGAATTTGATAATGTGTGACTTTTGATACAATCTCGGATAATGTTTACTTATAGAATTTAATAATGTTACATTATTTCTATGGCCTACCAGGATGACTGCGGGCTGTCATACTTGAAACATTCCGAATATGGAGTGGTACGTGGTCAGCGTAAGGACTCTCCATCAGTCTTAACCCCGGTCTCCGTAGCCATGACAGCACAAACATCCAAGCCCATGCCAGGATTCGAACCCGGGACCTCTGGACTGTGAGGCAGCAACTAGACCATAGGAGTTCGGCCATTATTACAATTCAAACTGTGAATATTTAAGTTGGCAGGTTTACTAAAAAGTGAAGTGAAATATGTTCCTTCAGGCGAATTCTTAATGCGGTTTCTCTTTGTCCTATGCAACAAAATTTATTTATTACACTTTTCATACCTGAATTATTGATATAATATCCGTAGTTTCCTCACACTTAACCGAAATGTTTCGTTACCGGCACTTTGTTGCACATAAGTACCAGAAGTAGGAAATGTCCACGTTTCAGTTCCCACAGGGACATCGAATGGTGATGCTCGGTGACGTATATGATGCAGCATTTACAATCGAATCTGTATTTATGTAGCTTCATCGACGCGCAAACCATCAGTATGATGATTAGGGGATATTTTTTTATCATGCATTTTTTTAATGGTTGCTAGGTGCGGAACAGTGACCACAACTACTCTCCAATTATTATATCCTAATGAAAATCACAGACATGGATTTATGGATCGAAATTGATATTCATTTAATTTGTTAGATCCATTTGTAATAACTGCTGGAACAAATGTCCGTACCTCGCTACAAGAGATCATTAAAGTCCTTAATATTAGTCCAGGAGAAGTGTAATCGCGATTAGATTGTTCGGGAACACACACGCACAACGCACGTTCAAATTCGCTAACAACTACCTGCCGTGGTTGAAATTCGCGGTTTTTTCTTCCCGCGCCGCACATTCCTGTCGAGATACCTCTTCAATTACAGTCTCTTAGTTGGCCAGACACCCTGCTCTATTGAAACATCATTCCCCATTAATTACTGGCCGTGTGCTAGCTCGACTTCTGGCGAGATGTTCCATGTGGACGAGAACCGGTTTCTGGTTCCTCGTTACGGACGTACTGCTCGATTTCTTCTCCACACAAAAACTGCAGGCTGGAGTCTAGATGGACCCACAGGACACACCAGGAAGATCGCATTCCAGACCATGACCTCTGCATGATACACGCCACAAAGACAAGGGGACTTAACCGCCACGGAATTTAACCCTAAAAATTAAAACTCGTTAACGTCACCAAAAGAATTAGTCACAGGAGAATTTGATTACCTTCCGGACATATTCCGCGAAAGATCCACAGTACCAAGTTCCCAATACAGAAACAGATTTAAACTAACTTAATAAAATATTTCTTATTCCTCAGTTTTCATTATTTAGGGAAGCTTATCTAAACGATAACAGACCAGTTTTTTTTGTGAGTAGCCATCGACGCGTTGAGCATCTGCTTGTTTGCTACAGCACTTTAATAAATTGAGAAAAATAGTTTTTTCATAACTTTAAGAACATTCATACTGTGTCTTAAGAATTTCTACCTCGATTTAGAAGGCTTTAAACCTTCAGCTTTACTATTCACCCGTCCCAATAGCCCTTGTCAGTGCTGCACACATGGCTGGAATAAAAAAGCACTTTCGAAGGATTCTGTTTCATCCCCCTGCACTCCCCTAATGCTCCACAAAATGCCTCATATTGGTGCTGCGGATCAGTTAACACATACATTACTCCCAAAGCATGCTCGTAGGAAAGATAATCCGTCTTAAATTATTCCTCATTTAAAAATTAGTCATTACTGGAAGCTATATAGGTGGAATTGTTATGCTATTGAAATGGGAGCCGATCTGGCCGTTCAGCGAGTGGGAGCAGACAAATATACATGCGTCGCCATATCGTTTGGCTACCCCTTTATCATACTTTTAATTCAGTTACGTGGAAAATACTAATATGGCAAGATTGACAGTTGAAAAGAAGCGGATATATTCTTATATCAATCTAGCCAATGAGAATTCATTCTTTTCAGGACAAAGTTGAATTTTAAAAAACCACCTTCGAAAGGCAGCTTATGTCACTTTCAATTCAGGAATGAAATTATGTTCTTTGAAGTCACACTGTTCTGACTGAACAAGAACTGACCGAGTAGCCCATTGAGACGATCGTCATTTATTTCTACTCCAAGCACGAAGCACGCCAATTACATGGTCGCGGAGAGTTTTGCATTAGTTGGTCTCCCTGTGGTCGCAATCGTATGTGTTCACGCAATCGGCGGCAATTGAACGTCTTTTGGCGGTTTTCAGCTCCGCTGCACGCTCGCCGCAAATTACTGGCCTTCTTTAGGTACGTAACTGTATCGCAAGAGGAGTGGCCGTATTAAATTTTAAACGTAAGTGCTGTGCGTGCATCGGTGGCAGAGTTACAATCTCTTGGCAACTCCTTCTTTAATGGCGACCCACGAGGCTATTCACGATCTTGGACTTGATAATGTAGCGTATAATTTTTCCGGGCTGAATCAGTGTCATACTCACCATATAAATCACGTATTTCCTTCCCGATCATCCTTTAAAATGCTTGGACATGAACTTATCATTCCCCTTCTGTGTTTAGCATCAAATTACAATACTTTTCGTGGATTGATACATTTCTCAATTGGTATTCAATAAAACGTAGGATTAAATTAGAATGAAAGTCAGAATCAGAACAATTTGAATCTTTACCAATAAGTAAAATTGAAATGTCTGTCTGAACGTTTGTCTAGAATAGGCTGCAAAACGGCTCAACGGTTATCAATGAAAATTTGAGGGTTTAACTTAAATAATCGTGCATGTTTCATTTCGATATATTGCAGAAGATATTATTATAATATAAATTTTAATATAAAACATTCTACGGGAAACGTTTCTTGGCATTCGCGCATTCTAATCTCCAAGAAGTGATTGTGAATTGTCTATGCACTTGATCTGTTTATGTTCCGAAACGACTTAACGGATTACAATGAAAATTTCAGTGATTGAAACAGAAATTTCAACTTATATTTTAGTGTATGTGTTTTGATATCTTGTAGAGCTCAGAAGAATATAAATATTCATAAAGTCATTGAGTTGGCGCGTGGAAGCCTGCCAAAAAAACCAATTCTACTTTTCATCTGACTGTGTTATTATAAGCGTAATTTTGTCAGCATGAGAGAGAGCAAGGGGAGAGTGAGCATTTTCATTCCATGTATTGTTGTAGCAGGATTCGCGCCGTAATTAACCTAACGTTGACAGAGAGCTAACTCCCTGAGAAATAATAAACCTCTATGGATCGTCGAAACGATACATGTGTAATTTTTTTTATTTGTGGCGCCGTGTAAATTTTAATATTTAGTAATTGCTCATTTTTAAAATCAAATAAATATAATTTATCCCAATAATTATGATTAAAGTTTCTGTATGTCTGGAAGTTTGAATCAAATTGGCTCCGAAAGTGGGACCTGTTCAAAACCAACTGCGAGTTATAAGGTTTGCCCTGAAGCGACCATAAATTAATGATGCCGTACTTCTTATATATTCAATGAATTCAACTTTATTAAAATTCTTTACCTGTTGTAGGGCAAAATAAAAGGAGCTATTTCCGCGCGAACGAAATCGCGGGCATAACTAGTTTAAAATAACTTTCGTTTCCCAACATTCGGCCCTGGATGTTGCGGTATCAAACCTAATTTCAATAAGATTTTAATTAAATAACTAAAGAGACACCGAAAGTTTGGGAATAAACGTCTTATTTATATACTTAAAATTCTTCTGTTTATGATTTTTGGTCAGTCATTATAGTTCATTTGTAATATTAAGTCAGAGTTTTTTCATTAGATTATTTATAAAACATATAACGTATAGGAAAATAATACTGTGTTGTGTGAGACGCGCAGCAAGAGAAGAAAAATACGGGGGCATTATTGAATGTAAAAGAACATTATTATTCTCAGTATGCTTTTGAGATAGTTTTTTTTATCATTTAATAATCGCTAGGTTAGTATTTATTTTGGATTAACAGTAGAATATTTTTGAAGTTTTAGTTGTTTGTTTCTTTGCGATAATCGATGATTTTCATTTTTAAGGATTATACGGTTTCAATAAGGTAATTTACTTCTTTCTAAAATGACAGCTCATTTGCTAATTATTAACTCGGAGGTGATTATACTCTGCTTAATAACTATTGTTTGTGCATATTTTCCTCGCTGTTAAGTTGACTCGCCTGCGATACTGCGCGTAGACTAACCGCTCAACATTTCGTCCTGCGAGTCTGAAACAAACGCGTCTCTATTTATTATTACATTGTTAGCTGAATAGTACAAAAAAATTGCTGAGTATTAACATTTAAACCAGGAAGTTATATTTATAATTTCATGATTTACAGAAATTCTACGATAACTTAATTTTTACTTGAAATAGAAATTGATTTTGAGTGTCCTAAAATTTAAAACTATTTTTATTATAATTTACAAGTATTCCAATCAGTGTTCCAAGTTGTTTCCTGGGAATTTTCTTATAGCCAACTTGATAATTCTATGATTGTTCACAAAAGTTCCCCCCTGAAGTACGATGAACCATTATTTTTGTCATATTCTTTGACGAATATCAACATTATGCCATTCAGTATGATTATTTTGAACTTACAAAGTTATTGTTAAAATTACAATTTTTGTTTCATTTTATCTTAAAGACCATCCGATTGTGGAATTTCACGTTTGGATTTAATTATACTAGCGCAGAAACCACGTTTTTATACTTCGTGAACAGATTTACCGTAACTGTTAACTACAAATGTTCCTGAATCATCCTGGTATACTAAATTTCCTACCTCATTATATTGTTACTCTAAAACATTTACTTTCCCCAAAACAGTACCCTTCATGACGTAAACCAAATGTACTTACAGTTCCCGAAATTCGTACCACTCTACATACGTCTCATCCGAGATCATTGGAATTCGAATCTTTGAGACGATATTTAATGGGAATTTTTTTTTGACACAGAGAAATCCAAACACGGTTAACGAGGCAACCGATTAATTAAAAGCGCATTAAGCCTTTTCCCTTTAATACGCCTTTGTATGGAATACTTTTCCCCCTCTAAAATAAAAATATTCCTCACCATTAATCTCAAATATAAACAATAATTATGAACAGGTGCGGCCCTTCAGCGTTTCAGAAAAATAATAAGAAAATTAACTCCTTGCCAGATCTCTTTCTGATGAGGACCTCTGGTGAAAGTGACTTGATCATTCAAATTTTCAAATCTGTTGCAAACAGAATTGGATTAAATATATAGACAGCTTACTAGAGGACTGAGGGAACTTTCTTTTACAGCATAGGAAGAATAAAAAAGACAGGGGCAAAATACAGAAAATAATCATTTAGCAATTGTGACAGGGATGTTCGAGTCGCAGATAGCGGCGCCACGTCGTAGTGCAGATGATTAGAAAGAACTAATTCAACGCCTCATTGCGCAATACGCAGACTTATATTTATCAAACTCTCATTTATTTTATTTCAAAACATTTAATATGTGTATCAATTAGACACAATAGTTCAGGAAAAGAGATACCAAATAATTTATAATTTAATGAAAAGCTAATATCGGGTAAAATGAATCACGTTTCAGGTTATTTTCAAAAGAATTCAATTAACTATTGAAGCTATACCTGGCTTTAATAATATAACCAGCTATGAATGATTAGCCTATGAATAATCATACATTAAAGCTTGTATTGAAAACAGATAATATTTTGGACTCCAAGTCAGTAAATTACTCACGATGGGTGATTTCAAAATGCCTTAGAATGCGCACTGTTATTCTACTTGTGTAGTATTTGTATATATTAAAGATTTTGAAATCAAACATAATTTTTTAAAGGTTTATTGGCGATTGATGCAGAGTAACTAAGAACTGTGGACTGCAGGGCTAGACAGTCGCTCCGCTACCTGCGACTCGAACACCCCACACACAATCACTACTGGATATCAGTATAGTGCTCCTTGGGTATAGTTTAAAGCATTCAACTAACTGTGATGCAGGGAATCCTTTCGAGAAATATGTATCAGTCCTTCCCAATTTGAGGCAGATGACCGACTGTTCCAATGTTTTGCCAAACCGGTGTACACGCCCCTCATACGCGAGCCAGGTGTTTTCAAAGTAATGCAACCGATATTGATATTGAGACTGTGTGCATGCTGAAGAACTGCTTTCGACGGTTATTTAACAAGGAAGAGCACCAGCGAGCAGAGGTACAAAGTGTAACTGGATCAAGGTCACGCCTAGCCCAGTTGTGCCGCGTGTTGCCTTCCTGAAGTTGGCAGGCGAAGCAAGAGAACTGGACGACGTCCAAGTAATTTAACAGCGCCATTACAAGAAAGCAGCTGTTATTATATTCAAAGTTACTGAACAACTCGTAATAACATATAATCTCCAAATTCTGTTTAAGAATTCATGGAGTTAGTGTATCTCACCAAAGACATTGCTCAGTGTTAAGACACTAATTTATTAGCATACGATATAAGCAAAATTTATCAATGAGTATCAGGCATAAATTGTATGTCTTATTTCCTGTGCTTTGGTATATATTATTATAAGGTATAAAAATATTCATATGAATGTAAACAGTAACATGGCGTTAATAGTTATTAAGCAATCATATCAATTTATGTACAATCTCAGACTCGTTCCACATCGTTGAAATTGTGCGTAACTATGGGATCAGTGGAATATGATTTAATACTAATACTCTTATATTTAAATTAAATTATTCTCATCAAATTTCAAATTCCCGTAATTAAAATATTCCACCACTACTTGTGTCTTGGTCAAAAATTAATTAAAAGGATTGTCTAGTGTTATAGTGTAATACTTATATCTGTTCATTTCCCCAGAGATGTTATAGTGTTCCCAATCCTCTATATTTGATATATTTCGTTTGATATACGAGTTTTAAGACGCTTATAATAATACGAAGAACCATATACAACAACACCAAAAGTATACGAACCTCCCAGTGCCCCATAGTTTCAATATTCTTAATCCTATACAGATACGTATTGTTAGTACTTGATAATTTTCAGAGACTTGTATAAATAATGTTGAATATTTTTGGGTTTATATTTCATCTACATTAAAAATTATTACCTCAACATGTCCTTGGCCTTTAATATACAACACGACAACAGGACAAGCAACGAAAAATTTTGCAACAAAAATTCTTTCATCTAATATATTTATATTTAATCTACATTGTAAATTTCAACCTCAAAATGTTCAGAGTAACTCATGTCCTGGCCGTTAATGTACAACAGGACAAGCAAGGAAAGTTTGCAAAATAAATGCTTACATTTAATATAAGTATGGAGTGTAAGAAATTTTTTAGGGTATATGGGAGTAAACAATAAGCAGTGCAGAATAGAAAAGATTAGAAGCGTTTAAAATGTGATGCTATAGATGAATACTGAAAGTGAGATGTTTAGATCGGAAGTCTTAAAGAGGGTTGGTGAAGAGAGAACATTATGGAAGACACTGACTAGTAAGGGCGTAGACTAACTGACCATATTTCAGATGCACGAAGGACTCGTTAAATTAGTGTTAAAGGAAAGTGTGTGCGGAGGGAATAGAAGAGGTAGACCGAGACTAGAACAGGTTAAGCAAATCAGTAGTTAAGTGGCTATGAGAAGAATAGCAAAGGATAAATTCGTATTGAGAGCTGTATACCACAATAACAATGTATCAGACGAAGGACAACAGTTAATTTTTTTTAACTGATCCGGTATTAAATAAATAAAATGGCCAATACGTCTTTGTAATTTAATTTAATAGATTACAGCGTATTGATAAGTCAAATAAATTGAAGTATTAAAATTGTAATATTTTCTGGGCATGTGAACCAACGTAGACTGGATGTATTTGTGATATTTAAAATTTCAATCTGATTTGCGTATATTATAACAATCGTGGAAGTATTCGAGACAATATTAACTTTTAAATTTTTTTTATTGATAATAACGTAGTTGACCTGTTTTCTAGATTCAATAACAGGTCGTTTTTAACAATGTTTTTCTTTTGTTGATACATAAAAAAAATTAATTAGTTATGTATGATTGCAATGTACTATTATATGTATATTTAAAATTGGTTTTAGTGATTTTTATTCACAGTGTGCAAGAGTCATCTGTTTTACTAATTTACTATTATTTCTTATTTTATTATTTTCTTGGAGAGACTGAACAAAAGCATTCTTCATTTCCTTGTCTCCTCATCCTTCTTACGAAGGTTGGAAGCCAAACCCGTCCTACATACATTCCATCTTTCCACTTTAGGCAATATTAACTTTTTTTCCTGCTTGATTTGGGCCCGTTTTATATCACTGAATGCAGACAATATTTTAAATGAACTGGCTGATGAGCGGTTGAATAATTAAGGAAGATTTTCTACCTTTAATTAGCTTGCCGTACATTTGGACCCAGGTAAGTTTATTCACTTTAAACTCACAATCAGCGCGTGTCGTGAAGAGAAAGATCCAAGTCTCGTCTAGTATTCCCACGAGGGACTTAATTACGGCACGGAATAAACGATTCATCTTTCCTTACGAGCTTCTCTAGATAACAAGCTGTCGACCTAATTAGGCTGCTAAATTAAGGAAACGTGTTCTACGTCAGTGTTCGGCAAGGAAACCCTTCTCTGCAGTGCAGAAACCGGCACGGCATTGCTTTATATTGTTTATAAACTCTGGCTACTTTATGACAATTGTTCATATTTGCATCACTCAGGTCTCACTTCTCTTTTAAACTTAAATGATCCTCATACTTAGATGAAATGCAGCAAACACTCATATAATACATTTAAATGGATCCGTATTTCTGTTATAAGTCAAAACCTTCATTTTCTAGTTTGTATTTAAGTTAAATTGGTCCTACTAATTTTTCATCCACATTTAATGCTGTTGATAAAATGTATATCATGTTGCGTCGGCCAAACGAAACGCGCATTAATTAATTCATCAGTTGTTATCTAGATGTATTCGCAGATAGAAACGCACATATCAGCATCGCCTACATCACTGCAGTCTTGGAAGTGCTTAAAATATATTTTCCTGGGTACTGGGTTCGATTCCCGGCCTGGTTAACATTTTTCCATCCTCACACTTCGATATAAATTTCATCCGAAGAAACGTTTGTCGAATATGCTTTTCAGCAAGATTATTGACAATCCTGACGAAGATGTACTAAATTAGGTGTTTCTATTTTCATTTTTTGGATATTGTTAATACAATAATGAAAATATATCTATATGTTACGATTGTTGCTATGTTTATTTTCTGTTTTTGTGTTATTTTATGACGTAACTCATTTCCTTTATGCAAGTAAATGTTGGCATCTTTGCATAAATATCTACTTGTTTATAAAATCTGATATCAAACTTAATTATTACGTCTCAATCCTGATATTACAAAACAATTCAACAGACTTTAGTGTCACAATCCTGTATTCAATTCGACAATTCAAAGAATCAATTATCTGTCGATCACAAAATTACAAATAAACCAAACAACCAATAAGTTAGATTATTTTATTTAACACTATTTATTTAATATTTGTAGATGTTATGCTCATATTTTTGGACTTTTTAAGGTACTTAAATTATATTTATAAATAAAAGGCAATGTGCGCTTCAGGCATCGTTAGAGCACACCGAAACTTGCAAGTACTCTTATTCAGAGACGATTTTTGGAAGATTTAGGTTCCTTCCTTTTCCCCTTACTGGCCAAAAAGGTTCCTACCCTAAAGAAATACAAACTTGCAACAGGATCGAATTTTACCTCACGTAGCCTGTTAAACGAGATGATTAAGTTGCTGTTTAGAATGAAATGGCGTTTAAATTTAACAAGAATTGTATTGGTACTTGTTAATTAGTTCATAAATTTTAAAAATGGTTTATAAGTGTCAGTGCGAATGTCAAGGCACGTTATATAAATATTAGGTATACTTACATGTATCTAGACACATCATTTCACGCTAATCAGGCCGAAGAGGTCGGTCAAGTACCTTCCCCTTATAAATATAATTGTTTCATTCTGTGTAGTTTTCTGTATGTGCTTATTTAAGGTATATAGTAGTTTTTCGGGATACAAAATCTGAAGGCTTCACAATTATAATTTTAATTAATATTTATTCCTGTGAAATAAAATGATTTCACAAAATCGTTAAAATAACTCAGTTTTAATATTTTTATGCCGTTCTCTTTGAATGTTTAAGTGTTAAACCTTACAGATGTTCAATTATAAAATTATTTCAACTCTTTATTTTACCAAATACTAGCTGGGGACCCAGCGTTGTCCGGGTATTTATTTATGTTATCCCGGCACATTATTTAGTTCTCGGTTAACACGTAACTACAACGACACAATAAAATTTTTCCCATACTTAATGGTTAAATTTTTACTTAAATCACATGTTAATGGTCATAATGTAACACAGCGACTCGCATTACACCGGTTTTCATATTAGGAATAACTAAATTTTAAAATTTACCTGATAATTTTATCAATTTATGTATACATCGTATCGACGATCCAAAGAAGTTTCTAAACCTACTGCTACAATAGACAGTAAGTGGGATGAATGAACTAGGACTTATAACTTGCAGTTGATTTACACACCGGTTTTTGCGAGGCGATTCCAAGAAATCTTCCCGTAGAATTAATATTTTAATTTATGTTCATATCTTCTGCAATATATCTAAACTATGTAAATTAAATCTCCTTTATTTAAACCCTCAACTTATCATTCAAATCCGTTAAGCCGTTTCGGAGCCTATTCGAGACAAACATACGGACAGTGAGTCAGACGGACAGACAGACAGAACACTTCAATTTTATTTATTGATATAGATGAGAACATGTTGTACGTTTGTAGTGGTTTGTAGTCCAATTCGGTTGCATTGGTAGATTTTTGAATGTCGTAGGGTTAAGCGAGAGGGCAGAGTTCTGTAGTGGGTGTAGACCCTCGGAACTGTGCAGGCTCAGCTACCCCAACACCTGCCCTTCACCTGTCCCTCAGGGATGTACAAAGCTCCCTTGCACGTGCATGGCACCTGCATTATAGATGCAACCCAGTACAGTCCAACTTCCTGAAAATAAGAACTCTAACGACACGCGGCGCAATTAAAACTCTCTCAGAGACGATTAAATTTTAAAATTAATCTACGGATCCTTGTTAGCCTGTACTTGAAATAACCAAGCGTTTACTCAAATATAATTTGTAATAAAAAAAACTTTTTATGACCTTTAAGAGACTTTATTCTCTAAATTTAACTAATAACAACGTTTCGGCATCTTTTCATTCCTTCTTCAGGTTTTCTTCCTATAGAGGAAATATTTACAACAAATTAAAAACCAAACAGGTAAATTTAAACAAAAAATAATAATAGGGAAAGTAAAATATTTTGACACGTTGTTATTAATTAAATTTAAATAATAAAACGTGTAAAAGATCAGAAATAGATTTTTATTATAAATAACACGCGTTAAATTATTTTTTTTACACATATAATTTCTAATTCTCAATATTTTATTACTTACATTTTCTACGTTTGATTTCGTTTTTATTTTTTACAGAACCTTGTTTTAAAATAGGGTTAACTTCTGAAATAAAAATGTAGTATTTATTGTAAATTATGATATCAACCGATTCGTCTTCAAATAAATTGTATTTTAAAATTTTTTATCGTATTAGGTGGTTCTGACTTTTCTAAACTTATGTAACGTGTTTCTAAAGTTATTTCCCTTCCCAGGTCGTGTATTAATAGTTATATTTATCAGATTTCAGTTGAATTATAAATGAATATGCTAGTCAAATGGTCAGAAACAATTTCGTAAAATAGAAATAAGTGTTACGTATCGTTCCTATATTTTTGAGCCTCTTCGTAACATAAGAAAGTTGGTAAGAATTTTTTTACGTGTCTGAATAACTAAAAAGAGAATTTTTTCTGTAGAATACTACTAGCTCAAGTAAATAATAAAGCGAGAATGTAATTAAAGATAATTTCGTTACAGTACTTGAGGGTACACTACATTCATAGTTCTACTCTAGAGGGATCAGTTTTACCAACAGAGGCGTGTTAATTGTCGTTAAATATATTTGTTTGATGAAAAATTAAGTTAATGTAATGTTTCAGGAAGTGACTCATTCAAGTACTATAACCTTTTTATGTACTTAGAAGCACGAGTGACAAAGGAGCGATTTCAGTAAACATTCCTGGTTTGGCCTAATAATTTGTACCTAAATATAAACTGAAATTTGAAACCTTGTTTGGATTGCTCCCAGAGGCTCCGTATCACAACAAGGGGCACAGTACTAAGCTATGACTATGTGATATATATAATACTGTCACATGATTCACAGTAATAATACAGAAAAAAAATACAATCGTATATTTCGACGTTCATTTTCATTCGAGAGACTATACAAAGAAATTTATCGCGAAGTAACGGATTTGTAATTAATTTTGCTCTAATAACGTATATAAATTTTATTGGTAGTAATGGTTGTCTTCTCTTTTTCAGACAGTTAAAATTTTTCTAATGTTTTCTCCTTAAAATATTTCTGGAATTTACCAGTTAACGGATTTACTATGTTGCTATTAATTAAAACCATGAACATATAGTAAAATATGTGATTATTTTGTGTCTTCTTCAATGAATTGCGTATTACTGTTGCAGAAGACATGAGTGAGCCGTGATGACGCTGGATCTGCCCATGGCGCCGTCCAGGGACGCCGAGACGCCCAGCACCAAGGGACTTCTTAATGCTCCTGGTCAAAATAATTGTTTCCTCAACAGCGCCGTGCAGGTCAGTGCAAATATTTCATTTTCAATTTTCCAACAGGGCTGCAGCTCATATTGCGCTATCCCAAATGCACCGAAAAACTCACGTCGAAATTGTAAGCACGTCATTTTATCGTCTTGAGCAGAATATTCAAGAAAATGGAAACAGCAATGGGAATATTCAGTATATTTCGTTGATTATTTATATATGAAAGATCTTTTGTGAAAAATTTTCTTTGTCGTAATTTTTTATTGATTCCATCGCCTTGCGATAATTCTCGACACTCAATTTGACAGATATATAATTTTTATTGCAAATATGATTATGAAATGAAGTTTCGAAACATTATAAAAAATTTGTTAAATTCTCATTGAGTAAAAATTAATAAATTATTGCAGTTTTCATTTTTAATGACGAACGTGAAAAACAAATTTCGTTAAGAACAGTTACAATGGTGGCACTAGGTTGTCGTGATACGGAAGTATCCGGACTGAGGTTGGCCAGCCTTGGCCATCCCTGACTCCATTTACCCCAGGTTCTATTGTGAAGGGAGTGTCGTAAACTTTGGTACCTGTCTGCCCGTTCTACACCCTCACCGATTGCAACTTTTCGCCTATTGTACCGTGTTGTGGGAGGTGGATTCCCGAAAATTAGCTGTGTATTGCCCCTGTTTGCTCGCAGGGAAAGATTCCCATTCCCACGAAGTTGCAGAATGTTGGATAACGTTTGGTATTACTGAATGAACGTTAAGATTTGCTGATCAGATTTCAACTTAAAAGCTGAAATATACTGAGAAAGAATCGTCTCTAAGTGAATAAAAATGGGGAAGATTGAGTAAAATGTGAAATTAGAGGCTCTTGAAACAGTATAAAAGTTTTAAAATTCTTCCTATTCTAGCGAATCATACACAACTGAATTCAATTATTTCAGTCATTCCAACTCGTTATTTTTATTCATCTACTTTCCATAAAATGCGTTATGACAAGTTGATTTGATTGTCTTTTGCACTCATGTAGCTGAAAAGAGAAACATTTCAGCCGCTTGTAGTAATGACTCTCCAAAAATCTCATCTCACAGTTCGTGTTGACTAAAGGAAATCGTTTGGGACATACTGCATAAAGTCTGATTCGAACTGCATTCTGCTAAGATGTAACATAGTGACACACAGAAAATTTTTAACATGATACAGTCAACCATAATTTTATAATATTTATTATATGCCTTTCACTAACTTCTCCGTCTTTTAATGAATCCCAAATAATGTTATTATAATCCCTTTCCTCCTATGTTTGCCACGATGCAAAAAATCATCATCGGTGATTATTTATTTTGGCTCAGCCGTTCAAATTCATGGCGCCGTGTTCATAGTGATCGTGCTGATACAAACCCGGGTCATACCAAACTTACAGCAAGCAGGAGATAGGATCCCTAATTTCCCCGTCCGCTATCCCTTACTTAAATAATATTATCAACGACAAAAATTTCTTTCCCTTTCCAAAAGAATTAGGAAAGCCTGATTAACGCCTCATTAGAGATCTAGAGAACTTCTGCGGTTAAAATACAATTCATTTTATTTAAATTATTCAATACAAATCTATTCTACACTCAAGTGCAAGAACAATGATACAAAACAACCTATACAATCAATAATCTGACATCGATTATAAATGAAAAGTACAGAAAATCTGTCGGCAAACAATAGTGATATTTATTTAATACAGTTCTTCCATACTTTTAGACATCTTCAGTTTAATTTTAAATGGGTAAACATATATATAAACGTGGAAATATTTTGCGCCGTGGTTACGATCATAAAAATACCTTGTAATATTTAATGATTAACCCAGTTTGCAAATATGAGCGCGAAAAAAAATTAATATTTTCAATGCATATATATATCATATTAGGTCCGTAATAATGTATATAACCTGCTGTTACAAGTTATGTTCAGAAACAAAATGAAAAATTACGATCTGAAGCTCTCACGTTAGGTTGCCATGGCAACCCAACATCCAGCTTTTACGGAAAAAGCGTTTGATTTTTCTACATTATAAAACCTTCTACATTTTCTTAAAACATTAACCATATTGCGTAACCAAACTCAACTCCTTGTATGTTTCTCAACAGAACCCATGTTAATGCTTGTATAAACACCAGACTTTTTAAAAATGTTTTCCGAAATTATTTCTCAAGAACAACGCCGGCTTTAGTTAGAAAATGATGATTATTTTATTATTTACGTCCAAACCATTTACATGGGAAAACATTCCTCAGATGACAGCCACTATACAAGTTCGCAAAAATTCTTCTCTTCCAAAAAATCCCTCGCCGCCATCCAAAAAATTATATCGTTTCCACGGATAACAACGTGTCTTTCCTCATAAAATTTAATTAAATATTACAAAATTACAATTATAAACCTTCATAAATAAAGATCCATGATAATATAATTTCAATGCAGCATCTTAATACTGGAACAGAATTTCACTACAGCCTGGAGATTAATTTTTTTTTAATTAATAGACTGTTGAATTTTGGATTGTAAAATTTTTAATATTTTTTTTAAAGAAACTGTGTCGTTTACAGATTAAGTTTATGGAACTACTAAGAAATGTCATATTCCTCGTCATGCAGTTCCAAGAAATGAAATCTCCATTTTTTAATGCGTGTGTTGGTGCTTTCTAGTGTCCGTGGGGTATGAGGTTGCTGTAACCAAGATATGACTCGGGTCGCTATGAGCACGGTCCCCACTAACTTGGTTCTTGCGGTATTTTTTTAGTGCAAATGTGGAAATGTAGACGAGATATTTGTGGTAGAACTTTACTCCAAGTCCACTTGTCTCTAGAAATATACGCGAGAGTTAGCCAAGAGTGATTATCAGAAAACATCTACCATGGCGAATTGAGTGACGCGGTGTGAGTGCGATTGTATTAAAGTGTATGTGCTTCAGCAAGCAGCAAGTACGTCAGAGCGACCACGCCCGTCTACGTTGCCCAACACGTCCCACATTCGACAGAACGGGGGCGTCCCCGAATGTCCTTTGTTTTCCAGAGAGTACAGCTATTGTTGGCACAATCGACGATTGTCTCGGGATTTAGGTGTACCGAGACAAAAGCGTGGATTACCACACAACTGCATGTGAAATTTTAAACCTTCAAGTTGGTTCTGTATGACGACGAAGCTCTCGATTTCTCACAAATGTAAATACTCTAACTCGAAAAGTGGGATTATCTGTGCAACATAAGACACGTCTCTATTAGTCTGGTGATTATATCCCATAATACGTTACGACAAGCTTCGTTATCATTTTCACGTCTAGGACTGTGAAAGTAATGACGCAGTCTTAGTGATGAGGCCACAAACCTATAAATAAATATTATAACTAATAACAGTAAATCATTTTGTATGGACCTTCCAATCTAATATTTATACTCAAAAAATGCCTTAATCTAAGTCCTGAAATAACAAGGAAGTAAAAAGATCTAATTTCCAGTCAGAAATCGTTTATTAAAATTTTTCAAGGGCTTCAAAAGCCATACTCATCTGCAAATAATAAAAAAATAGAAAATTAAAATATAGAAACGTAGTACCTGTCGTACATTTACAATCTGGTAAATACTGGATTTGGTTGTTTTGGAACCTCATAAATGCGTTTTTTTTAGTAATAGGCTAAATGAGGGTCATCCGTTCGGTAGCCTCTCCCATTTGATGGTATAGCAAGGGATAGAAAGAGATTCCTCAGTATCCAAAGATTAATTAGTCCCACAAGCTATCTGTCGTTCAACATATTCTTTTTTTCTTCATTCAGGGTTTTTATTTTGCTCCTTCTCTTCATACACCGCTGGTCCGAATATCTCCAGACGTTAAGAGAAGGAGAGAGATTTACAAAAACGAATAAAGCAGGATTATTTTTCTTTAAATAAATATTTATCGTTCAACAAATCTTTCTCAATTTAAAAATAATAAAGATTATTTATATTCGATTTCTCAATGTATTATGACATATCCTTTCGAGATAAATAATACTCGTGGTCCTTGAACGTAAACGTCTGGCAAAGTTTTAAGAAACTATTAAATTTAATTAAAGCAATGGTTGAATACTTTTTGTCTTAAATTTATAATTTCAACAAATACGAAATTTCCAGTCGTAAATTACTGATTAAAATACCCAGAGACATAACAAAATAATAGCATAAGCCTTTATCAAGATTTATAAATGAGCCGAATTTGTCAGAAATATATTGTAATAACATAAAAATTAGAATTATATAAATTAATAAATGTCAGTGCGTAGAAAAAATATTCTACACAACGACGTTTCGTCCTTTTCTGGGACCTTTCCAGTTATGATAATGTTTTAATAATTAGATTAAAAAAATCCTTTCATCTGTAAATATTTCGAAAGAGTAAATTTTTTTGGAGTCGCATTACGGTTAGCACAAGCAACGTTGTAGGACAATTCATGAGAAATTCTAAATTTTGTTAATTTTATAATGTAAAAAAGTACCGAAGTTATTTTTATTATAGATAGAAACCACATCGATGCAATAGTTATATTTATCTAATTACATTTAATTATAAATTACCAAACAAGCCAAATATATTTCAATGAAATGAAAGATTAGGACAGTAAATTTTCAACAATCGTGATTTAATCAATTTATTGGAAAATTTCAATTTATCTTTAATTTTATAGTATACCAAATTATTGAAGCATTAATTTTTGGGAATTTTTAAACTACGTAGAGGTTGTCCGAGTATTTATTAGTGCATAGAGATACTTAAAATGAACCCCTGTTGACATATTTTGTTTGCATGCCCGTACAGATCTTTGTGAATTATAGAAAATATTTTTGCTAGTGGTTATTTACATTTTAATGACACTAGTTCCTGATTTGCGTTGTGTGTCAGCCAGAAGGATTCTCCTCATATTTAGTTAAGTAGATTATGAAATGGTTACGGAGGGCAAATAAAAATTACTGAACCCGTTACTCAGAGTAGAGTCTCAATACTGTATTTTTGCTGTTGAATAGGTAAAGACGTAAGAGAGGAATACAGAGACAGACACGGAGAAGAAAGAAGGGAGAGAGAGAGAGAGAGAGACGTAACGGTAGCAAGCAACAGCGACGACTAGAGTTCAACGTTCGTTAGTTACATAAGGCGCCTTAGGGAGGCCAATCTCGAGTTTCGCGAGACGAACTCGAAGGAGGCGAGAATATTACGCAAATCTTATGCATATAAGCATGGCGTACAAGTGTTTGACTATCTAGAATTCCAACCACTCATAACAGTTAAGCGCCGTAAGTAACGAATTTCTACAGCGTCTTCAACATTTGAAACACGTCTGGTTAAAAATCCTTCTAATTATCAACGAGCTATCCGTTATGTAAATCTAATTATAAACTTCTTATATTATATACACACATACTAGTGTAGAGATTTTTCAGGACGAGAAAATACAAAAACACGTTAGTAATTTATATACACCATACTAAGGGTTTAACCAACTTTATTGGAATTTCTTCAGGTGTAACAAATTAGGTATTCATGAATTCAACAACTATTTCATAACCATTTTGGTACTAAACAATGTTTTCAGTGTTAATAAATAAAAAAACGACTCAGAAACAAGTCTATAAACAATAACAAATTTTTCGGTTATTTTAAAACATATTCAGATGTAACAATTAAGTACTCATGAATTCTACAACTATTACTTAACAGTTTTAATACCGAACAATTTTTCAATGTTAATAAATAAATAAGACAGCAAATAGTAATAAAAAGTAGCACGTCGTTTCGCTTTCTTTTGAATTCATATTCAGGTATATCAATTTAGGTATCTACAAATTCTACTAGTATAACTTAGAAAGTTTAATATTAAACAATTTTTTCGTTGTTAATAAATAAATAAAACAGCCAGCAAGTCTTAAACAATAAAAAAACAATTGAACTTTTCCTGCATTGTCGAACTATTGCAGGTGTAACAAATTAAGTATTGAGAATTTCACGCGTGTAACAGAATATTTTAAAAAATTATATTGATAAGACATAAATAAAGCGACAAAAAATTCAGAAATGATTTAATAACAAATATCACAGCGTTTCGTTCTTGTTTGAAACTTTTTTATGAATTGATTAATTTAACCCAGTTTAATGAGAAAAAATATATTATTTAATGTTAATAAACGAAACTTTTACATGTCTAACAGATCATAACCAATTTAATGATAATTACTCAATGTTTATATCCTTTTAGAACTTTTTTCATGTGTAACATATTTATGAATGCTGCAAGTATAACTTAACAATTTTGGTATTGATGAATTCAATTTATTTTATATATTATATAATTTCAATAACATATTTGAGACAAATTTAATAAAGCTTGAACTTTTTTCGCGCAATGTAACTATCAGAATTCACCAGTACCTAATTTTTTACACCTGAAAAACGTCTCAGAAAGAACGAAAACTTTTTTTTCATAAAATTGTTCATCACTTTTTTACCATTTTATTAATTTAATAATAATGAAAAACTGTTTCGTAATACATTCAGAATTTTTAAATACCTAAACTGTTACACTTGAAAAAGATCCGAAAGGATGGGAAAGTTGTGTTATTAGTTCTGATTTGTTGCCCATTTTATTTTTATGAATGGAAAAAATATTTAATACCAATATATTTACGTTATTTTAGCAGGATTCATGAATTTATAATTTATGACACCCGAGGAAGGTAGAACGAAACATTAAAAATATATGTATTAAATAATTTCTCACTTGAAGGCCGTTTCATTTATTCTCTGATTTAAATGTTGTCAGGAAAATATAAATATTAATTATTTTAGTAAATTATAAGTAATATTTCCAGTTTCTGGTCGTTAATGTTAAAATTACTCATTTTAGTATACTATAGTTTGATAATTTATGTGACAATTTGCTCATTGCGCATCTGTTCTCTTGTGTGATTATTTGGAAAGTAGTTAAATTTTATTTGAAGGTATAAAATACAAGAGACAGACTTCGCCAATGTATGTGTCAGTTGTCTTTATCAATCTGAAACATTTTGTAGGTAGCTGTTGTAAGACTAAACTGGTTCTTCTTTAAAATTTGGATTTAACTTTTCTAAGTGAATTTAACGTGAGAACGGTAAGAGGGCCAATGTAGGTCGGATATTTTTTTCAGGACTCTAATGGCTGCATAATTAAAAAGAAGTCAATCCAGTTTCCTTGCGAATCAGTTCTCTGCGAATTCGTGTGATCGTATTTAATTAGCAAGTAACATCTCCGAATATTTGCGGCGGAGGTGTGGCTTGATCAAGTCCCCGTGTAACCACACAGATAAATTTCTGCCAGTAGCTCCAAGGAAACTCACACTGGTTATGCGAAAACCTGCTTCCAGAGGTACGGACCAATTCTCACGCTGCCGAAGTCCTTCAAGCTCGCAATACGTCACATACTCAGAACTAATATTCGGGAAACGATTCTTTTCATTTTGGGTTTCGACAGATTCTACCATCAATCTACACTCACTGGGCTACATGAGGGTGATGCTGAAACAGACAACTCCCGTTTAATAGCATAGGAAGGGCATTGAAAACGGGGGATATGAACTTATTATAATAATTGGCTAAAGTAACCGTGTTATCATTTCATAGCCGTTACTATATACAATAAGGAATTGTTTACTGTATTCTGATTACGTACAAAAAAAGCTTATGAATTGTGTCCTCACATCTCAAAGAGAATAAATACCCTAAAACTGAGATCTGCAACATTTACGTCAATTGACGTCATTTTTTTTAAATTAATTACCTAAGGACTTATAAATATACAATGACTGATTCGTTATTGTTTTCGGAAGAAATTTGAAATTGACGTTCTGGATTTTTTTTATTTGGCTGACAATGTTTTACGATGAGGTCAGATAGGATCGATGTGTATCTGGATCGAAGAGGCGTGGTCAATTTGTCTTACAGGATTTTCCGCAAGACAGGCACGTATCCTGCACAGAGAAAATTGCTGAATTCCTCATGGAGAGTAAAATTTGTGTTAAACTTAAGGTTTTAAAAATTAAATAACAATGGGTTATTTTGATAATAAGTTTTAATGTTTGCAAATATCCTCGTTAATAGTAAATATTTTAAATGAGTTGTAACAGCCTCTTTGTCAGTTTTTATTTATTTAAATAATGAAATATACTACGTTTCGTCTCTCATTTGTGACTTCTTCAGGTGTAAAAATTTAGCTTTTACAATTCATTTAATTTTTATTTAATATATAAACTGTTTAATTATTTTTGTTTTGGTACTGATGAATATGGCAGTATTTGACCAAAAGCGCCTGACTTAAAAATTGAAATTTAAAGAATGATATTAAGGAGTTTAGAATTATTTTATTGCGACAAGGAGTTTAGAATTATTTTATTGCGACAGTCTCTTTTTTTAAACAAATGAACTACACTTGAACTTTATTATAAAACACAATATTTTATTTTATTTCGTCAACTCCGTCTTGGAAGTTACAACTTCATTTTAATTAAATAATCTTGCCAAACATGTACAGGTGTAAGAGAAATAAGTGCACCAATTTAAAGGAATAAAGGGAGTCATACAAACATTTTTCCCTCTTGGCATTTCACGGGCGCTTTGTTTCGGCTCAATTTGAAAAAATGAAACTGGGAAATAAAATTAGAAAAGCGCGCCTCCCGCCTCGCCGCTCCCATCAGGCAAATAATGAATTTCCATAAAAATGTCCCAAACAAAAAATTTCCAAACATATCAGGCCATACGTTGACAGAAAATGTCTCATGGAACTTGTGTTTGGTGGTTGTGACCATTGAACAGCTTCTCGTATGAAAATGTGGCCCCGTCAGAAAACAAAATCAAACTTACAAATTCGGGGGTTGCGCGTCTGTTGCTGGAGAAACCATCGACAGAGCTTCGTCCGACGAGGATGATCAGTGGAACGTTTTTAGAATTATATCTCTCAGTTTTCTTTTCTCAAATTGCGCAGGAACGAAGCGTCTTCGATAAAAATACCAAGACGGACAAATGTTTGTATTGATTGTTTTTAATACTTTTCAGTTAATACACTAACTTCTGTTAGATACTTTATATATTTGCATTTATGAATTCGCCATAGCTACCAGACCACACGTCAATGGAAAGTGTATGTGGCACAAGTGTTTGTTGGTTGTGAGCATTTAGCAGCGCCTCGCGAGAAAATGTGGCCCCGTCAGAAAACAAAATAAAAATTCGGGATTCGTGGCTTGTTCATCTGTTGCCGGAGAAACCATTGACAGGAATGTGTCCGACGAGGATAATCAGAGATGCGCTTTTCAAATTTCTTTCTCAGTTTTCCTTTCTCGAATTTCTTTTAAAATTTCTGTCTTAGTTTTCCTTTCTCAAATTACACAGCAACGAAGCGTCTCTGAGAAAAATGATAATCCCATTCAGTTAGTGTATTTTCTTCTTTTACACACTGTATATATGTGTATTCATTATCTAGTTACGATTTTGATTCACGTGAATAAATCAAATATTTTATCACTTAACTTTGTCACCCACCCACATATATATATGTTATATTCCTTGAGAAATTTTTTCGTGATAAAGGATATTTTATCCGGTCTGGTAATTTTCTAGGCTCCACAATGTCTCTTAAAAAGTGGTTGTTATTTTATAGTTTTTTGTAACTTAAAACGTCATCTCGACGATCTCTCAAGACATTTACAACGTTATAAAACGCGAGTGTTTGACTTTTCCTCAGTATTACAGTTACGCAAAGTAAGTGAGCCCACGTTTTTATTTCATTCTTCCAAGATCGTATCTTACATTCATGCAAATCTAAACCTTCGGGCAATTTTTTTTAAAGTGGCCGTCACAGGTGCTTGCCACGTCTTTTCCCTTTAAATAACGCTCATGAGTATATTTTTCTTTTACGCTGCCATCTTGTCAGTGTTTATTTCCAAAAATAAGATTCGCTACGCATAAATCATAACCGAAGCCTGTTTGTGATGATAGCAAAAGAAGAGAAAAAAGAGAAACACCGGACGGGGGAAAGATGAAGACGAACTTGGTGCCTTGCCAAAAGCATCCGTTGCTGATGGAAATGGCTAACGGTACACGGAATATGCGGAAAACTGATTCAATTATAATATTAAGCATCTCCGAGACAGGATATAACGTCGCTCTGATTTTTGTTCGAAACCGTTGCTGATTTTTTTCCCTCTTTACGCAACTGTCTCAATATTATTTCATGCGACGGTTTGTGTTTCGCTTTCCGTTTCAATAGTTTTGCAATGCCAATTACGTCTTTTCTATCTTTCCGGTCAAATAATACAATCAAATTAACATCTCGATATCATGTTTGTATACTGAGATACATGTTAAGCATTCTTAGTTCATAAAAAAATATGAAGTTCTAGGTAAATGTAATTGTTCGTGTATTGCGAAGTCATTTTGCGCATTGGAGTCTTTGAGCCGGTCACGGATTTTATTTTTTGGTTATAAAATAAGGTCACGTGTCTATTTATAAACGTTTCTTTATGAAAATTGGCATAGAATAACAACTTAATGTCATAATTACATTTAAATTAAAAATTAAAGGAAAGTAAATTAAAAATGTTAACAAACCTTTAGGATTTGCGGTCAAAAAATAATGTATATAAAATTAAATTCCTGACAAAGTTCAATTGAGTACAAGGTCCAGTGTAGTCTTGGGCACTATTTCAAAATTCCAAAAATTTCAAGAGAAAATACATACAGACGATGTTAGTGAAAGTCTATAGCGGACTTAATCCTCATGTAAAACAGATTTATTTTGCATTAATCTGCTGCGATTCAAATAGTCTTGTTCATGGATCAAGCTATATATTTTCCTGTAACGTAAAGGTTTTTATTTTTCACTTCTGCTATATTTAAACGCTATAGGAACATATTAATAACTAGCTATGCCCGCGACTTCGTTCACGCGGAAATCACTCTTTTATTATGCCCTGAAAGCGTAAGTACGGTTCCTCTGCAATATATAAAAATTAACCATACACGAATATTTAAGTTAGTATTCCGGTTTCAATACCTGAAATTTTCATTGGAATCCGTTGAGCCGTTTCGGAGCTTATTCGAGACAAACACACGGACAGACAGACACTTCAAATTTATTCATTGGGGTATAGATAATTAAAACTTCCCTTAGTTTCACATAACTTAACAAATGGTATTAATATTTGTATGTTTCATATTTTCTGTTTTCAAACCAATTATAAATATTATATACTTCTTTCTCCTGTTTTCCATTTATCTTTTAAATAAAAAACATTTAATAGCGCATTAAGCGACATTCTTTAATAATTCAAATCAATTTGTAATAAAAAATTGTTTATCAACACTACGATAACAGAACTTACTTTGAAACATAATTTTGGATCCTTATTCCACTTGGGACAAAAAAAATTCCATTGTTCTTTGTTTTGATATATTTTTAAAATTGTTTATATAAATTTGTAATATATTATATTGTTCCTCTCACCACTTGGATTATTTACACTTCATAGTTACCTGATTTATGAAGCTAAATAAAGTCGTTTTGTGTATAAGTTGAAGCAGACATCTCTAAGTTGGATGTTTGTTTACTGTATAAACGTAATAAATAATGGTCATAGCCAGACAGAGGAATCATTTATAATATTCACATCAGTCGGACCACAGTATGAAGATTTTACAAATACGTTCTAAAACCTGTGGTGAAAAATACAATATTTAAAATGATAAATTTATATAAAAATATTTAAAATGAAATATATTTTATTTTTGTCTTAAGTATAATAAGGGACGAACAATAAAATATTTAAATACTATAACTACTAGAACATAGCGCCTTTAAACATTTTTAAAATTATAATAAATGTCTGTTAATTTTTGAAATATGCATCATTACAATTTTCCAAGAAAAAACCTTGTGTTATTATTATAATTTTCAAATAAAATTCCTATAGGTGATTAGTTTGTGTAATGACTTTATTTTATATATATATATCAATTTTTCTCCTGTTGATTTAATATTTTTTTCATTGAGCGCTCCCAATTTGACCTCGTATTACCCTTTCCACTATTTTCCGATTGGGAAAATGTGAAACTATATGTTCCATTATAAATAAATATTGTTTGTACTTCCTCTCCGTTCTCAGGTACTGTTGCGAACACGGAAGGTTATTATACATGTCACAGTTTAATATAATTTAGATTTGCATCCCAACTTTAATGTGAATGTGCTACTCTGATGTAATAATTCGTGGTGCGTTGGACGATAAATGTGTGTTCCGGATAAGTGCTTCTCGCTACCTTGAATATCGGCCAAGAAAGTTTTGTTGCGTGGAACGTTGGTTAAGGTCGAGAGTATGTTTTTAAATGTCTTGCAACGTCATGAAGGCGTTTGAAACTAGGCCTTGCGTAAAAAGCTACAAGTCTATATATAGTTACATACAGTTTCCGTAATTTTCTCGAAAAAGGGCAGGGGGTTAATATATAGTTTTTGGAATCTTAACGATTTTTCTCTTAAATAAAATTCATCAAACACTATCAAACCCCATTCTGGTTATCGGAAAGGCGTGAGACATGTACCAAGTGCCCCACCTACGTGCTGATTTTCCCTGAATCACTTTTAGGCCAGTGTCGGGTAGGACCTTGCTCTTTCTTTCTCATTCCCCACTTAAAATCCTGTCTTATGATCTTACAAGGCAGTTGCCACAACGTGGATAAGTCAATGCAGCCTGTCTCCACAATATCAGGTTATTTTTTAAAACTCCTCAAAAAAGAAATTTTAGGTATAAATTTTTATTTAATAAATATCTATGATTATAAAATATAGAAATAGACTGTATATTCGATTCAATAAAATAAAGCCTGTTTAATTTACAGTCTCATAAGATTATATTATAACTTCCTCAAAGGATGTAGTCCACAGGAGCTTACGAAACATAGTTTCGTAATCGTCTGTAGCATTTATAAAAAAGTTTAAGAATTGAAATTATAATTTTTTAAATAAATGTTGCAAATGATTATGAAACTATGTTTCGAAAGCTCCTGTGAACTACAATCCTTTGAGGACGTTAAAATAAATCTTATGAGACAGTAAATCAAAGAAGTTTTATTTTATTGCAATAATAATTACTTCATTATTTTAAAATTCTAATTACATTTACTCATACTAAAACTCAAAATTCAACTATCACTATGCTTAATTTCGATTGTCTCCTGTTAATTATTTAAAAATATCCTTTGACGAATAAATAACAAGGTGAGGCATTAAAAGGACAATTTCCTGAAGGGGCAAAAAACGACTTAAAAACAACTACTTAAAAACGAGTAGTGCACTAACAGACGAAATTAAGTGCTAAAATAAATATTATGTGGCTGAAATTGCTATATTGGGCAAACTAAGAGGCCACTAAACACAGGTATCAAAAGAACATATGCCTAATATCAACCACCACATTCATTTCAAACATATCACCAATTCCAAACATTTTTGATGTTCCGTTCCAGAATAATATCTGGCATTATTCCAAATAAACATAAGAACTGATGCTACGAAACACGTGTATCAATACACAAAGTTTTGCTTTTGTAAACTTTTTTTGTTGTTGAGATATTTTGAAAATTATTTTCAAAATTTGGTAGTCTATAAAATGTTCCTTGCGTTACGCATTGAATATATTTTAGCTTTTTTACATTAATATATATATGACTTGACTGTTTTTATCAATTGTCAGGATTATTTTTGAAATTGATTAAAATTGTGTGGAGTAAGAGCTTCATACGGTTACTTAAAAATTGGCACTTTTCAGCAATTTGAATATTTTTAACCTAAAGTACTTTTAACAATTAAAAACTAATACTTGCATTTGAATGTATTCGCATGTAGATTAGCAACGAAAGTAACAAGGGTTGCAGAAACGTTGTGTGGTATTTTCTTAATTACTATTTGCCTGTTATTTGGCTATTTATTTAATCATTTTTATTCTATCACAGACGTTTTATATTTTCAACAACTTTTATGTGGTTCCTAAAACAGCCGTTGATTGATAAATTGCACCATCAGGAATAGATTTCTCGGCCGGCGTATAGTTGTTTCAATGTAGATATTATACCAACTCGAGGTTTAACGTGCAGGAACCGCTTCACCAGTCTCAGTCAACATTTATTCGACGCTCCAATAAAAAAATATTCGTGCTAAAAAAAATCAGCTTCCAGCTAAGGGATTTTAGTGTAGTGACATGAACGAGAATCCCGACTGTTTCGTTATGCAATGTTGCACGGGGCTGATCATTGCTATGTAGATTAATGTACCTGTTGCAATAAAAAGCAGGAGGAGTCCTCTGGAGTGTGACCAACTCTGACAGGAGGGAGAGAAAACCCCGCGGGAAAAATTTTATTCATGAGGAGTGCCCTCACAATAGGAAATAGTGGAGTACTTCCGGAAGTCCAAAATCAGTTGGGAGTTTCCAGCACTCGGGAACCTGCGACTCACGACAAATACAAAAAAAAATTAATAAATTAACAGCATTATTACTGAATTAAAATATACTAGAACACCCGAACTGAAAAAAAGATGGTCGAACTAGGAGGATTGTAATAGGTTTGTTGCCAAATATATTATGGTGAATATGACCGTATGAGTTGATAATTAGCGGCATAATAAAGCTAATTGTAGTATATAAGAGTCCAGTATCAAGTCATCAATATGTTGGCCTTTTGAGAATTGCCGGAAAAATGTACATTATCAACAGAAATCGATTATTGTGTGTTGGGTGGAGTTGCCAACTGTCATTTTCTAAGAAGGACTGTCATTTTTAATTCTGTTCTTGCCCTTTCCTAAAATGGAGCTTTTTTCAGATGTTTTACTTACAACTCTAATTTATTTCATTTATTTCTGATTATAGTTGTTTCGAACCCAATATTTGTTATAACAATTTAAGACAATTGAAGTCTTAATATTAAACAAGTTTTGTGACTTCTGGTATTCAGATTTGTAAGTATTAGTATTTCAAAATTCACCTATGATTGGAAAGGAAGGTTTTATTAAAATATGACCATTTATTGAAGTAATAATATTGAAACTATTTCCAGTTCCAAAATATTTTGGAAAGTAAAAGTGCCAGTAGCACATGAAATAAAATTTTAAAAATTCTAACCTGTTTCAAAATATTTTGTATCGTGTTGAAACTAGAACTAACTTTAAACAAGTTGTCAGTATCACAAATTCTAAATGGCGTAAAGTCAGAAACTGATGTTACGTCGAACTTATAGAAGTGAACTTCGGATATGTTTCGATATAAAGAAAACGGATGAAATTTTCCTGAAAAACTTGAAACTGATACAAATTTTTATAATTGGCTAAGCGCCAAGAAAAATAAGATTTTCTAAATAAATAATAAATATTTAACATAAATAAAATCTTAATATAATGAAATTGAACAATTTATGTAATAAAATATTTATACATTTCTACTCCTTTATACAATTTTAATTTTTGATTGCAACAAAATTGGTATATATTTTCTTAAAAAACCAGGAAAAATAGGCGGGATTAGAAATTCCTTGGAAAAATGTTGTAGGAATTATGTTCTTAAAAAATATACATATATATCAACAGGTAAAAGTTAATGAGGTCAACATCATGTGAGGCAGAAAAGTCTGCCATATTTAGAAATGCAATATGGACTCAATTTTTGTGCTAGTTTACAGTAAAATCTAATTTGATTTTCTTGGTAACTAATGATTCGGCATCCCTATAGGAGGAATGAAAAGGGGGTTCTTTTATTTCTAATAAAGTCTATACCAACTGCGAGGACCATGTGGCATATTATTTCTTTGTTCTAAATGGATGATAGCAAAAATCCCAGGGTGCCCTTTTTCGTAATTTAATGGAGTTGGGTGACTAAGTTTTATGAATGCGCTCACTTTCTGCAGCTAAGGCGTAAGTAGCTGAAATGGCCTGGAGAATAATGGAAAAAATTTGGAAGTATTCGATCCCAGAAGATTTGTTGACAAGGGAGTATCAACATTCATTTGGCCGACTTTGGTTTTGATTCTATCATTCCTCCGGATAAAATCTCAGGGATTTTTGTCTGAAAGTGGGTGCATATTGGTATTCTGTGGACAGTGCCGTAGGTTAGTTTCATAGGGGCGTGTCCGCCAATTATGACGTATCGGAAGCAACCGTTGAGCGTAAGGTCGGAGGTCGTCTTCCTTGGTGCGTCACCGTGGTGGACGGACAGGTGTGGGCGTCTTGCAGGTGACCGGGCTACAAGCAACTGCACCTTTAATGGTCTCGGGTGACTCAGGTGTGTGGGAAAGTGTCTTGAGGCGAGACGGCCCGCCATGGGAAGGTCTCTCTAGCTACTTGCTAATGATACTCCTACGCCACCCGCATGCGGCCGCTTGGGGTTACCAAATTGGAGTTCATCTTCCCTGGGAGCCAGCACAATTAACTACCGTCGCTGGTCACTCATTAAACTAGAACAGCGTGCTATTCCAGATATATCCACGCCATTACAAATACACGGTACAGGAAACTGCTTTGGACCATAACAACTTCAAGATCCTCATAAACCACCATCGATACTTTTTAACAAATAATATCATATGAAGAAATCAGTTGATTTTTATATACGCACCGACCCATTGGTTAAAATTTTGATGGTGATCATAGAAAATGACACCAGAATAAGCCAACTAAATCACTGTAAAGGTCAAATTACAGTGAATATGATAAAACAGGCAAATTCTAACTACACCTTGTCACTTTTACTGCGAGTACCAAAATCCGCCAAATGAATTTTACGTCTCAATATTTCATTAAACAGTTAAAATATTGTGGTACTTGCTATTTATTTATATCATTCTACAACCTATTTTAACTATTTACATCCTATCCCATCTGCTCCAGTTAATACCTATTCCTACCATCGTGATCAACCGTTGGCCAATGATGGTGAGGAAGTTGGCGAGCGGTTGGTATCTTCCTCTCCTTCTCTTCGTCCTTTGGGGCGATAACTCGTCAAGTTATTTGGTAAGATTGATTTAGTGTTTAGTTTGGGTGACTGCCTTAAGTCCTGCCTGTTGATTGCACGTATTTGGTCCGGTAGGATTCTGAGACTCAGCTCTTGCAAATGGAACTTCCCGCGGTGAGGAGGATTACCTTCTGTGGTGCTTACTTCTCTCTTTGGCTTTATACTAAGGTTCTGATAAGGTGAGATGTTTCTGTCTGCTTTGAGAAATGTATGCTTCGGGGTCGGAGACCTTTAATCAAACGGCAAGAGACGTTTACTGTCCCCCTATTGGAAGTCTCCTAAACTTGTTGAGGTTTGGAGACGTGGTTGATGCACGGCAAAATTCTCTTCAGTCATCTGAAGGGCGTGGGACGAGTATCAAGTGCGAGACGAACCCTTGGATGCTTGCTCTCCCTTCCGCATCCCCCCTGTAAAATCCCTCCCAACGCTATAAAAGGAAAGTTACCACCACGTGGTGACTGTGTATATTGTTACCCTAGTTATAGCGTGCTTAATATTTTCAGCATTAAATATAAATGTAAAATTAGAAAATGTTTATTGGTTAAGAAGTGATTTTGTAGAACAGTTGACGGTTTGGACTTCTCACATAGTATTCAAATTTGAGACTGTTAGTATGGACTATATATGTTATCGTTGATCAGAGGCAATATCGTTCATCGTACCCAAGGAGTGGCTCTCGTGTGTTTTGTCCCCTCTGGAAAAATCACTGAAGCAAACCGTGTTAGTAGCCGCTACACTTTTTCGGAGTCTGATTCGTTCTTTAGAAGATCAACGTACCCAAATCCACTAACCTTGACAAAAATTGGCGGAAACGCAGTAACTTTTACACTTTACTTAATTTATTGGAAATCAGCAACGGTAAATCTAGCGAATTATACTGGAAGACCTTTTAACCTTTCGTTAAAAATTTCGCATTAACTGCTTCCAACTTGTATTGGCACGTCATACATCTTTTACCGAAGTACCTTGGTTGCTTAAAAGTTTATACAGAGAAGTATAGATTTGTTATTGTCCATTTAGTATGTTTATTGACCTTCCCAGCAACCAATAATCCGCAACGAGTGTTGAAAAATTATGGAGTCGTCTGGTGACAATGAGGCTCGATAAAATGTTCCAGGGGGAAAATCGTCAAAGTTTTGTGCCACTTGCTTTGATCTTTGACTATACCAGGAAAAGATAAAGGTAAAACAAAAAATTGCGCCTCTGGAAAGCTGTATTTCAGATTATTTAAGCAGTTAATGTGTTAAATAGCTAAAATTAATTTCCCCGTAGAAGTAGACGCCGAAGTCTGCTTACGACTGACGTGCGATTGCCCTATTTGTGCTTTAATCTCATAGTCCAATCTGTTCATAAAGGCAATTACAGACGTAATTAACGTGAAGCGTACATCGGCCGGAAATTTGATCGACGTGAACCTATTGCGCCGGCGAACACGCTGTGCCGCAGAAATCGGTGCCCCTACTCCCGTCAGGATATGCAACTTTGTCATGCCCCCTTTGAGAAACAATTTTCCTTTTACGCCGAAACGTTCGGCGGTTTGGTTTCGAGATAAAAAGAACTGAATCCCTGAGGAAACGGTTCCTATGAGTTGGTGTAAAACAGTGTTTGATTTTCAATTTGAGCTGTCCATGACGTGAGAAAATCGACCAAACGTATTTCTACAGATCCAGAGAGATATGAGGAAAATATTTCAGCTTGGTTTATTTGTTAAGAATCTATTTATACTAGACGTTCTGATTTGGGGAGAAGTTGATGGAGGTGTGGGTATGGGCAATTGCATCTCTGATGGACTCTCAGAAGTTGCGTTTCCGGCGCAGCGTCGCCGTCTTCTCACGCGAAAACCAAGCAAACCGTGTCGACCGGAAGGGCTCATTACTCCGCCGGAACTAGGCTGGGGCAGAGGTCGTCGTAGGGAACCATGGCGCCAAGGACGACCCAGCACGCGCCGATGTCGCTCTCAGACCCTCACACACAAAATATTTAGTGGCCACATTAGCGCCTTCTCTCCAAAGTAAACAGATCGTCGGCCAACACGTCGTTAGTTACTTAACCAGAATGGAGGCGTCCTGTGCCAACACCTTTATTCTTCAACACGTCGTTGTCAGCCTCAAGAGGTATTGGACAGCTGAAGGCCGCTGATGCTGACGCCAGACCCGGTCCAACATTACAACAGCCATACTACGAATTTACATAAACGAACTTAATTTCCAAGTAATGAAGAACTGTCTACGGTGGTATAGAATATAAGATTAGCACGTACCAATCATTAATTGATTTTAAATCTGCCTATGATACCATCTTAAGAGAAAAAATGTACATGGCCATGAATGAAATGCAGATCCCAGCTAATTAGTTACTCGTAAAAGCTACTCTAAGAAAAGTTAAACGTAAAATCAAACTTATAAATTAACGCACGGAAGAGCTGAAGTGGAAAAGGAATAAGACAGAGTGATGCATTAGCATGCCTACTCCACATGAGAGAGAGGGGGAAAGAGAGAGAGGACGAATATTCTCATTCCATCTATTGTTGCAGTAGGATTCGCGCCGTTACTAACCGATTCTTGGCGGAGAGAAATAATTAACTTCTTTGTATCGTCGATACGATGTAAATTGGTTTTATTTGTCACGTCAGGTAAATTTTAATCTTTTTTCGCTCATTTTTATTGGCTTCGAAACGGGACCTGTTCAAAAACAACTTCGAGTTTTAAGGTTTGCTCTGAAGCGATGATAAATAAATGATACCGTACTTTTTATATATTCAATTAATTCAACTTTATCAAAATTCTGTACGTGTTGTTTCGTTTTGAGGGCAAAATAAACAGAACTATTTCCTCGCGGACGAAGTGGGCATAGCTAGTTTCTAGTAATTTTATGAAAAATGGACATAAATTGATCAAAGGGACTTCAGTAGAAGCATTTCTACTTCCTTTGACTTAAAATTGTGTCGGTAAATACTAAATTTTGATTTCCGTATAACCTGGTGAATATCAAACAGCCATCTAATAAATTCAAGAAACGGACCGTAATAAATTTCATTGATTTTTACTTCATAAGACCGGAGTAGATCGACACAGATATATTTTCGAAATAATGTGTACGCCGACGAGTTGTGCGTAGACAAGTTATTGTAACGAAAGTGCATTTTCTGCTGAAACCGAGTTGTCGTCATTAGGACGCTTTCCTCGAAGACGTGTCGTCGTCAGGCGGGGCTGTTGGTCTTATCTTGTTTGTCTGACGACAAAATCCAGTGTGTATTTTTTTTGTTGGGCCAGGTCCTGTTCCCAGTCTCGCCAGGGTGGAGCCGAGAATTGGCCTTAGCGGAAGTAAGTAACACCAGATTCGATAAGGCCAATTTGTATAAAAGAAAGCGACGCTTACAGAAATGAAGCGTATCAGTTGACGTATAATTTCTGCTCTTCCGGTTTCGTCTAACCCATGTTCAAGTTTATAGTCTTATATTGATACATTCAAATGTTTTCGATGAACTCCTGTCAGTTATAGTAAGTACTACTATAGTAATCGAATGAGAGTCGTTTAAATAATTTAATTTAATGAAGGCGAAATTGTAACAATATGTAGATCTCTCAGAATTTATAAGCTAAAAATTACTTGTCGAAAATAAAATATATAATAATAAAAATAAAAATACAGCTTCATAAGAGACTTTTATTTTATTATTTGAATCAATGTCGGTTTCTGAACTGACCCGTAATTGTCACTCCAACCATCCAACATTTAAAAAACGTGGAATTCTCTACAATTTAATTGATAAAGTGATTCGCCTTTCCCACCCCAGTTCCCCTAAAATAAATATATCTCGATTAATCAACGAAATGCTTTCTATCAGAGCAAACGTAAATTCTGTAAATATTAAAACTGATGCGCGAAGTTTAAATTCAACTTGCTGTTCTATATTATTAAGATTTAAAGTTGCGTTCTTGAAGCGTAAATCTTTTAATTTAAAACTTCCGGTTACAACAATACAAGTTTTGCGATCTGTTTCTTTAGCATTGTTCTCCCCCATTAATTTTAAGTACCCATACCATACAAAGTTTTGTTTGAATTCAACCATGTGTTATGTAATTATATTGAATTCTTTTGTAGAAAGAACTCAAGGGGCCTCGAAAGTTTTTTGACGAAACGTCTTATATTTGGAATGAATATTCTTCTATTTCTTACTTTCGGCCATTTATTGTTATTATTAATTATCAGATAAATATAAATTCCTTGTTGATACATTTGGCGAGAATTTTCTGGGTTTCGATTCATGTTTACTCTATTAATTTTGATACTTTAATTAGGTATGTGAATGATCCAGGAATAAGTATAAACAGGATGGTAATAATTCTCCGTTTTCCTTGTAGAACGATAACATTCATTTAGGAGGATTATAATAGTCAATAGTAGCTAAAAGTTTGCTCATAAGATAAACGTGAAGCAAATTTTCTTATCATGATTGCATTATAACAACGTAATATTTTTCCTTTATATTTGTATCAGAACACAAGACTGCATAAAATAATAAGTAACAATTTGCCATTCATGCTTACAGTTTCTTAAATTTTATACAATTTAAATTATTTGATACTAATATACCATAAAACCACCAATTATTTTTAAGTGCAAAAATTATGTCAACAATTTAATTTCCTGTAAAGATTGTAATGCTTGTTATATAGGACAAACTTATGGGGCATTAAAAACTCGTCTCTAATTACAAAAAAAACTTTCAATATTATGTTCTCAGTACACATTTCAACTCAAACGACCACAGTTTTAATTGAAATAATGTAACAATCTTAGATTCTGAAATCAATTTTGAAGTGCCGTTAGTATCTGAAATATTAAATTTAATACATTATTGTTAAAAACAATACAAATATTCTGTCACATTTATGACTGCATTCTCAAATAACCTCTTAGGTCTTCACACGTTACATCGTTTCATTATAATGCATGCCTGTTGATGAAGAATAAACGTAACGTTTTAGTGATAATAATTTTACGAATAATTTTTCTTTGCAATTAATTCCTAGCTAACTTTTAATTTATTTTTAATGTAAGTTGCAACAATGTAAAAGTAGACAATTTTTCCTTGTGTTGGTTATTAATATCGTTCTACAGTAACAGCGTAGCCCATTAGTAGCTTCCTGTATTATCATGGGATAAGGAAATGAGTTTTCACGCGCATCTATACGCTATAAAAATTAAATTATTGTTCAAATTTTTGACCATATAATTCATTTTATTGTTAAGAGGATCGTGAGGTTGATTTTCTGAGTACCATGCAAAGTCTTAAAAATGCATCCTCTTAAATGATTTTTCTTTAAAATATCTTTATTAAAATAAGCTACGCAAAATATTCGAATACTTTTACTGTTTTAAAAATATACACTATTCTAAAATAAGAATTTTCAACGATTAAATCATTCAAATTATATTTCTTCTCCTGTATCATAACACGGTATAGACGTAAGACAATTACATTCAATTCAATTATAGTGGTTTTTGAGGTTATATGTAAATACATAGTCATTTTCTAATATATCGTAATATTTTAGGAAAGTTTAATACCATAATCAACGCTAAAATCATAAATATCTCAGTTATTTTCTAATATTTTTAACGACAACAGATCTTTAACATTTTATTATAAAATCTTCATTTAACTGTACAACGATTCTGTACCTATTTTTTATGAAAGTTACTCTTAATAGTCGGCTAAAAGCATTAGATTAATTTTGTTAAGAGAAACGGAAGTGTAGTGAACACATGTTATCGATAATTATTAAAGGGGTTATTTTTTATTTGTTTTATGTTAAATAAATTTTACATGCGGCAAAATGTGATGGTTCATTGCACTTCAGGTAGCAGGGCTGTCATAAAAAATATGTTAAAGGAGTGGTCCTTTGCGGGATTAAGAGGCCGCTGGCCAGCAAAATTCATAAATGTGTCAGATTGAGTAAAATGTTTCGGATTTTCCCACATAAGGTTGAGTAATCTGTTTTGGATTTTCCCACATAAGGTTAAGTAACCTCTGGTGCGTGTCAGGCAGAAGTGTGAACCCCGGATTCGCGAACTATAAAATGTAATAATGTTTCCAATTGGCCAAAATTTGAATCGGGATAGGGAAATTGTAGGTTTCGTAGCTAGTGTAAGATTGAGACGAAGCTAGTTGCTGAGTTGTCGTGATGATGGAGGGATTAGGAGTTAGTTGTGGAGAGTCATGGAAGAGAGAGAGAGATTTGTTGAGAAGTTCGGTGCTCTGCCAGCGGTTGCAGCCAATGTACCTACCAGTTCCGATGCACAGTACAATTGTTACAATTATTCACCCATCTTACTCTTATTGACTGAAAGGTAATGTGTTAATATTTTTAATTAGTGTTTCTTTCTTCTTTTAATTAGTGTTTCTTTCTTGATATTTGTGTCGTGCGGTACTGCATCTTGCTCTGCAAATTAATTTTCGGCGGTGACCCGAGATGCTTGTTAATTAGCAGCCACTTAGAAAAGCAAACGAACTGCAAAGAGACAAGAATGGTGCGGGCCACTTTGACACAGACGACCGACCTTGATCGTCCGTTCCGCTTGCTTCTGCAGTGTCACGCAGAAAGAAACCCCGGAGCGTCAATCGGAAGGCTGCTTCATTATTCGTTCCCTCGCCCCTTAATTGCTTTGCTTCGTCGAGTTCAAAGGGGAAAGGACTAGTTTTCTCCGGTCGGGTGCGTACGAGGTCAGTGAAGCGACGATCGTACTGGCTCTTGAACCTGCTGAGCGATCAAAATTTGTGTCACACATCGACAGCTACGATTCAAAACTTTTTCGTTCTGCTTTATAATTCATGGATGAGGGTAGTTGGTCAATGGAACGTTCTATTTATCGTTTATCCGTAAAATTAGTTTCAAGACTTTGCCGTTGGGTGGTCGGACACTCAGCCTTAGGTTTTTTTCTCCGATACCTAAATTTTAATTGACAACTGTATGAGAAGAAGAACTCAAACCTATTAGATTATGAGCTACAAAACTGTGAATCACTTTATAGCAGACGCATTGGAATTAATAAAACAATGGATAATTAAATAAATATTGTAGTTTCCTCAAAGGTTTATCTTATTTTAATCTTAATCAAAATAAAATTGACTGTTATTGGTCCAACGAATCTTATTTATATGGCGCAGCGTGTGTGTCGCACTCGAGAGAGATAAACTTTTTTTGTATATTTTTCAAGTATTTAAAATCTGCTGTTACTTAAATAAAACGTTCATTAAATTTAGAAGTTATTTCGCGCTAAACAGACCAAGATGGATCAATTGCCTGATTCTATTAAACGAAATTGTTTATGTGTAAAACTGCTCAAATTTCGTAGTGTGTTTGTATGTTCAGCATACAAATCTAAACCCGTGGAGCCATCCTAACCAAATTTTGCATACTTGTTCTTAGCGACTCGCAAATCAGCACTGGACGACTTTCGAGATAAACAAAAAGTGTCATAACATAAGTAAAAAGTTAGTTACATTTAAGCATTAATATTCCAGACATCGCCGGGCACCCAGATAGTATTGCATAAATACGTCAAAACTTTTAAATTTATAAATTGTAGATTACGAATTATTTTCCGAATAATTGACAATTTCTTTATAATAATCGCTGTTTTCTACGTTTCCCCCGTCAATGTTTCCGTCGATTGTCTCAAGGCAAAATTCGTAGCATTTTTTCCCAATCGTATTCATTTTCTGGAATCTGAAACATGTTTTTCTATTTTGCATCTGAACTGCAGGGCACTTATAGAGTCAGTGAAACATTTAATAGGTAAATTGCTTAATATAGATTAGCAAATGATACTCTACATGAAAGACAAACTTTCAAAATATGGTTTTTTCCTTGTGCCGGCAAGTTTCATTGGAAAACCATCGACAGGGGCGCCACCGACCGAACTTGCTTAAAATTCTGCAATTGTGGAACTTGATAGTAGGGATTTCATCGTTCAACAAGAAGGTGGTGTACGTTGTCACGACGCTGGATAGGAAGTGTGCTGGTCGTTTAACTTGGCACTGCTCCATTGGCCACCACGGTAGCCTGGAAGACTTGTGATTTTTTTCTCGTACGGTTACATCAAGAATTCCTCGAAGCGACCACATCTCAGTGTCACTTCTGATACACTGGTTCGATTGTGGACATCCGTGTATGGGCCCATACAAAATCTTTGTCTATAATTGGTTATAAATTTATTGTATTGATTGTAAAGAAACGTTGAGACTGAGTTTTTCAGGATCATCTGTTACGTTTTCGTGGCCAATGTTTTCCATCTAATTGGAAGTATAATTGCAGAAGTTTAGCAACTACGATAGGTGGCGGCACCCTTGTCGGCGATTTTCCAAACTAACGTCCGGAACTAAGTTCAAAAATGTTTTCTTTAACGTACTACATCTTTTGTTACGTTATGCTTATCAATTTACCTATAAAGATTTTTCTAAGTGTTTTATGGGCTTTGTAATTACTTTAAAATACGGTTCTCAAATTCCATCGCCCACATATTATATCAAGGCCAATTTCGATTTCTTCGATTGAAATGACCACGTCGAAAGCTGGCCAAGTACTGGCACGATTTAAAAAAAGGGTCTCTCCAGGACAAAAAGTTACACCGGAGAATAATTTTAGGAGTGGTGCCGCTCCACTTGAGCTTCATCATTCATTAACAGTTTGAGTGATGGACTCATGACTCGGTGGCGTTTTATAGTGGACTGATTTGAAATCCAACTCATCGCTATACTCCACAGCTTCCCTCTGTTTTCAGCACTCACGTTCAGTTTTATTTGGACTTACGGAACGGTCGTAAATGGCCAGCTTTAAGATTCACATTCGTATCCGAGGTAGGTGTCGGCACTTAAATATTTCAAAATATATTTAAAAGGGGTATAAAAATGCATTCTACAAGTATTAACTGATAAAAGTAATTTAATTCAAACTGAAGATTGAATGGGATCGGTGGAATACGCGTGAAGAATAATTATGAGGGAGTAACTCGAAATTACAGTAGAGGGTGTGAAGGGAGTGTTTAGTAAAGTGCTGTGTAAACATAAATATTATCGAGTGAAGAGGAGAATAAATTATTTTAATTATAATTAATCTCCCGTGATGTTAAAGGTGACAGATAATTGACTACTAATTGAGGAATACAAGTGTTCATATTAGTGCATGTAAACATACGTGGGTGTTAGAGGTAATAACACTAACTGTCTGCATGAATAAATAATTGGACTTTGTGGTTAGTGTTGAGGCCACGAAGGTGTAAAAGCAGTACGAGTATTTAAGGTAGTGGAATTATCTCGGGACTGCCTCTCCCCTGCGGGGGATATTCAGTAGTCGTAAAAGGCTTACTAATTTTTCTCGGGGTGTTTATCGTGGCCGGGCTGCAGTCCTTATAGGGCGTCGCGTCGTGGCGCCACTGCGGCGGGGACAAATGTCAAGGCTAATCCACGAGTGGAGACTTCAACGCACGAATGGAGCACTAACCTGGGCCGGGCTAAGTGCAGTCGAACGCATCAAATATCATTTATCAAGAAACACTGTCCATAATTATGCTAATCTTATTCCTAATTATCACCAACGGCTGTCAGAGTAGGATAATATTATTACTACTAAGCTGCTATTGGGCATATAAACGTTTACAGCTATGACCTCACGAAAATGCTACATGTTACAAATTTATAGATAGCTTTTCATTGAAATCGGAGTTTGCTATTATTACGTTTCGTGTTTTCTTGTACAGCTTAATTAGGCATACTTGTCCTAATACTGAAACTCTCAATTTTTCTCATTCCGTCATAATATACTGCCTCCCACCTTAATTATTTTCCTATTATGCCTATTGATAGTTATTTTAGATATTTATCTGGCATTTTTAATTGTAAATAATTAAATAAATAAAGTAGCCAAAATGTCAGAAGTTAAAGTATAATCGCAGAGTTACTATCGTCTGTAAGTTTAAATTAATGTTTAATTGAGGTCAAAAAAATACCGATATTAATAAAACAAAGCCAAATTAATTTAATACTACTAGTTTCGCTCCTGATCTGGACCCTCTTCAGGTAGAAACTAAAGTTAACAAGACTCAAATTTATTACATTACAAACACATAAAAGTACAGCCACAGAATATAATAATTAAAGAATTTTTTAAATTTTAAATGCCATACTAATGTAATTTAATGGTTTCGTGTTGGGTATTTGGCCTTATTGTTTAGTAATCTTGACTGTCTTTGTTTCTTTAGTTATTGTATTATGTGGGTGTTCTTTTACATCTTTGTAATGTAATAAATTAGTGTCTTGTTAACTTAAGTTCAACTTAATGTGAGTCCAGATGAGGATCAAAACATGTGGTTGTATTTAATTGCGTTGCTTTTTTGTTAATTTATTTCTTATTTTGGTCTTGATTAAACATTAATTATAAGTATAGTCAATATTACAAATATAAAGCACAACTTTTCAGCCCGTGCTTGAGACTTTTTCAGATGACAATTTTTTTTAAATTCTCCAATATTTTCCATTTGTCAAATACGAATTCTATTTTCTTAAAAAATCATTTAAATTAATTTAATAAAATCTAAAATGGTTGCAATAATTTATATACTGTGAAATAAAGTAACAATATAAAAATAATCAAACCTGCATTTATTATTACACAAATATAAGTTTTATTCGTATAATTCACTGTAACAATTTCAAATTCTCTTAAATTATGTACATAAAATTATATTAAATGACCATTTCTCATCCAAACAAAGTTTTTATTCAATTCCTTCAAGGACTAATATACATAAAAAATAGTTCTGGACTGTATCCAAGGACAAAAATGATTTACGAATACAGAGCAACAATGTATTGTAGGCCGTTGAACATGACAATTTGAAAAAGTGCGACATTAAAATGAATAAGGTTACACAAACATAAATCATTAACAATGTGCAACTGTGGGAATTAAAATAAGGTTTCGTAACATTAATCATTAAAGTCTTTAAAGAAACCAATATAATATACTCAGTAACACCAATCAATTTTTATATTATAAAGTAATTAATTAATTCTAACATTTATATCAAAAATATATTTTAAAATGTCTTTAATAATTAACTCAAAATTTTCGGGTATTTCTATGTTAATTTAATGTTTGCTGTTGTTTCAATAACTATAATTACATATCAATTACGTTTAACTAAATTGTTTTCAAAGTCTTAAAATTTTTACAATTGAATAATTTATTTCTTTAACGAAAAACCGTTACATTATATGTTTATATTAAAAGTTATACAATTTTTGTAATTAATAATCACAAAGATATTTGTCTGATGAAGTCCCAAATGAAAGAACAAAACGTTATAGGGAAGCCTGGTTTGTCTCTAAATTGGTCGGTTAATTTCATTTTATATAATTCTTTGTAAAAATCTGCGTTAATTAATGTATTACTTCTTAAGCTATGTTCAATAAGTTAATTTTTATTTTTAAAAAAATTATAATAACAACAGGCAGATATTGTAGAATTATTTTTTATTTGACACGTGATCAAGTCCCAAAGACAGTACGAAACATTGTGTTTGTAATATAGATTATTTTTCTGGATTATCAGTTATTTTATTTAATTATTGCTAATATTGATTTTCAGTCTGCCGCATTTTGCCAATTTAGTTTTCATAGATAGACTCATAACGAAATTGCTTTCACAGTCTTCTTTTAAACTTGTTGATAAAGTTAGAGATGGTTTATACATAGCTTTGATAGAATCCAATCAGAGTTTATTCTATTTGAAGGTACTTCTTGTAATTTCCTTGTGTCGTACTCGCATTTCCGTTTGCTAACGGTCCTGGACTAATCCCATCTTATTTGCCATCTGGTTGAAGAGTTTTGCGTGCAGCATGACCGAACGATCTGTAGGCCTTCGACCGCGGACTACTTGACTCACTCAACCACGGTGTTCTTTTATTCTTCCTCTTTTTTCCTTCCTCCCGTTTTACCTCTCATCCGATTCGCTCATATCTAGGCCCTCTATTCAAAGCGATCTCTGCGCAGAAGAGAGTGGACTTTAGTACGTCACGAAACCGACAATCTATCCAGGCTATCTGACGTTTCCTCGATCAGATCTCATTCACGTCGAGACGATTTCCACCCAAGTTATTTGGACAAATTTCTAACTGCCACATTAAGTGGTTACGTCTCAATATAACAGGAACTTAAACTCCGTTTTTATATATCGTGTTGTTACGTTTCTAAATTTATCAACAAAATTACAAGAGATTATCCCGCCTAATGAGGCACAAAAACAGGCATAATAACAAAAATGGCCGGATAGGCCAGCGTTACATTAATTCTTTCTGCTTCAATTTTTGACAAAACGTCGTTCTTATTTTACACTGTCTTAGTAGAGTTCAGGTGCTGTATAATTTTCTTGTGTCGTACGTTTTATTGCGTTCCTAGCTGAGAACCCGATGTAGCCTGGATAACCCGAAAAAAATGATTTATTCAACACTGATCTCTCAATGCGTATAAATTTGAGCAATGCCTTGCTGAATGTAAAAAAAGTCACCATATTTGACGCCTTTAAATTCTCGATTGCGACAGTCCTATTTTCTTTCTACTTGAAGTTTGAAATAAGACTCATAAATCTCTCAAATTGATTTGATGTCGTCCTGCGATATTGCCTGGAGTTTATATCGCAGAATTTAATAGAGCAAAAATGACAGTAATCTCTTGAGCAGAATGTGAACAAATAGTCGCCAAATTGGGTGCCATTAAATATGGCTGCAATACCTTCCCGTCTCCCCCCCCCCTTCTCTTCCTCTCACTCTCTCCCTTCCCTCTCTGTCTGGAGCTCCTACGAAAGTCATATTCCTCATCATGCAGCTCCAGAAGTGAAATTTCTATTTTTTATGCGTGTCTTTGTGCGTTTGAGTGTAAGGAAGTGGAAATGCTTCAAATGAAGCTCAGTAAAGCATACAGCTAATTTTAGAAGAAAGACAAGAATGGGAAAATGTCAACCGGACCAGGGACTCGAGCCCAGGACTTGCCGGTATTCACCCGGGTTCTCTACCGACTGATCTGACTGGACGTCGACTTGGATTAGCTCAGCTGGTAGGGCACCCGGTTGGATATCGGGAGTTCCCGGGGTACGAGTGTCTGGTCCGGTTGACACTTTTCCACTCTTGTCTTTCTTCTGAAGTTTGAGTGTGTGTTTGTGCTCTCTAGTGTTTATGTCGTGCTTTCAATGATTTTAAACTTTATTTTGTTTTTTCTAGTTGTAATTTTAAAATTTTTTGTAGTTAATTATGGTATTATATTTTGTTCTTATAATTATTTGTTACTTGATGTAATGTATAACGTATTCTAGTTCCTCAACTGAGAACTAACGGAAACGACAGTCAATCTAAAATCTTTCCCACTCCCTCCCTCTATCCTAGATGACGTCGCACACGCGCTCGTTGGCACGTTATTAAACTAAAATTCCGTCTACCTTTATGCTTGGAATTTTTAACCCCCGACGTTCAAAAACAGATTCTGTATTACAATACGAATTAAGTTCATTAGAGATTACAAATTGGTGCAACAGTGGAAAATAACCATTGATATAATCTTAATTATTTTTTCTTTCCGTAGTTACAGTTCAAAATTTTCAAAAACTTGTCTTGATGAAGACACAAATGCGACGGTGAAATTAATCAAAGCTACCATTTTGCCTGTTATTTTCTCGCTTTATTGATCTCTTTATAATTTTTTTCTTTGTAAAAACATATTTTTATATCATAAAGTATTTATGGCATAGGTCAAGGGATTTTTAATTATCCTATAAAACTGTTTACTGGGCTGAAAGTGTCTAATGTAACATATACGCAGCGCCTCTGTAATAGTCACGCGACGTCGCGACGCATAGTTTGGAAATTACTGGGTTCACTCTGATCCTATTCAAAGGCTGTGTTTAATTTACAGTTAAGACGATTAACAAATCGTTTACATCCTTCAAATGATAGCCGCTAGCTATCGAATCCACAAGAGTTACCTTTTTGTTGAGTTGAAAAACTGGGAGTGACTGCATGGAAGGATGGAGGTCCTTTGGTAAAATACATTTTTTGTGATGTCTTATCGTAGCTGTGATTCCTGTCACGTGCCTGGCTGACTGCATCCTGTCCCCGTCGCGCTTCGATGAGCCGTTCATTCGGACTCTGTACATAAACTGACGCAATGCAGGCTTTTTGCTGTGTCCGTCCGCTTCCTGCCCGTAAATACAGGTATGGCTCCCGCCTCCTTCCTCGTTAGCGACCGACCAATTCCGTCCGGCACGCGTTGGGAAGGCACGTGCACAGTGACCTAGGGGAACCGTCTCCATCCAGCTGGCTCTCGGGGTCTCGCCCTGGCTAAAACAACTACGTACTACAGTCATTAAGGAGGCTCACATTAATATACACTGTATCAGTCAAGTTAGCTTCATCCTTTTTCGAGACTGACACATCAAGAGCTTGCAACGTTCTTCTTGTCACCATATGGTGCACCATATCGAAACGATTAATAAACGTGTAGTATGATAAAGGTTTTGACTTGACGCTAGCAATTTTGATGGTTAATGATAGGGCATCGCAAGACGCGCGTTCCCAGATGTGCTTGATTTTTTTTCTCCTTTCGGCCTTGAACCTAAGACGCAGATGCCCGAGGCCCTTCATAGGCTGCCTTATGGGACATCACCCCTGTGGGGCTTCTTCAGCTTTGATTCTAACCTGTAACACTCTTTAATTTGTCCCACTAATAAGCGTAATTATTAACGACCTTAAATTATTTTTCATTCTCGTCGCCATAATACATTATTTTTCTGGACCAATTTACGCAACGTATCCAATTTCATAATTGGTCGAAATAAATAATGTGCTATTTACTGTCAAATTATGTGATTTCGAGAAATTATAAAATTTTCACTTACAATACAGTTGAAAATTATTAATTTTATTTTCATTGAGTTAAAAAGAACCTCTTTTTCTGTTTTTATTTTATTACATATTGAACTATGCTACGTTTCGTCTCTCATTTGACACTTCTTCAGGCATCAAAACTTTGCTGTTCATGGAACCTCACTCCCTGACTCCTTAAGCCGAAAATATTCGGTTCCATGAAATTACACAGGCGAGACTCTCCAAGAAGACTCTTTGGTACTCTAAATTAGCTTCTTTCTTGAATTAAATATAATCACGAATAATTGTTATCCGTTCTTTTTTTTTCTAATATTTAATATTATATTTTCTTTGAATTTTCTGAGCGATGATCACACAGAAACAAATTTGTTAAATAATACATAATAAGATGAAACAGACAGAGGAAGAAATTATCATTCCTGATTCATTTAAATGAGACAGTATTACTATAGCCAAACTATAATGGTTTAAAGAAACTGATGTTCCAAAGATGATTTGTTCATAATGAACATAATGGTTCCTTTGTCTTTCAGGCCATTCGGAATTCAATCAATTCGAAGGGATGTCGTTTTCAACTTCCTTTTTTTACAGAGAAAAGTCTGAACTGACTGTGGGGCTTTTGTTATTTCAAAGTCTTCATTGATCACAGCCAACGACTTTGTTTAATTCTTACTTCCGTTTGCAGCTGGCGGAAACTTCATCTTAAAGGCAGCATTCGCCAAAACTCTTTGGAGGGAAAGATGCTTTAAGTTTTCTACCTGGAATACCAGCTGCCGCCCTCCTTAGCCGCCCTCAGTTTCGAGATGTTTTCCAGAACCTTTTAGTAATGCGTTGAGGGGGAGCGGGGGTGGCGTAGAGTTCATCCGGCCGATAAGAGTTGACTTTTGAAGAGAATCAGTCCTATGCGGCTTTTGTATCACATCGTAAACACATTAAAAATAAACTTTTATCAATGTATTTATTAGGGTTAAATATAAAAAATTACAAATGTTTGTTTACTATGTTACAGCTTCAAAATTGTTTTCGTTTGCACTTAAAATTTAGTCTGTTTTCTTAAAACTAAAATTCCCGAAAGTTCTCGATAAATTTTCAAATTCTGATTCATATTTGTCGTGGTTTGACAAAAATTATACAAATATTTAAAAGGAATTTATGATAACTTGTAAAATATTAGTATTATTATATTTGACTAACACAAACCATTTTTCATTTCAATATTAATATTAATGAATGAATTTTAATATTAATTATACTAAAATTACGCTCAACAGCAAGGTGTGTGCAACACTCAATTCCGCTCAATTCTCTCGAAAATCTTACCATTTATTGAAAGTACCTAAGATTGCAGGGAAGAAATTGTTTTCTAAATTTTATTCATCTACTTGTACATAGCATGTTTCTGTAAAATTAATTTCTTTAAATAATTAGATATTCGCTTTTGTAGAATTCACCTGTTCCAAATTTATTTTATACTTGTGTATCTGAGAAGAAACTAAGACAAGTGACGAAATGTTGCGTTATAAATTTCCATTAAATATTTTCCGACGTATTGGATGGTGATTTTATTTATTGATGTCCGACAGCTGCAGCTATTAACATGATTTTTCGTCATTTCTATACCAATGATAAATTTTTTAAAACGTTTCCATGGAGCTGTTGCATTATAATTCATACAGGGAAATAGCATAAGTTTATTTTCATTAAAATAAATAGGGGTGAAATAAGGTAGCGTTTCGTTGGATACTTCGTTGAAGTTTGCTAGAGGCAGTTGAAGGGAGCCAGATGTGGCGCCTCTAGTCTACCGTGGTCAGTTATGTGGGTCAGAGTGAAGAAAGGGAAGACTCAGGGCCTGTCAGTATTTCTGGAAGCAAGGAAGGCCTGCCAAACACCTGTCTTCGCTATTCCCGGCGGCCAAATAATGGTCCGTTATTAATATCTGCAAAGGTCGAGCTCTCCGTCTTTGTGCGCGTCTGGAAGACATCTCCAAAATCTCATCAATAAGGCAGATGAGTCCCTTATCGTCCCCACATCAAAATTAGTCGGCTGCAGTGAAAGCCCCGTGGTTTAACATTTTCTTCATAATTTTGTATTCTGATTATCAGTGCCATTTTGATAAAAAAAACTAATTATTTATTTTCTAAAAGATTTAATTTCAGTACACCTGAACAGATTTTTTGTAATATATTCAGAAAAATCATTCTCAAATCAACAAGAAGCCAGTATATAATAATATATGATAGCTAAAAACACTTGTATTAAAACACTGTAAATCACCGTACACGATATTCTAAAATACGTATATCAGTTTTTAAAAAATCCTATACAAAGCTTAGTAATTTCAAAGAAAAACTTTATTTCTTCACATCATCAATTAAAAGGAGCTTTCGGACAGCTGGTCCATAGCCAACTAATGTTTCCAATATTATAACATTGGGCAACATATTAAATGACTATGAGCCAAGTGTCGCAAAGCTCCTTTACGTACAATACGGGGCAAAAATATACTAATATTGGATAACATATTAGATGACTATGGACCAGGTGCCCGAAAGCTCCTTAACATACATTATGTGAAGAAATAAAGTTTTTCGTTGAAATTACTGGACTAGGTTTTTTTATTAAATAAATTGTAACTCAGATTGTTACCATTAATTCTCAGTTATTAAAAATGCTATAGGAGAATGCTGAAAATCAGATGAGTGGACAGAATCACTAACGAGAAAGTTCTAAACAGAATAAGGGAAGAGAGAACAATATGGAGCACGTTGACCAAGAGAAGGGATAGATTAATAGGCCACGTTTTAAGATATGAGGGTTTTGTAAAATAAAATTAGCAATAGGGGGAATGGTGCGGAGCTAGAACAGAAGTAGGAGGCCAGTGATGGAATATGCTAAGTAGATTAGGGAGGATATGGAATCCTGTAATCTTGTGGAAATGAAAAAGCTTACGCAAGATAGGTTGGCATGGAGGGTTGCATTATAACAATCTTAGGACTGAATACCACAACAATTCTTTAAGTGCGCCATTCCTCAATTTCTAAATATTTTTATTTTTGGAATTCTTAAAATTTTGAATATCCCTGATTCTAGGAGAATATGTTTCTGCCTTTCGGAAATCTTGCAAAACAATATGACTACGAAGAATTCCATCCTATTCTACGTTAAAATATTGTAGTTTTTATCGAAAAAATATTAGTAATAGGAGACAAGATATCAATAAATCATACGTCATAATAAATTTAAAATTCCTGGATAAAAGTTTTTTTCTTTCCTATAAATTTATTATTAAACCAAGGCTAATATCAAGTCACCTAGTAAAGAACTGCATTTTAATAGTTAAGTATTATTTAACTTCTGTCAAGTATAATGAAATTGACCCATATATATCATTTTTGCTGTAAGAAAAATGGACGGAAATAGGTGATGTATTTTCACGCCGATGAGGACATTTAGTATAAAAAAATAAACTAACTTTGTGATGTTTATGGAGAAAAGGGAAAAATATAAAGTATATATCAGAATCGGATATATGTACGAAATTAGTGTATTGGAGAATGTGCTAACTAACTCGTGTAATAGGACGAGACGTGGGATTGGCGGGAGTCTGCGCTGAGATTTGGCGGGAAATGGTTGCGCCAGGTCGTGGTCGAATCTGGCGGGAAAGATGCAGACTGACCATGAACCCGCGTCTGCGCGGGCTTCTCGGCTCCGAAGGCCAGGCATAATCTCTCACAAGCGCCATAACAGTGCATCTAACTCAGCATCCCGGTTGAAAAGGGAAACGTCACAATTCCCATATGATCGGGAAATCAGGGTAGCCATAAATCTGACCGCTGAAAGCACTATTTGCACGGTTTGGTGGCTAACTGGCAGGTCTGCTATTATTGCTCGATAGTTACCCAAAACACCTCTTATTTAGTGGAATCAAGTTACCAGATCTGTATTGCCATAAATCAAAATTAAGGGTGGCACTAAATTGGAAGAAGTGATAAATACTGACAACCTGAGTTATTGCAGTTGGTGCACAACAGTCTTTATTAATAAATAACGAAATAATTATAAAAATTTTAAAAATGACTCCAGGACCTTTCGGGAGTATTCATACTTAATTTTTAATTGCTCCATTCAAATCCCTTCCTATGTTATAAAAGAGGAGTTTCCATAACGTGGATTACCCTCATGTAGCGTGTACTCAATAAAATGTTGTGTAATAAGTAAGCGTTTTAAAAAGCAATTTACAACAATGTCGTGGACTACGTCATCAGTCTTAAAGCTTCGCAATTTGTATTAAGCAGAGTTTTTATTTTCTTTCAATTATCTTTTGTACTGATCTTGTACATACGCCCTTTGTAATAATACTATGATGAATTTTCGTTATTAAGGACATGATAAAAATGCCACTCCCATATTATATGAAGTGAATAAGTATATAGTGAAGGAATATTGTGAGGTTACAGTGAAAATTGTACGATAACATTTGGATCAATAATTTATGTGATTATATAATTGATAGGCAGATAAGAGAAAATAATATTAACGTTCGGTTACAATATTTAGTGCATTTGTAACTTAATTTTAATTTCAAACATCATTTTCTAACTTGTAATTTAAAATAAATAAATTGACAGACGGTCAATAAGTTATTTCTTTACTGTAATTTTATTTTGCCAAAACAATCGCCCCGCGGTAATGTATCAGAAAGAAAGAGGTTCTGATTACTCACTAACTGATTCAGACAGCAGCTAGCACTGGGATCACGGGCCGCGCGCTATGATTCATGAGCGAGTGATTCAAACAGCCTTTAGCGCTCGGATCGCAGGAGTAGAGTGAATCAATAGAACTTCCGCTCTTTCTTTCCAATCCAATGATCACTCGCTCCACAGAGGGAGGTAGTTCTTTGAATCTTATCTCGATCCGATCGTCCATCGCTACTAAACTGTTGTTGTTATTTTACAAGCATGTTCATGAGGTCACATCTAGGACTTCTGACGCACTATTTACAAAATAAATCTTTTTTCTTTGCGTGGGTTGGAATCCTTAAGAAATTGCGTGCTTATAGTAGAGTGTACTCATTAATGTTTCCCCGAATAGAGAAGAGTAATAGTAACAATCCCAAGTAGTTGGACTACAAATGTAGCACTTCCTTCCGGTCGTTCTGCGGGGACGCAGGTGTGTTGGCTGATAAAGGACTCTCGTTACATAAGCACAGATTGCTGTTGTCACGGACGACGGAACTCATTACAACAATACAGGCGGAGTTGAGCCTTGCATAAGAGAGGAAGTGCATTTTTGCGACCCATTGTGTCCGCCGGATCCTTTGTCTTCCACGCAGACTCCTTTTGCAGTGGGGCAATTTTCGCAGAGGCGATGAACTGTGGCTCCTCTCCCTCACTTCTTCTCTACCTCTGACCTCGCGAACCTATCAGACCGCGAAAAAGGCCTCGTCCGCCATAAAATTGTTAAAGACCTCAGCCAAGGTCCTACTCATCATTCTTCCGTTTATTGTTTCGAACGGAGTCCTCATTCATTGTTAACACAATACTCAATACGTGTCTACCATAACCTTCGAGAGACTTTTTTTTTCATCCAACCTAATGACTGACACTTAAAAAATTATTTAAAAAAAACAGCAAAATAATTAGCCAGTAGCTATTGCATAGCTCGTGAGAAATAGAAAGTCGTGTGGAGAAAGGATATGTCATCAAGGAAGAAACATTGCTTGGATTGAAGCTGCCATAACGCTATTACCATTAATAATAACATTTGCTATAGTCTTGCAACAGGATATACAGAAAATGGCTGTATGCTTATCTATTAACTTTTACGGATACGTTTCTTGACTTACATCATTCCCACAACTGAACAATGTCTACAATGTAAACATTGTTGTTTTTTATTAATTTATAAAAACTATTATTTTTACAGATTTTCAGTTGTGCTAATTTCGAAACAGTATATACAATATGAAAACACAAAAAAAAACATGAAAATAAACTATTGCATATAATTTACATGGTTACATGAGGGTAGGTTAATCCGTTTGATTAACCTACTTTAGCCGAAAACATTGTTTACAGAGTAGTTTTTAGAGAACCATGTTGCCATAACAAAGATTCGTGTTAAACTGAGATCCGGTCTACTCCTACTACAACAACAGGCCAATGAGCAACTGCGCGTCTTATTTTTTAACTCGACATAAATTTATAAGTTAGTTGGAGGAGATTGAATATCAACAATGACCAGTGATACATTCACAGACTTTTCATAATGTAGCACCTTTATTCATAAAGGCAAAAATGTCAATATCTCCTCAAAATTAATTAGACTAAAACACTTACATTCAAGTATAATCAGAATACTTTCTCTGAAATATTTTATCCGGTGTGTAAAATTGCCCTCGATATGTTACGGTAATACATTTAGTTGTGTGCCCGGCGTTACCCCGGTAGCTATTTGTATTAGCCTGGTATACTAGTCTCAGCATAATCAGAGGAATTCTCACTTGAACTTATTTCTTCAGTTTTTGCAGTTGACCGCAAATTACTAAATTATAATGAATAAAAAATCTTCCCTGCGATTTTCTGTGTCTCTTTCACTTTTTCTGACGTGTGTACTGATATAATTTGAGAAAAGCGAGTTTGAATCTGAGAAATAGATCATGTTAAAAGGTGGTTGTAAATAAAATATTTTGTGATTTATCTTTCAACATCCTTCCATATGTTCGTGGTGTTCATGTTGCAGGATATAATACATTCAAACGGAAGCGTTGCAGAATGTAAACAATAAGCCGCCGTATTTCCCGGGGATTGCACTGTGTTTAGTCTCTCTGATATCACAAACTCACGCAAGCAGACACATTCGCAAATTTTAACTATAACCCCCCCCTTACCTTGCCACAGTGTTTTTCTCCGGGTTGTGTATGCCAAGTTTTGTTTCAGTTCCTCCACACTTATATATTGGTGTAAGAAATGCAAACCAATATACAGACATACAAATTTATAAACAAATGCATCTATTTTATTATATAGATAATTTTTTACAGTGGACAAGAACCACAAAATTTAAAGTTTAGTATATTAAAAATTGCCCCTCGGCATTACTTTCATTAGCAAACTAATTCCACTTGTGTTACTCTAAGCTATGGCATGTGCCGTTTGTCTTTCAGGATGGTTAAACGGGAAGAATTGCAGGATTCTGAAACACGTAATTAAAGACAGAAACGAGCGCAGCATGTGGTGGAAGTCAACTCCTCCGGCATTTACTAAACGACATGTGTTTGAAAGCGTTGAAGGTTCAGTCATGAAGTCGCTGACAGTTCAGCGTAATAACATTATCACAGACCGAAAAGAATTATAACACGATATTATCAGCTCAATGTCAATAGATGACCATTTTTCTGCTATCCCAAATTCTGCATTACTTCAGTTTGAAACATGCCCTGCATTGCTGCAAGGCGAAACAAAACGTTGATGACGTCATAATGCGTCTTAAAGAGTTACGTAAACCAAATATTCTCAGGTTCTAAATTCTGGATTTACTTGCAATCAAATAATGTAGTCAATCTAGAAATGAATAAGGGGGCAATATTATAATAAAATTAGGAATTAGTATAAGCAATGAGAATAATATGAATTTTACATTTATTTATGACAATGTACAATAATTGGATGAACCTCAATTTGCATAACCGGATTTTTGTACAATAAATACTATGTATATATTTACAAAATTTATACACACTAAATATCTTATAAACTAAATTCATGGTTTCTACATTAAGGGCCATTTAAACGAGCCTTCACTAACACAAGTCCCACTCGGAATTGGCAATATAGGGGAAGAGAGAACAATATGGAGGACATTGACCAAGAGAAGGGATAGATTAATAGGCCACGATTAAGACTTGAGGATCTTGTAAAATTAGCATTATAGAGAAGTGTGTGGGTTAAGAACAGAAGAGGGAAGCGGATGGAATACACTAAGCTGATTGGTGAGGATGTGGGATGTGACAGTGCTGCGGAAATGAATAGGCTTGCGCAGATTAGTATGAGGGTCAGTATAAGACCAGTCTTAAGACTGAATACAGCAGCAAGGTTGAATTGACGTTATAAATTACATCATATTCAACGTTGGAATGGATAATATACGCGGAAAACTAAAAGATATTCGCAGGAGCTTATATGAGATATTGAAGACGTTAAAAAATAAATGTTTTAGTGGTAAGATGAAGACATTCGACATTAGAAGAAACCGCTACTACTTTGCAGTTCATATGTGTAACTGTGAGTAAAATCCAAGTGTCATATATACGAAATACAAAAATACATACTGCTTCAAGAATGGAGTTAATGGTGTATAATAATCACCATTACAGGAAATCGTGATACAAGAACATACGTATTTAGCGTAAATATTAATTGGTCCTTAATAGGGGAGATTCCCTCAGATCTTTCGTGTGAATGTTGATAGTTCTCAGGCGTAAACTTGAGATTTTACGAGACGTAAATTACAGCCAATATTCCAAAGTGGCCGTTCCCACAAATGAAATACGCGTGAAACTTTTAACTGGCCGCCATGATCGCTCGCTGAAGTGAACCCATAAAGCACAGGAGCGAAGATACGCAACGTGCACGACCGCCATACTCGCCACGCAGGGGAAAACCATACAATCAGGGGCGGAGGGACAAATCCAAACTCTGGGGCTTTGTAAAATATAACTCGACTGCGGCCTAATTTCTTTTACAAATATATTATTTTGACTTCTTATTATTATTCGTTTCCAATCTCCACTCAAGCATAAGAAATACTTGTAAATAATGTCTCATAATGATTTATTTTCGAAGTATATGATCAGCATGTACTATCACTACAAAGAAGAAGAACGTCTTTGAATAGTACGTGAAGAAAGATCATCTTTGAGTGGTGGAAGGAATGGAAGTATCATCTCTCGATATGTCTGGAGATGAGAATTTTTTGCATGCTGAATGGAAAATATTATGAAAGAAACTATTAGTTAAGGAGAGATATGCACAGAGAATTATTTTCAGTATTAAGATTGTGTTATTATAGTTTCATAAATAGGCAAAAACGGTTGATACATAAAGTCGTGTACTTGTAATGATAAACACAACTACGTACGGTATTTGGCGGTATAAAATCAAAGGCAATCTGCGTGAGGAAAGTTAAGGTTGCAGACAGGGGTAATAAAAATTCTAGACGACGACACGACTGGGGTTTTTCCCAAGTACCGTGAAAATTGGCGGCATCAGATTATGTTTTTCCACAAAAACGTTGATGGAGAGGGGCAAACGGCTCCTCCTAGAAAGGACAGATAAGAATTTTTATTGGACAATATCGAGCACCGCCATTGACTGAATGTTGTTGTTGTGGTCCTAAGACTGTTCTGATGCAATCCTCCATGCTAACTTATCTTGCGCAAGTCTTTTCATTTCCGCATAACTACCGTATCCCACATCCTCCCTAGACTGCTTAGCGTATTCCATCATTTGCCTCCCTCTGCTGTTCTTACCCCACACGCTTCCCTCTAATACTAATTTTACAAGACCCTCATCTCTCAAAATGTGACCTATTAATCTATCCCTTCTCTTGATCAACATTCTTCTTATTGTCCGCTCTTCCCCTATTCTGTTTATAACTTCCTCGTTAGTGTTTCTATCTACCCATTTGATTTTAAGCATTCTCCTATAGCACTACATTTCAAAGACTTCTATTATTTTCCTTTCTACAACTCCTACCGTCCACGTTTCACCAATATAACGCCACGCTCCATACGAACATTTTTAGTAACGATTTCCTAATGTTCACACTTATATTACTGGTATGTAAATTCCTCTTTGTCGCGAAAGCCTTCCTTGCCTGTGCTATCCTACTCTTTATGTCTACTATACTTCTAACATCCCTAGTTATTACGCTTTCCTAGTAGCAGAATTCCTTAACATCCTTCAAAATATCCCTGTCCAATCTAAAATGGATTAGTTTTTTCCCATACTTCACTCCATTATCTTGGGTTTTCCTCGATTAATCCTCAAATTGAAATATTTCTCATGTCATTTATTATGGTTTCCAAGTTTTCTTCTGACTCCCCTAATACTACAATATGATCGATAAACAGTAGGGTTATTAATTCTTCTCCTTGCAGTATGATTCCATTTCCATATTCCGTTTTACCTTTCGTCAGCGCCTGTACTATGTATGTTAAACAGCATGGGCGAGAGACTGCATCCTTGTGTTACTCCTTTTTTGATATCTACTTTTTTTTCTTGCCCTTCAATTCTAATTACTGCTGACTGCCTTCTGTAGAGGTTATGTATAAGCCATCTTTATTGATATTTTATTCCTGTCCTCTGTTTCTGTTTCCCATACTACACTCCATTACCTTGGTTTTCCCTCTATTAATCTTCATATTGAACTAATTCTCCAGGACCACGTTTATGCCAATTATTATGGTTTTCAAGTCTTCATCTGACTCCCCTAATACTACAGTATCATCGGCAAAGTGTAGGGTTTTTATTTCTTCTCCTTGCAGTATGATTTCTTTTCCATATTCCGTTTTTACTTTCTTCATCGTGTGTTCTATATATAAGTTAAACTGCATGGGCGACAGACTGCATCCTAATTTGTTATATTACACTAAATACTAATTTTTAAAGTTATTTCCGTAGTATAAATTATTATACCGTCCGCTCAGCTTCATATATTTCCAAATTCTTATTTATTCGCTTTTCCTTTCGATGGGAATATTCAAATTCGTATTCCTAATAATTGGGGTTTTTCAAAATGCTTGACATTTGTATAGATGTGATGTTGCAATTTGTTTTGTATCTTGTGACAGAATGAGCAAATGACAGAGGCATAGAATTTGGTAATGACTGCTTTCGCCACATCAATTACGTCGCTTCCGCAGGTAGAACTTCCGCAAACGTTTTGACGTGATTTTTCGTTTCCCGTCACCGCGTGTATTATTTTTAGATGTCCGCGCTCTCCCTCCCACGCCGTAGTGCTACGCACGTACGATGCCACTCCTCCCCCCACCACGCACCACGGCTCGTATCCCCCGCGGCGCCATTGTTGTGGCAGCGTGGAGGAGTTGCCGCCTCCCGCCGCCAGAGCGCCAGGTGGAGTTGCGTTTACCTGGGAACCGCGGCACGGAGCTGAGGTCGCACGGCGCCGCGTCTGGACGCTCGCTCTCATACTGGAGTTCTTATCTGCTTGCGCTCAGTGTGTGGATTTTTCTCGAGTGATGTGTCGTCGCGTTTGAAGGAAGCATGAAGGAGAAAAGCCGGCACCGGCGGCAGGCGCTTTTCCAGATCACCAAGGTAAGAAGCGTCACCAACATGGCTGACAGGTAGCGGCGAGGGAAGCGAGCGAAACACCTGCTGCATGCTGCTGCTGCTGCTGCTTCTGCTGGGGGTCAGCACACCCGCCTGTCTGTCTCAATCACACTGTAGTTATCGCGCAACCATCACGGAAATGTTCAGCTCGTTAGTAGTAATCGTGTTGATGAAACGTTCACCACGGGTCATGAGGTCACGTCACTTGCGCTCAATTCTGTATCTATTTACAGTATTCAACTTGACACAGTATAATTTTCTAAAAGAAAAATTAAATGTTCATTGTTGATATACTAAGACTAATTGACTCGTGGAACTCACGTGTCACTTTCCCTCCCTATTTTAATGTTACTTTCACAGGACTTTAATTTAATTATCAATAACATTTCGGCATATGTTCATGCCTTCATCAGGTTTCCTTCCAACTCAATATCATTCGGTCTGGCTTTAACCACTCCTGAGAGGAGTTTGTGTAATGGTACCTCGGATCTCTCGTGCTATTGCTTCAATATCGTATGCGATCCTAAATTTGTGACTGAGGAAGGCGTGAATATTAACCGAAACGTTGCTGTCAATTAAATTCAAGGAAATCAAGCCAGTGAATGCTCGTATATTGTTTTATTAATTTATAAATTCTCTATACTTTCAAATGTTTTCATTTATCTCCAACAAATATAATACGATTCTTGTGGTAGTGAAAATGTTTCTTTTCAAAAATAATGAATATGGCAATATTTGACTGAATTCTGCTGGTTTAAAATTGTAAAGGTTAAATTTTACGTCTGATTTAAATGAAAACTTTAGTACAATTGTTGACCAATTTCATATTGTATGTTTATTAAAATAAGAAATCAACGTTTCGGTACCGTTCTTCAGATCTACATTGATGCAAAATTATGCTTTTATCACTTTGTCTATCAGTATTTCTCGACAGAAAAAATATCTGAAAAAGGTACCTAAATGTTGTTAGTTTTATATTTATTAAAGAGACAGCCTGAAGTTGGTCAACAATTTTATTACAAAAATTAAAAATTTTAAGTAGTTTGGAATAGGGGTTAATTAAAAACCTTTGGGGTCAAAATACAATTCGGATGGATTCTAAAAGTTTTAAAATGTTGTCTTATAAATATTTTTCCTCTTTTTAGTGACTGTCAAATTGATTTGGAACTAGTTTTGATACAAAGATGCGTGAACGAAAATATCTCACCGGAGCATATATTTGTTGTCTTCCGTCGTGTTATACTCACACACACACACACATATATATATTGTAAATTATAGCGAAAATTATTCCAATTAATGGAGCCAGGAGTTTCATAAACTCACGCGGTTAGTATTTATGTTACTCCGAGTCACGTGATTTTTGTAATAAATCTTAATTCAAAACTCTATTTTTTTATAATTATGATCAAGAGCTTTAGACCATATAATTAAAAACAAAATTTATAATTTTTAAACAATTAAAATTGCAAATCAGTCCTATGTAGGCCAGTCTATTATACAATATGACTACTTCTCAAAATTACTTCATAATTATTTTCGAACGTATTAAATCTTCGATCCTATCTGGACACCCTGTATTATAATTAGGAATAAGTAGTGATTAATTTATATGCTGACTTATGGTCCGTCTGTTTATTTATTGTAAATTTTGATGTCATAAAACTATGTTATAATTAGGAAATTTTAACAATAAGTATTAAGGTTTGCTAATATTATTTTGAGATTATAATTTTTTATATTATTATCACTGTTTTTTAAAGCTGAGTATGGCAGCTTCTTTTATTTGAGATGAATCGATTAATATAAAATAGAAATTGACATAATAAAATACAATTCAAAAATGCATTTGGAAAATACGTTAATAGGAAACCACTGAACCACTACAAAATTAAAAGTTTTAAGTAATATTGAGGTGTTATGAACTTGTTCGTTGAGGTTGATAGAGAAACTTTCGGGGACTCAATGTAAAATTTTTTTAATCATATTAGATTCAAGAAGACATTATTTTTCATGTAGAATGAATTCTGAAAGCCCCTTTTTTATAGAAAAACTCGGACACTTCCTTGCTTCAGTAGTATTTTGTTGTGTCAATTTCGATTCATGTCAAATAAAAGTTGAAATAACGTTAAAGGGCGTTGGTGTTTACGACCTTGTTACTCGGAAGCTATTTGTGGGTTATTGTCTGTTGTGTGGAGTTGTGCCAGTGTCGCTGTCGCTGTCAGGGTTGGGAAACTGCATCTCCCCCTTCCTTCCCTTGTAACCTGTCTTCCTTCCTGCCTGGACGCACGCTCCCCACTTCCGCCCGTGTTTAAAGCCACGCAAATAATATCCATACAGTACAAACCTTGTACTCCACTTAGCATCCCGCTGTTACCTTCACCCACAGCGGCTCCGTGGAGCCCGGAGACAATGTAGCTTTACAAGACTTTGAAAATGTTTTGACATTTCACACCACTATTGTGCTTTTCTTCACAAAGGCAAAAGCGTTGTGGTTTTTCTGCAGCAATCTATTCTCCACATTTCGAGGTGAATTTAACGCGTACTGAGTGAGGTTAGCTTTCGAGTCGGTAAATCTTTCAGCGTGCAAATTGTCATGAGAGTTATGGGGTACAGAGAGGTGCTATTCGGAACTTATTAGTTCAATTAAATGGGAGGGAAGATCATAACACCTCATTCAACGGAGATTTAGTAATATTTTTATATTGCATACTCTAAAATGTTTTTCTGGGTCTTTATGCGTGTACTGATAAAGGCGAAAAGGGGCTGAGTTTACACAGCTTGGCCACTACAACCTCTGGTTTTATTTACTACGACTCCACGCCGTCCACTGCAGTCAAGTTTAGTTTCTTCTCTTTTTACGTGCGCACGTGCTACCTCAAGGCTATTAGGGACGCCGGAGAACTCGCTTCTACGGAAAGAAGATTCTGTGATCTTGGGATCGTGCGCAGAATGCTCAGACACAAATCCACTACACTTTGGTGCTGTCAACTGGTCCTTGGCTTCTGGTTCTGCAACCACCACCACAACTACTATTTGTTCTCGTGACCAAATGTGAGATTTCATTGCAGAAACTGTTCTCGGGTTTCCACTCGGGTGCTTGTGCGATGATAACGCGACGTTTCGACGACCAAGTGCTCTGTCGTCATCTTCAGGCTGAGATTTCATTGTTGAATAAATCCTTGCAGTATTTCTATAATTTCATATACCTCTAAGGCTAATACCAATTTACATACGTCCAACTATCGCATTCCCGATTGTTTGTTTCAACAGCCATTAATTATTTATTAGATTGTAGTCGGAGTACCATAAAAACTTTTACAGTGGTTCGAGTCAGTTTTGTACTCTATACGTCGTCGGTCCGGGATATATTCCAATATTAGAGGTCTCTACTTAAATATATATTATATATATATCCTTATCCTGAGAAACACAGAAATTTTTATTTCCTTCTAACAGTTCGAGAAGTAATATTTTTGGTCGTTCAACAATAATTGTTTGCTCCCGCATGTATATGTTGTTGTTATTATTATTCAATCCATTAGTCCTCGGTTGAGGAAATAGGATACGTCAAATATAATATTACAAGAAATATACAAAATTTTACAACTAAGAATTGAATGACAAAAGAGGAAAGATAAAATTCAATCTTCAATTTTCAGTTGACAGAGAAGGCAGCAGAAGATCGTGCGTAGGTTCCCGTCGAACATGAAAAAGAAAATAAGTCAGCAGTTAAATTCTAGTAGAGTATAGTTCTAAAATAATAGGAGAATTTGATAGAACACCAGCAAACGGTTATAGTCCTTCCTATCTACGAACTCTTTGAGTGAATAATACGCTCCATTCATTTACAACTCTTTATAAAATAATTTTTGAACCTTTAAAGCTTTTATTTCTTCCGGGAGACTATTGTATAGATTTATACCGGAATAGTGAATGCTGGTTTCAAAAAGACTTAGACAGATGATGATTACTTATCAAAACATTGGTTTCTTAATTTTTCTGGCTGTATTTTTAATCTGTGTTCTATTTTTTTATCCGTTGCGCTGCCCGTGTTCATAATATCCCTGGCTAAAAATTCATTTTCAACTGCTGCTTTTATGCTTATCCTTTCCAGGCGATCTAGACGATCGAAAACCTGGTAATATCACCTACTAACCGTTTTCCTTCGTGTTGACAACTGCAAAAATTCCTCTCTCTCGAAAAATAACAACCCTGTCGTGATATCTTCAATCTCAAAATTTAAAAATGTTCACCCTCTCAAAAGAGGTGAAAACAAAAAAAATCAACGAAACGTCTGCGCCAATCATGTGCCACAAAAGAGCATGCAAAGAAGTTAAAAAATCCTTTCTCGTCTCTCTCAAGGCAAAAAAGGTTTTCTCTTTTTAAAAAAAAGTAAAAATCAAAGTAATTAAAATAATTGAAAAACCTGACCAAATTTCCCATAAGAAGTTATCCTTATCCTTCCGCAGCAAAATGGCTTATAAAAGTATCTATATTAAAAAACTCTTCTTCTTTCTCAGAAACAAATCTGTCTTCTGCTTTTCCTATCAGGGAAGAAAATTCTCCCGCTTAAAAATTATTAAAGTTATTTTTTAAAAAAATTAACAAATCTGGACCAATTACGTTCTTCTTTGAAAAATTGTTTCATTCCTGAACAAAATGAAACTTATGCGGAATCGGGTACAAGAAGTAGAATATTATCTCAGGGAAAGAAAGGCTTTCACTTCTTTAAAAAACTAAAAACAAAGTAATTAAAATATTTGAAAAACCTGGTCAAATTTCCCATAAGAAGTTATCCCTGTCCTTGCACAGCAAAATGGCTTTTAAAAATATCTGAATTAAAAACTCTTTTCTTTCTCAGAAACAAATCTGTCTTCTGAATTTCTTCTCAGGGAAAAAAATTCTCCCGCTTAAGAATTATTAAAGTTATTTTTTTAAAAAAATTAACAAATCTGGACCAATCACGTTCTTCTTTGAAAAATTGTTTCATTCCTAAACAAAATGAAACTTATGCGGAATACGGGTACAAGAAGTAGAATACTATCGTCTTTGAAAAGCTAATGCTTCTTCTTTTCTTGTATCTCGGGGTAAAAACATCCTCCCTGTTCAAAAGATAGGAAACAAAGTAATAATAATTTTTAAAAAGAAAACAAGTTTTTGACTAACCATAAATAATATGCGCCATTCATTCATCAATCAAAAAGGGTTTTAAACATCATCCTTAAACCTATGTTGAAGATGACCTCTGGCCATTTACAAGCAATGATCGATGACCTACTGCTACTATTTATGAGATGTGTTTTGGTATTGATTTGTCATGTTGTCTGTCTACTTCCGCGACATTCAGAGCCCAAACTGATGGTTCCACTATTGTTTTTACTCGTAGATTTTTCATAGTGTCTCTATAGTGTCGTTAATGGTTCCCCCCGCACGATACTTTCGTTGTTCCATCCTGTTAACAAAACGCTGGGCTAGCCTTTCTACGAACCCCGGGCAGCTTTCTCTTTTTCTCAGCTGAAGTGTAGGCCACGTTGCTCCATAGGGAACGACTCGTGCCAAGCTTGCAGATGCTGTTCGATATTGCTGTCTGTCTTATCACAATACAAACTTTACTTGCGCTCAGATAACTTCATGAAGTAATCACACGCTCTTCGCCAAGGCTCAGTAAAATTCACGTAGCTTGGGTGCGAAAATACTTCGTATTTATTATTTCTCTTTCTGCAGCAGTAGACTACTGAATTAATTTCGGGGGACCCTGTTTTATAGCAACACCGCGAGCGATAAACCAAAGTCAACAAAAATCAAGATTACAACACACCTGCTGCCGTTTCGCGAAAGGTTTAAGGAAAACTTTTTTTCTGCATCCGCGAATTGAAAGTCTTTCCAATAAAATAAATGCAATGGTCTGCCTCCTTTCCAATCTGGTTATTTACGTTGAGTACTGCACCATTTTGCCTCTAAAACTTCACCAGAATTTTTTTTATAAAATTTCATTAATATCAACAACACAACTCAGAACAGAGTGAACATATGTGAATTTATTTAAGCTATTACGTCACAAGATCTTTTCAGGAAATCTAAAAGTCAAAATTTTGCGCGTCTCTTGATAAATTGAAAAATAAATAATTATGAGCACTTTACGGATGTTTTCACTGATAGCTGAGAAACAATGAGTCTGAAGCTTTGGATCGTTACGTAAGTCTACAGGAAAACAACTTTTTTAAGTGAGATTATACGATAAAGCAATAAAACAAGTTTAATTACAGACGAGCTAATTACAGTAAATCTGAAATCAACCTCGAGCACATTATATAAGGGCCTGGACGAGTTGTATTAGCCGCTAATACGATTTCTATCGAACTGTTGAGTAATGAAGTTACTTCCAGTAGTAAAAAAACATTTTATAAAAATATAGGCCATTGTAATACGATATTTTGTAGTCATGTTATCCAGTTTTTTTACGTTCATTATTTTAAAGACAGCAGAACCCAAATCATTAAATCCTGTTAGATTTCAAACTAACTGGGTTAGTGTATTTATTTAAATATCAGCCCGGAATAGGAATTTTGTGGTCAAGAATCCTTTGAGTGAGACCTAACAGAATGTAAAGAGAAATAGTCACCATATTGGGTGACATTAAATATGGCCGATTTCTTTGTAGTCTCTGTCTCTCTCCAACTCCTCGTTGACATCATAGACACGTGGACGCAAACTTTCCTGACTCATATTTTTAACTAAAATTCCTTCCACGTTTATACTGGGTGTTTCCTACCCCCACAATGTTTTCTCTGGGTTCCCAAGAGGATGTGTACTAAATTTGGTGCTGGGTGAAACAATTTTTTGTCTAGTATTTGAACTCACCCTTTCCCCGAAAGTCTCCTGGCTAATATATCCTGTCTGCTCACATAGTTTTCCATATAAAAATTTCGCCGGGATTAAGGACAATATTATCACTTCCAGAGTTACGTAGCTGGGTACGAAAAAACCGAACTCTTAATTGCCGTTAGTATCGACAGTATAAATCTCTAGCTAAAGTGAAAGTTTCTAATGCAGCTGCGCGCAAGTTTTTATACAGAAGAAAAGCGACGTGAAGTAGAACGGATTTGCCCGTGGAGTGTTTGAGGCTTACGTGAAGGAATAGAAAATATCTACCTTTGAATCAATAGAAAATTTCCTCTAAATCTTATTCAAATGTTCAATTAATAATGATTACAAATTATTCGATCAATACCTGATCTTAAATGTGAACTATTTTTCTTTATTTCTCTGATATAAATATTATGTATTATTGGTTTTATAATCTAGCCAGTAATATATCACGTTAACAAGAAAGCTATTTTTTCTATATGATATAAAGGTAAATTAAATGGTGGCCTGTTCATTTTCACTTTTTTACATATATACAGTATTGTTGTTATTAAAGTTTGTTATTTAATACTTTTATCTGTGACAAATGTCGCTATTAAATGTATATTATTATATTTTATTTTACAAATGAGCAATTACTTAATATTATAATTTACCTGACGCGAAAAAATAATCTAATTTACGTGCACATCTTATCGACGATCCAAAGAAGTTTATTTCTCAGCGAGTTAGCTCTCTGCTAACGACGCGAAATGTTTATAATTTAAAAAATGTATAGTATTATAGATCAAGAATATAGGCAACCCACATTCAATTTAAAAGCCCTCGATGCGCGTATGGGACACGAAAACTTTTACCTATAATGTTTTTTCACTTTTTAAACATATATAACTTCAGTATATTTATAAAAAGAAGAATCTTGGGCATCTTCGGGCCCTGAGGAACACGTGTGCCAAATTTGGTCAAATTCGGACCAGTAGTCTACAGCTGGGGAATACGTACTGACAAACTGTCCTAGGTTTTCAGATATATAGCTTCCCCCAATTTGATTTGAAAATCTAATATTGTAACATTATTACTACAAATACTGTGGTTGTTTGAGTTGTCATGTTTACCGAGAGCTTAATGTTTTCTCAGGGTATTTTCATGAGAATTTTTAATTCCCTTTTTAACAAACATGGCAGTCATTACAGGAATTTTTCATATATTATATTGTGTTCATCTAAATTATTGATATAGTAAATGATTTTTTATTATTAATGCAGTAACGAATACAGAGAAGTATATTGGGAGAGGATTGGGTTGTAATTAAAATAATCTAACTGTAAATCATTTCAGTCTACTTTATTTTATATCTGTTACTTTATATTACGTTTGGAAACGAACGCAAAGTTTAAAGATCGCCGGGATAGTGATTGCGAGGACTATGAAAGATTATTTCGCAGATAAAACATCTCTGAGGTAAAAAGTCCCTAGCTTTTGTGAAAGGAAGATGCGATTGACGTAACAATAGCGCGGATGGGAGAATGAAGAAGAGAACTTGTTTTGCCTCAGCGTCGGCTTAGATTAACGTCAAGATTTTGAGGTGGATACTAGACAGAAGTCTTAAGTCGAAACATGATTTTCTTTGTTGGTAGCTCTGCGAAGTAGAAAAGTATCTGGTAACGAAATATTCGCGTGATACAGCCAATGTGGCCAGCCGGAGGTAGGAAGGAACGTAACATTTGTTACAACACGAGTATCTTTGCTACAGTGCCCGAAGAAATTTTTTTTCTCACTGAAAGAAGGTCAGCAGCAGTTAAATGTTTTAAAACTGAATCAGCCACTTCCCTGTACAGGAAAATTCCCCGTGAAAGCCTCGGGCCTCGATACTAAGAAATCCTTCGTCGGCTACGTGCCCCACTTACGTTTCAGTCTTCTCAGAAATACAACTTAAAATTCACTAAAGAACGTTTTACCCTCCTGAATTACAATTTCTAATTTTGACAGTTTCATCAATTAGTTTACCAAAACAATAGATTAATTTTGATTCCAAATTTATCCAATTTTCCAGGAGCTTTCGGCATTGCCATAGCACAAATTATTTGAAACATTACAAAAGAATTATGAATTTTTTATTTACGAATAAAAAAAACTTAAATGAAATAATTTTTGACTGGTTTTTTTTCCAGACAGTTTTTTATATTTAATCAAACAACGTTTCATTCGCACCTTCTTCAGGTCTTTCTCTTCACAATCTGTGACATACATATTTAAATTTGAATTTAAATTTATACACAGCCAAAATAGAGGAATTTGAATAACTAACAACTTACCAAATTATTGTTACATCCATTTTCTTAAAAAAAACGGTCGAAAATTATTTCATTTTAATATTTTAATATCAGACGTTAATTTATTTAATAATGAAAATAAATTTAGGTTTTTTAATTGATGTGACTGGTAGAAAATAGGAAATTGCACTATTATCATACAATGTAAAAAATTAGTCTTTTAACAAATTTTAAAACACATTCCTTGAAGAAATTATTTCGATTTTTGTTTTGTAATTTTTGGAGCTTAATGCTTCTTTTTATCCCATGTCTTGTGGTATATAAATTCACGACGGACGTCTTAAAAATTGATAATATATCATCCGAGGCTATAAAGTAAAAATATACTTTCACTTCAAATGACACAGGAGACTCGGGAAACGTTTTCATAATCAGACACACAAAAACCTAGTAATAGAAGTCATTACCGTTAGTTTTCTGATATGTGTTCTTCATCTCCGTTGTTGTATTCTTCGAAACAGGCTCAATGTGTTCAATTGTTTTATAAATGTCTCTACGTATACCGGGAGTTCGTCTGGAAACCGAACACTCGCGACGATTGCAAATCGGATAGTGCCAACATAAAAAAATTTCATTCGATATGACCATATTTTAATCCCTGCACCTTTTCTTAACGGAAAGATTTGCTTACCAAGTGAAATGATTTCAGTGAATTATAGTGTTAATTGACGGAACGTTTCTTGTTTCAGGTACTATGGCACCTGGACATCTTCCGGCGCAGCTTCCGCGAGCTGTCTGTGCACGCTTGCATGGCGGAGTCGTGCATCTTCTGCGCTCTCAAGGTAAGCAGACAATATGTGCTTACCAATATTTAAAAAAAGACAATGTATGCTGTGCGCTCTGGACTTTATATACCGGGCGCCTTATTAGGTTTGTTCTTATGAATTCCTTTACCGTTAATTTCTCTTTTGATCTTTTGAAGATTCAGGTTCCTTCCTTCCCTCCACTCACCTTTCAGACCAAAAAGTTCCCAAGTCAATCATCTGTTCTGCTACGTCATGCTTGTCCCTTATGCGATCCTATACCGTTCATCCGATTAACATGCATCTTTGGTGTATTGTAGTGCTCTGCTCGGAGAAGGTTTCTGACAATTTTTTAAACAGCTAGGTTCCTTCCTTTCCCCTCTTTCAGACTAAAATGGTTCACGCCCTAAAGACGTCTAAAACTTGCAACAGGATAGATTATGACCTTACGTAGCCTGTGAAACAATATGATTAAATTGCGTGAAATAATATTTTCATTTAATTTTTTATTTAAGTGATTCAGGATTTCTAGAATTTTCCCTGCTGAATCACCGGGTGGGATCCTCGATTTATAGACCGGGGGCCCAAGTCACCCTTTTACTACCTTTCTCTACCTTCCACATCCCTCCCCTTTTCAATTCATTTTCTATGCTATTAAAGGGGAGTTGTCTGTTTCAGTATCACCCCCCAAAAAAATCCACGTCCCTCCACTTTTCAATTCCTTTCCTATGCTATTAAAGGGGAGTTGTTCAGAATCACCCAAAAAAATCGAACAAGTTTTGTATTCGTACAAGTCAAATCAAACAGAATTAAGATACAAATAGCTTCTCACTTTGAGTTTCGTTGCATCAAATATGTTATTATAATGAAGCGTGAATAGGGAATTTCCTAATCCTCTAGGCTAGGCAGATGCTCTACTACCCCACCCAAAAATCTCAGCGGCAATTGCACTTACCAAAGTTCGTCAGTTTCATCCAGAATAATCAGAGGAAGAGAGAAAATATATACTTTGGTAAATAGGTCTGTTAGGGATTGAAATGCTTCGTCTGTAAATATTCCGATGACTGCCCGACAAATTCTAAAACATTTGGAAAAGAAATTATAAAAAGTTCCATAGAGATATGTCATTTAGCCTAGTCATGAATTCGAATAAATAAAATCAGTGGAGGTGGATGAACTGCCAAAATAGCTGCTACAGGAAATGTCAAATCGGTTCTAAACTTAGGGTTGGTTCGTTGTTGAGGTATTTGGTCTCACTTTATTCGTGAACTGCCATTAAGAAAGTACCACAATTTCAGTTTAATATAAATACAATTGCCACGTGTATTAGTTCGAAAGTTCCTTATCCCGCGACTGGTCAACTTAGGAGCGCCATTTTGCAGTAAACTAGAGCAGACAACTGGAAGTGGTGGATAAAAGAGAGAGAGAGAGAAATGAAACGGTAACTGAAAGGGACTGTTGAATTTCCGGGGAAGTGAAAGGGAAAGAAGAAGCGCGGTGTGTAAAAAAAGCGGGGACTTGAGGGGACATTGGCTGACTGGCCACGCGTGTCGGACGTGTGCAATTGCCTTCTGCAAGCTGAAGAGGTCGTTACCCGAGCCGAGTCTGATTAATATTCACTCAGTCTACCAATCCGCCGCCTTGATTACCAACAACTTGCACTTCATCTGCGAGCTTGTAGTACCAGCGATCCAACTTCAGCAGCCAAGGCTGACGCTGACCGGTTGTCCATCACAGATCCAGGAATGGTCATCCATTTTGAACCTGAAAAAATTATTTCCGTGCATAAGAAGGAGCCACGTGCGTCAATAACGAAGCAACCCTGAGTTCTAGACCACACTCTGTCTCATTTCACTTTCTGTATTGATTTGAAATTGTTCAGATTCATTTTCCTTGTGACAGTGACCGTCTCCAGAACCAAAGAAGCTCTGAAACATCAGGATATTTAAAAATTATTCCGGATCGTAGTTATAGTCCGTAGTTGGGAAGCCAGATTCCTATACAAAGACTACGAAAGCTTCATGTACTAATCAGACCTGGAAGTGTTGGAAATTACGCAGACAAGCGAGACGCTGATGATTAAGGGAACTAATATTCATGCTCTGAGGACATTTATAAACGTACTAGCTGGGGATATTATTTAATTCTTGTTCAACACGGGCGTCGAAAACGTCGCAATGTGAAACTCAAATATACTCTCAGTATCTCGACAGAGTCAAAAATACTCCCGATACAATAGCAAAACTAAAATTATTTTCAGTACTCTAAGAGAATAAAATTTCTCCCCCACTTGAAGGGATGAATTTTTACTTAAATCGCATATTAAATATATAATGTAACAACGACCCGCTTTATACCGGTTTTGACACCAAAGTCGATATTTTTACATGATTCATTTCAACCCCCCAACCCCTCTTATGCAGGAATGGGTTGAAATTATACACAAATACTATCGGCGGAAACACTATAAAAGTAATTGTCCTCAATAATTCGTTTTCGACTCAAATATGAGGCTTTATTACACCAATTTCACTCCCTCCCCCCTAGGTAAGTCGTTCGGAAGTTATGCGCGAACATACATTTCGGCGATTCATTTTTATATAGATATATTTCCAACATATATATGTTTTTAAAGATTCTGTCAAAGGAATACAGTGAAGGATGAAGGGATTGAGATAGAATAGGATGTGTGAAACGCGAGTTGAGGAAGCGAGACAGGGATTTCCGTATTCTCACGCAAACTCGTTCTTCATCAGCGTTCCCAAGACTCAGTGTGTTTGCACCACGCTCTGTCTGTTAAAAAGGTCCGTTTCCCCTACTTCCTTTTTACAGATATTGGAGTAACACTTTTCAACCAGAATTAACTTATTTTGAAGGTCGCGATCGTCACGAAGTTTTCTGTACCAACTTGTATCTTCAGAGTTGCTGGATTGAAGCTTAGAAAATTATTTTATGGTTATCTTAAAATCGCAGTTTCCTATTAAAAAAATATTAAAATCCGCACATTAATATTCCCCCTAAAGGCATTTATTACCACACTAGTCATGCACCACAGGTATGTCGATACTGTTACCCATAAACACGTCAAGTCCATTAAGAAGTTCCAACTTGAGTACGGAAATAGGAGGAATTATTGCGAAAAGCGAGGGCTTCGGTCTACGTCATTAGCGTTGCCAACGTTGTAGTTGTAAATCCACTCGGAGTGGAATGGAGGTGAAATACGAAACCAACTCCGTTCACAAACTGGACAGAATAAAGTTTGGTCACTTTATGATTGTAGCTCGTAATTCGGACCATTTTCGTTTTCTCCATATTTTATTTTGTGATCTAATCTTCCAGAAGATTAATAATTTTTTGTCTGAAACTAAATGACAAAAATTATGGCTTGTGGTAATGGAGCTTTATTGACGTCAGACCTATCACATGAACGGATACAGCGCTTAAAAATTTCGCGAATGACAGTTTGGTCTACGTAAATATGAACACTTTCGAAATAAAAATTCTTTCGTGTTACGTAATGAAAGTATTCTTGTTTGCGGACTGGGGAAGAGAAACATAGACTGCTGGGAGTCCGGAGCAGGAAGACAGGAAGCGGAAGAGACTCCAAATTTAAGTCGACGACCGAAGCGGTTTTACACCCAGTATGGAAGGAAAAGTGTATGAGCGAAAGAATTACCTTGCAATATTTGTCAACTGGGAATACACCCCATAGTAGCGTCTATTGGATGAACTACAGTAATTTTCTTGACGTTGACACATTCATAAAACATATTATGTGTCATGGCAATTGAAGCGACTATTTTGACTTATTTGCCTCCCAAAGGATAACATATGATTATGGTATTATTATTATTTCGCATGAATTCAAATATGGTGTCGGGTTTTCCACATATTAACTACACAATATTCAAACATTCTGGCTGAAGTAGGAAGGAGGAAATAACGATTTTCTGCTATATTTGGTCCAATCGGCCTGCATATTAGAATTAAAAAAAAATACAGTTCGTCAGGAAATCGAATTAGCATAATATTGTCTGCGATCACATAACATCTTATAAATATGTCATCAAAAGTACAGCTACTACACAGTGAGCGACGAGCACGGGGAAGATTTTCATAAGGAGATTTCATGTACGGAAATGAGGTATCAAGGAAAATGGCCCAGGTGAAATATAGCAGAAAATCGTCATTTCTTACTTTCTAGGTGAGTCGTAATGTCTGAATATTGTCTAGAAAGTAATTAGAAATACCTGATATTTTAAATGCGTGTCTCTCGGATTGGGAAAATCCGATTTCATACTTCAATTAAGGAGAAAATGAACCATCAGAATCGTATATTGAGTCCTCTGAGTCAAAAATTATCTATATTTTAGTAAACGAAGATTTTCCTGGTGTGGTTGCTCCAGAAGTAGTCCTCGGCTTTACAGCTACAATTAAGACGCGACGTTTCGTCGACCACGTGCTCTGTCATCTTCTTCTTCGTCAAAATCACGTGGTCGTCGAAACGTCGCGTCTTAATTTCAGCTGTAAACCCAAGGACTATTTCTATCTGTATTATTTTCGCAGTGTTATTCAATGTCCCTCGTTCATAGGTACTTTCTCTCTGTCATGTGAATTATCATTTTAATGTAAAGAATATTTCAGTAACGACCTGAAGTTTATTATTTCTCAGGGAGTTAGATCTCTGCTAACGATAGATTAATCACGACGTGGCCTGTTTATAATTTAAAAGATAGTATTATAGTTCAAGAATGTATGCAACCCAGCATACACTTTAGGAGATCTCGATGCACGTATGGTATACGAAACCTTACATCCTTTTCATTATTTTCACATATATAACTTCAGCTTAAAGATCATGGGCCCTGAGGAATACGTTTGCCAAATTTGGTCCGATTCGGACCAGTATTTTAGACGTCTTTAGCAGGGACATACATACTGACAAAGTGTTTTAGGTTTATAGATTATAGGCAAAAGAGCTTGTGAAACCACGTAACCTACTGTTTCTCCCGAGGAGAAAATCGATGAAATGGATGAAACGGAGAGATTGGATTAACCACATCTGCGAGAAGCTGAGCGTAATTGGTGTGGCGGAAAGTTGACGATTATCTGAATCGAAATCCCATGTAATATTAAGCATGGATAATGTAACTTTTTGAGCAGTTGTCTTAGTCGGTGGTAAACGTCGCAGAACGACATTTATGAGGAAAGAGGAATTTTAGCGAAGAAAATTAAAGCTAACGGTAAATTTATTTTATAATCTGGTGACCAAGTAGATGATCGGATCTAGGGCAGGAGTATTTGTCGACCAGTACTGGTTAGTATAAGTTATCTGAAAGCGAATGGGTGGTGTGGTGGGTGGTCGCCAGAGGTTTGGCAAGCAGCCGTATGAATGGCGGCGGCAGGGTTTTCGCAGAAGTGTTTGCACTCAGAGCGCCGGCATTTCCGCGGTTGAGGCAGGCGAAGGCCAGGCAGGTCTCCCGTTAGAGCTGGCGGCCCACGCTGTTGGCTACGAACTTTCACTGCAGTGTCTGGGCGCAGGCCGATGCGGACTGACGGACTATGGTCTCCAGGGGCTTCTGTGCCCACGTGCAGGTACGTTCCCTCACTGGACTCATCGCCGACTTGGAACATCCTCATCCGGCCGACGCGCTCCACCAGTGTGTCACCTGGATATTACGTGTGTGTTCCCCATGTGTTCGCAAATTTCATCAGTGGGGCAATTCATTGTGCGAAAACGAAGTGATGATTCTTTCAAACCGAAATACTGACAATCAACTTTATATTTCGCATCAGTTTGGAGCATGACTCATGATACATCAGCTTCTTTCTCTGTATTCTACAGTATGATTGCATAATCCCGAGGGAGGGAAATTCGTGGAATTATAAGTAATCCATCTGGGCAGTTGCTGTCATCCTGGTTCTCGATATCACGATGACAGTTCATGAATTAGTACTCCGGCCGCCCCAATTACAATATCGTGACGTAGCGCGGCGCCACATTGTCGGGGCCTGAAAATTGGCCCATTCAGATTGTTACAGATCAGAGATGAGCGACCTGTTTTGACAACGGGCAAGCTACAAGTTTAAATATTTTACGCGGGCCGCGTATAAGAAATCTGCACCAATAAATAAAATTGTCTCGAGTCTATGTCCGTATGTTTGTCTCGAATAGGCTCCGAAATGGCTCAACGGATTTCAATGAAAATTTGAGAGTTAAAAAAAAGGAAATTTAATTTAAATATTAGTGCATATTTCATTTCGATAATGAGATAGAAATATATACATATTAATTCTACTCTTGATCTGTTTATGTTCCGAAACGGCTAAACGGATATCAGTGAGAAAATGTCAGGGATTGAAACAGAAATATTTACTGAAATTTTCGATATCTCGAAGAGGTCAGAAGATATTAATATAAATATTTATAAATCCATTGAATTGCCGCGCGAAAGGTGTCGTGAAGACTAACGGTGAGTTAAAAGTCCTATTCGGCGATCCTGTACCATTCATCCCATTTACTGTTTTTTTTTCGCAGCATGAGTGAGAGAGAGGGAGTGAGGGTATTCTCATTCCATCTATTGTTGTAAACCTGTGAAAGCGGGAACCGTTGAAAACCTACTGCGAGTTATAAGGTTTGCCGTGAAGCGATCATAAATAAATAATACCGTACTTTAGTTTTTAGGGCAAAATAAAAAGAGGTGTTTCCTCGCGAACGATGTCGCGGGCGTAGCTAGTATTAAAATAATAACCGGATGACTGACACAAATTTCCTCTCTATTAAGAAAATGAATAAATCCATTAAAAAAATATGGAAATACTGTAGAAAATGCTGAAAACAATAATCACTATCGGAAAGAAGTCGTAAATAGATTTTAAGGAGAATTTTGGCATTGCTTCGTTACAACCAATAGGCCTATATTTGGAGATGGAGACTGTCATGATTTGAATTGAGAGAGTGAATAATCGTGGAAATTTTTTTAGTCACGTAATTTTGTTCGTCCACATTTTGAAGTTTATTTCGTTTCGCCATGGTCCATCGACTTGTAGCAGTGGAGTGTCATATCACTTTCTCACTTTTTATTGATGTATTTATTTTACAATCGAATGTTTATTTTGTGATTTAAACAGATCATTTCAAACCATATAGGGTAACACGTAGAGTTCATATTTAAAAAGTCTAAAGTAAAGCTTAGGCTGGCCGTGGGTTGCTAATCTCTCTTCCAGATGATGAATGGTGAGAAGTTGTCTTCCGCTGAAAGTCCACTACGCTTCGCCCTGTGAGGGTTTGAGCGCAAATTTCTGGACCGTTCCTAGACCAAGTCACGCTTTTCCTTTAGTAACCGAGTCAATCGTCTTGAACGCAGAGAAACCGCAATTTTGCATCGTCTTCACCATCCCCCGCTGCGCCGAATCGCTCTGTCGCTATGCACAATACGTGCTATTAAAAGTCCTTCCCGTTTCTTTTCGTAATGTGTGAGTCACTGCTCTCTCACTCCCACGCAAACGAACGGAAGTTGTGCGAGAAAAATTCCTTTTTAGCGAATTCTGGGGGGTGGGGGGAGAACCTGGCCACCAAAGTCGGTTTCGGCAATGCGTGGAAAGCCGCAGGGTATCTTGGGAAGTATGTCGTCTTACGTAATGAAGCTCGTGGTGGAGAGTGGGGATAGGGTTTCGTAGAAGGAACTGGATAGACCACTGACGTCACTCGCTGACGTCGAGGCTCCTTCGAGAAGCTGTGTGTTCGTGACGGGAAGCAACAAGATACGAACTGACACATTATTATGTTTATCTTTCTGGGAAACTATTTTTCTCCCTCAATAATTCTGATAATATCTAAGCCATCAAAAAAGGATCATGAAAACTACTTCGTAGGACCTCTCAAGATTATCTCCAACCAAACAGACATTTTGTCTGTGAGAATTGTGTTTCAGCTGGTAATGAATGAAGAGTTATGTTGTGGATGTACAATATTATTTACCGTGAGTTTCCAACAAAAAAAACCATTCAATTAGCATACTGTAGACGTGAGAATATGGGGGAAATTATCGTGCGATTATACACTTGTATAATAATTATTTTAAAAATGCAGGGGAACGTACCGTCAGGTGAAGTAAAACAGTAAACAGTAATGGATAGAATATCAGAAAATGATATTGTCAGGCTAATTACAAATATTAATAAGGACAGGAAGGAGAGATAGAAAATTGGTGGCTTACCTGAAGTGTACATATGGCAGGCACCAATGTGGAGTTGAATTTTCGGAGGCACTGCCCCTTCATCAGAAGATAAGGAAAACATTCCGAGCGACGGCCAGCGGTCGAAGGTTTCTGATGAAGGGGGCGGTGCCTCCGAAAATTCAATTCCACACTCAACATGGTCCCTGCCATCTGTACACTTCAGCTAAGCCACCACTTTTCTCTCTATTTCCTGTCCTTAATAATTTTTTGTATGTATATATAGTTTATAATGTTTCACTCTGTAGACTAGTGGTGTTATAAAAAAAATGGCGTTGTTTAGTTGGTTTTGTTTTATTCGTTCAGATTCTGGGAGATGGGAAATGCAATGATTTCGGCTTCAGACACCAAATTTTATTTCACGTAACGACCACGGGAATAAGAGAACAGATGTAGGCAATTTTTCTTTTGCAATCTGAACCAACAGGGATTGGAATAGTTTGCCTGTAATATTACATGAGGCTTTTCCTCAGAACGTTTAAGTGCTGGGTGGATTGCCACATAATCTTTTACATCAAGTGGGATTACTGGGTTACTGTTTACTTGGTAACTGTTTTGATATAAAGCTATTGCCCATTCGTAGTTAATAATCATAAATAAAATTGAGAGTTTAATCTGACTAAATAAAATACTATATACCGGTGGAAAGCCAAATTATTATCAAACAATACGTTTCATCCTGAAGTTTAGGGACCACTTCAGGGCGTTTATGATAAAAAATGTGAATGAATGTAAAAAAATCTTTCAACAGAAAAATTTAGATAGCCATCCAGACTCTCATTTGTCTCCTCGTCGAATCAGTTGCCATCAGACAGGATCTGATCAAGTTTCAACAGATTATTTCACCTGGGGTCTTGTTGAGCGGTAGGAAATATTCTCCAGTCGGGGTTTTCCATTTGGCACATTAAATCATCTCATAAGATTTTACTTGTCATAGTCATTTACTGCTTTTATTCGCTAATTGTTCAGTCAGTGAAGTATGGTAATTAGAAAACGATGAAAGCTGATACTGACCACACTCTTTGCTCTTTATCTCCAAACAAGGGTCATTCAATAATGAAATAAACAAATTAAACTGGTAAAAAGAATTTTGTATTATTTATAAAATGAGACTTTTACTACATCTCCACATTGTCCTCATGAATCTAATACATTTTGCCCAACAACGGACTAGTTGTTTTACACCTTATGCAAAGAAATCTTTGTTGTTAGAGCGTGTTTCCAAAATTCTTTGACCTCCTCTTTGCTGCTGGAACTTTTCTTGTTCCACGTAATACCTCCGTGAATTTTCGGAGGCACCGTCCCCTTCATCAGAAGCAAACGAGGAAATTCTAAGCAGCATAGGGGAAGAGTGAACAATATGTAGAACGTTGACCAAGTGAAGGGATAGATTAATATCACGTATTAAGACATGGGGATCTTGTAAAATTAGAGTGTGGGGTAAAAACAGAAGAGGAAGGCCAGGGTTGGAATATGCTAAGAAGGTTAGGAAGGATGTAGTAGTTATGAGGAAATGAAAATGCTTGCGCAAGATAGGTTAGCATGGAGGGTTGCATCAGACCAGTCATAGGACCACAACGACCACAGCCGTGAGTGGACCAGTTACATGAAAATCGGAGGAAGGTAGATCTTGTCCATTGGGTCAACTTGGCGAAGCCACCTTTCACTTGTTACTGATAACATTATGAACTCTGCCAAAACCTATTTGTACTCTGGCCTATCAGTAATGCGTCGGTGTTTACGAATAATGTCGTCCGTCAATGCTGATATTGACACTTCAACTGACCGGCCAGGACTTTGCTCGTCAGCCACTAAGGTTCAACCGTTTTTGGACTGATCTCCACAGTTAAAAATTTCCGCGGTTCATATAACTTTCACCAAACTGTAAAATCATTCGAGAAAAGATTTTAGCCGGTTTATCACATTCAGAAAGCAAAAATCACTGAACGTTGCTCAAGTAATGTGCTAACTTCAAGCGGACGCACCATCGTTAAATTAAAATTTGAGGTTATAAATAAAACAATTTTTATCAGTGTGGTGTGATGTCAAGCTTAAGTCATGAAAGTACCAAACGCCTCCTACATATCGATTTACTTTTCTATATCAGTTTGTCTCTTTAATTATTGAAAGTTCTTCGTGCAATGCGTTTGACTTCAGGGTGTTTAAAAGGAAGTACGTATGTGAGGAAGATTTGGTACGAAACAAAACTGTGATTAAATTGAAGAATTGGTTCAAGTTTGGGAAGCTGAATTTTTCAGGAAATCCTGAGTCAACCCAGAGCCTAAAGTAATAGTTCAATCCATCAGTTGGTTGATAATAATCACTATTTCCGGCTTATGAAGAATCGTAGCTTGCCGAAATGGAGATTTATTTAGTGATGTATTCTTACCACTACTATGCTTTTTTTTTGTAGTACACAGTTAGTGATTTGTTTCATTTATTGCATTGTATCAGTGTTTCCCCTGTCATTTTCTCGTCTCTTTCGACAATTGTCTGGATACCACAAGGCGTCTTGACCATAGCTTCTTGTAGATGCTTTCCAAAATTGCATGTCAGTCGCCTTCACTTCTGGAATCAAAGTGTTGCCTTCTAGGAACTTGACGCACTCTCCACCATCTCCTTGTTTTTGTTGTCTTCTTCTTCTTCGGTACATTGGCACCGCTGCGCTGCAGCCAGCATCCACGGACAAAGGGCAGCGAGCGGCATTGCCAGACTTCTCCAATGGTAAGCTGTCCCGCGTCGCTCCTGGCCTCGCTCCTCATTGGTGGAGACCCTACGCCGTGTTGTACTCCACGGCCCGTGCGGTCAAGGACAAAATGGCCGCCCAAACTGGTTTTCCTTACTGTGACTGGCAATCGTTTACGTTGTCCAGATGGTGTGTGTGTATGCGTTTCTTTTTTTATTTCACCTCTGAGCGATCGACGGGGGAGGGCATGTTTACCCTTTACTTTTTAAAACATGTATTATTCATACTCTTCTGAATTCGAATCGACTGAATAGTCACGAGCTGAGGTCCAAACCTGAGGACTCCACGCGACCATAATACGGAAGTGACTGTATTTACAAGTGGGTGTGGTGGAGAAGGAGGTGTAACTCTGGTACGTCCATATGACCAAGCGACAATGGACACAATCGTCATGCTCCTCAGACCACTCAACCACAATAAAACGAAAATGTTAACACAAAATAACCGCCCATAAACAAAATAAACAATCATCATCTTACACAGATCTCGTTTCCATATCTCTGTTTCTTCCTTTTTCCTTCATTTTTTTCAATTTTACCATAACAGACTTCTACTAAAAACTGGGAAAACAGTCCATCTGGTCTTTAACCCATCCAATGTGTACCCAAAAGAAATTGGTCAACTTATGCTTGAAGATAGCATAATACAACCATCTAAAAATACTAAAATTTTAGTTATATGGATTGACCAGAATTTAAAGTGGGATAAAGAGCACATACTTAATTAACTCAATAAAATCTGCTTTGGATTTAGAGTACTAAGCAGAGTATGTGACTTCAATCCATTAAGAACAGTATACTATGGCCTTGTCAATTCAATCTTAGCCTTTAGAATTTCATTTTTGGGCTTTTACCACAGCAAAATTTTCATAATGAAACAGAGAATAATAAATATCATAAAATGAGTTCCTCAATCAACTCCAACCAGGCCATTATTTAAAAAATTTAAAATACTTCCAGTCCCATATATATATATACTTATATATACTTTAATATTTTTGTTGACAAAACAGGTTGTCTCCAATATTTATATATGTTTGTCAACAAAATTGTTACAGTGTTCAACATAAACAAATACACTCATATAGCACATGTTCACCTGACATTATACATATAGCCAATCAAAGAATTAAAATATGCCAAACTGGACTGAGTTAACATTGATAACTTACTCTACAGCATCAATGCTTCAGAAATTAAAACACAGCCCCTAAGGTTTAGAAGTAAAGTGAAAATTTTCTCTATATCAGTACTTGAATTCCACTTTATGATAACAAATCCGTTTTAAAATAATTAAACTAACTGCTATGCCTTGCCCTATTCTCTGTATAATGTACTTTGAGAGTTTTGGACCAAATAAATTGAATTGAGTTGTATTTTACACAAACTTACACTCTTCCCTTCTCTCAGGGTGGGACTTAGAGTTGGCCCTAAGATATTTTAAATATGGGGGCCTTTATAAGTCCAAATATTCTATCTCTTTACCTGCTTGATACATCAGTACTATTTTTCTGGGTAATAAATCTTCACCGCTGACCTTTTTATTCTTTCCAGCAATTTTGAGAGACGAAATAACCGCAGGGTCATTTTTTAAAATGAAATGTAAGCATTAAAAATTCAAAAGATTTTTATATACTCAATTTTACAGTCATAGGGTTGCTTTCTGTGTGAATAAGATTGAGGTTTTCAATTGTATTTCGGATGAAGTTGTCAGTAGTATCCTTTCAGAATCATTTGATGAGCATTTTAGCCATGAGGATTCTGGGAAACGGATTCGTTATATTTGTGTTTGCCTTTAATTTTGGATGAAAATGTCACTGGACCAGCAAAGGGGTTGCTTCATAACAACTGGCTTTCGAACACCGGAATAGAGGTGTTCAAGTTATGTTCTTTCGTTCTGGCAACTACCCCATGTCTTGAACGTCAAGACGTCACGTAAAAGATCTCTCATCACAGGTTCCAGGTTTATAATTTAGGAAAGTGACATTTTGCAGGATTGACTGGAATCACCATTCAGATGTCTAAAGATTTTATAATGGTGAAGGAAGGACGTTTCCTGAATGTTACCTTCTGTTAAATTAATTCTCGTACATAAGTTTATTAGAATCCAGATTCTTTAGCGTTTTGACAACCTTCTGCCAATATCCTTGCATTTACTCGTCAAAATTCGTTGCAATAGACTGCTATTGGACTGTGCAATGGTTACTCTTTTAATATCTAAAGAAATCTGTTTTTGAAATACTATTCATATAAAATTTATGTATTACTCTCACGTTGACTCCCGATGCCACTTCTATAATTTGCAAAGATTGTGAGGATGTCGCGCAACATAAAATCCAGTTTCCCCCCTTCCCGCACGATCGCCTCTTCAGCGGTTGTTGTGTCGAGTTACCTGTTGCGGGTGGCTTCACTTTCAGTGATTCAATCGTAATCAGGGTGGTGGGATTTTCTGTGCTAATGGAACACCTCAAAGGAATCGGGTGCAATGAGAATTATAGATGATGTTCGTTATATATACAAGATATCTAGCATGTTTCTGTAGCCACTCAAGTAAAGAAAAAATTGTTATTCCTAACTCCTCTAGTTACCTATTCAATTTTAACAATGAAGCACCAGCACTTTTTTAATACCTTCTTGAACAACCAAGTAACAACCAAGACAGTGCTGTCTTCTCAAGTAAAAAAAATAGGAATAGTGAGTTTCTGCGAAGGGCAAAACTGTTTTCATTCATTCTGCAGGACAACAATTGTAATCATTTCTGCCCACACATTGTAGGTAAGCAGAGAAATTACAAATCTAATGGAAGCCAAAAATAAGCATTATCATACATTACATTAGAAAACGAGAGATGTCATAAACAATTGTGGGAATTGTTATTTCCTTTAAAAATTAAACATATTCCCTCACTTTAGCATATTTTGTTCTATTAAGGTGTTATTTGATTATAATTTGGTTATTTTGATTTCCAGGAGCTGTTCAAGCAGCTTCAATTCAGCCAAGAGAGCGCCCTGCCTCCAGATGCACTCCGAAGAGCTCTGGCTGAAACGTTCTTTGATCAGCAACGTTTCCAGTTGGGGTTCATGGATGATGCTGCTGAATGTTTTGTAAGTCCTGCACAGTTTAAACTGAGTAATACATAGCATATCAGATTTAATTATATATTAAACAGAGCATTCTGTAAATGTCACACTTTCCTCTATAATGATGTGCATTGTATATGATGTTGCAGGAGAACATTCTGCTCCGCATCCACTTTCACATCGCAAGTGATGAAGCAGAGGATATGTGCAGTGCAAGGCACTGCATACCTCACCAAAAGTTTGCCATGACTCTGGTGGAACAGAGTGTTTGTGGAGCATGTGGCGCAACTTCAGAACCCCTACCTTTCACACAGGTAAGAAAGAATTCTCATATAGTATTAACACTATTCAATGTTTAGCATGTGTGTGGACATTTCAGCATGACAATAATTACCAAGGTTATTCATAAAACTGTAACATTTAAAACTATTGTAAAAGAATTCTTGTTACTAAATATTTAACCTTTGTTACTCCACAGATGGTCCACTATGTTTCGGCATCTGCTCTAACTGCACAGGCTCGTCAAACTGCAAACTCTACCGCACATCCAGATCTATTTGGACAGTTACTGAGGAAAGCAGGAGGAATGGGTGACATTAGAGATTGCCCAGTAAGTGTTTGTGCTAACTGATTACTTCAAAATAATTTGAATTACATAATTAGCTTAATTTGAGATCAGTTTTTATTTTGTTTTCATGAATTGGCCTTAATAGATTTTATCATTTTGTTTCAGAGTGCCTGTGGTGCCAAGATTCAAATCTGCCGAACCTTGATGAACCGTCCAGAAATTGTATCTGTTGGTGTGGTTTGGGATTCTGAAAGGCCCACTTTGGAGCACATTATGGATGTCTTTGCCACCGTGGGAACAACCCTTCGTCTCTCTGATGTGTTTCACAGTGTTGTTGATCACAGGTGGGGAGCTGCTACAGCTCACTCATTGGTTGGTGTAGTGACTTATTATGGAAAGCATTACTCCACCTTCTTCTTTCACACCAAACTGAGAGTGTGGATTTATTTTGATGATGCAACAGTCAGAGAAATCGGTCCACGCTGGGAACACGTAGTAGAGAAGTGCCGACGTGGCCGCTATCAACCTTTGTTACTGCTGTACGCTGTACAAGGTGGAACTCCAGTGCTGTCAGATGGTGCTCCAAAAAGTGTCATACCTATTCCTGTTAACAATACAAACTATAGGGATAGCATAATTGGGCAAAGGAGTTATCAGAACCAAGTCCCTTCACTGTCCACAAGTCCTAGCCAGAATTGTGCGATACGCAGGTCTGTTACTCCTAGCCCAGAAAAGTCGACTACTGCGATCAATAACAGTATGACAAATCCACGGAGAGCTATTACTCCAAATCCAGAAATTTCATTACACCATTATGCATCTCAACATACTGGACATCCACAAGTTCTTAACAAGCCATACAGTGAATACCAGAATTTAACTGATATTCAAGATGTAATATTTGGTGCAGATAAGAGTCAAGGCCTAGATGAAGTTGATGCAATTGTGGCTAATGTGGAACCTAGTTACATAAGCCGTAAAGCTGTGGAGAGTGTGTTGAATTTCCAGAAGAAGCAGCATTTAGTTCTGCAGAGATCTAATAGTGGTGGTAGCTACACTGGACCTCCCCTGGGCAGCCCTGATGGAATTAATGTTCCTGAACATCTTAATATTCCTCGGAGAAGGGATTCAGGAAACTGGAGCGGAGATCGTAACAGTGCATCATCATCATCTTCAACATCCATGGAGAATCCATACTTGTACATTGTAGGCAAAATGCAACCCAGAGGTCAAGTTAATGTGCCGAGAAGTCCTACAAGCATTAAACCTGGAGAACTTTCCAGCTCCAGTAGTGGTCCATATGATGCTGGCTATGACTCATATTCCTTATCATCAACAGACAGTCTTCCACTTCAGCAGGGACTCAAATATAACTTACAGGTACATAAAAGTTTTTTCTTTCCTGTTTTAACAATATTCTGCATTTTCTATTCAAGTTCTTATTTTTTACTTATAGTAATAGGTGCTTTACCACCATATTCATTACAAATATATGTTTTCTTTCTAACATATACCATAAATATTATTATTCATTTTAATAAAATTTTCAGTGCTATATAAAACAAAACAGATTTTTAATTGTAGGTTGAACCTGTTGCAATAGATATTTTCTTTCTTTGACTTACAAAATTATAGTTTCTACTCTCTTTTATAATGATTAATTTTAGAAAACTTATTTCATATGTTATGATAGTAGATCTAAATTTTACAATTTCATAAGTTAATTTAATTTATATATTATGAAATATATGCTATTAAATTCAAATTTATTCCATCTTGCCACTTTATTAATATGACAGTTGCTTAAGTCATTAATAAACTTTAAATTAATTTATAACTATTTTTCAGCTGGCTCAGATACCTGAAGCAAACTGTGAGCGTCTGTGCATTGAAGCTGACCAGTTGTTGGAACGCTCGAGATCTGCTGAAGAAGCAAGTGACTTGCCTGCTGCAATGAGTCTGTGCCATGCTGCAGCTGGCAGAGCCCGAGCTGCAATGGATGCACCATACAATAATCCCCAGACATTAACATTGGCTCGAATGAAACACAATACTTGTGTCATGAGGTTACGATCACTGCATCGCCGACTTCTACTTCAAACTCAGCCACATGCAGAGGGTAAATAAAACACTGAATGCTGCTACATTAAAAAGTTCATAATTATTTCAGTATGTAACATTTTTACAGGCAATATATCATACCAGCTTCAAAATGAATCAATAAATTTCTTATCTAACATGATGCTAGTCCAATGAAAATATGGTTTTCTTGGCACCATTGCCGAATCATTTTTAACAAGAATATTCATATTCATAATTATTGATCATTAAACTCAATTTTTTAACTTTATGATTAAATAATTTCAATTAAAATTTGTATAATCACATTTTTGGATAATATTTTGAGCTTCTGATGAGTACAGTTTGTAATCAAATTCTCAGTTATAAAATATGTTGAATTCATTAATAATAATTATTTTTTATTCAGTTCCTTATATTTAAGTTATACAAATATGAACCTTATCCAATTTAAGCACATTTTTCTTTCTTTCAGATGGTGTTCTGGAAGTTAGACATAGTCGTGAGGGCAGCGGTTGCAGTGGACGCAGCACTGGGAGCAAATCTGGTCAACATTCAAGGCAAAACTCTCGTGATAAAAGTTCTGGTACCCAACACTCACGACAAAACAGCCGTGAGTTGTTACCAAATTCTTCAGAGAAAAATATTGAAATATATGCCACATTACCGAAGAAGAAAGTTGGAGGCAGTTCCCGTTCAAGCACTGGTAGCAACAAGTCTCGAGATGGAGTGAACATTGTAGAAGATGAAGAGTACATGCTCACAAATAGGCCAGGGAGGGACAGAGGCATTCTGAGGTCCACTATTTCAAAAAAGAAGGATGAAGACAAAGTGGTTAGGGAGAAGAGAGCAAAAAGTGAAGAAAGAAATAAAAATAATATTGTAAACAATACAATATCAATTGTGACATCAAAAGAGTCTGGAAAAAAAGAGAAAGGAAAATCAGGAGATGATACAAAGAAACAAATGGCTCAGACAGAAGTGAAACAAGGAAAGAAGCAACACAAAATACGACGTAAGCTTTTGATGGGAGGCCTCATTCGACGTAAGAATAGATCCATGCCAGATCTGAGAGAAGGCCAGGAAGGTGTTGAGCCAGGAAATAGGTTGGATACCGTTTCTGATCAGAAAAAAAATTCTGGTACATTGAAAACATCACAAGATGACAGTAATGTAGGTTTAAAGGGGTCAGAAATACCAGGTACATTAAGTGGTTATTTGTCAGAAGGGCACTTAGAATATACTGGTGGCGGTAATCCTAATTTAGAAAGGAGCCGTCTAATGAGAAAAAGCTTTCATGGTAGTGCAGGCAAAGTCTTACATGCAGCAAAAGTTCCACCTCCTCCACCATTGAGAACAACATCTCAACTGACAAGTAAACCACCATCTGAGCTGATGTCTTCGACAAATTGTGAACGGCCACAGTATCCATTACCCTCTGAATCCTCCTTACAAAACAATTCGAATAACATTCACCCTGCATATATCCATCTTCATCATCCTGGTCACACAGTTGACATGTCAAAATCAAATATGAATAATGGTCGATCTCCTACGGCAGCATCATACAATTACAATTTTGAGTCACAATCATTACAATACCTTCCCGTGTACAATGCAAATGCCAATTCATCACACTCATACATAGATGAAAATCATGTGGCTCAAAGAACAAACAATGATGCTGTAACATATGCAAACAGTAATATGCTGTACTCACAATATTTGAATAATAGCAATAAAGTTATTACTCAAGCAGAAGTTCATCAAGAACAAAATGGTGGGCCTTTGCAACAAAACACATGCAATGGTCAGATCCAACAACAAGATGACAGTTTTGTAAATAAAACTATTCACTGTGATGATGTAAGTGTTTCTCAGCATTTACCGCTGCCACCATATCCAAGTCCTTTGAATTCCGTTTCTCATTCAAGGCAGGCAAGTGAAGACTTCCCACCCCCTCCACCTCCTTTAGAGTTGGACCAAGTTGATTCAGTAAATAATGTTGGCACAAAACTGGATGAACCACAGATGTACCATCTACAATCACCTATGCAACAGCAACAAGTCCAATCAGCAATTTATATGCAACAGTATCAGCAACAACAAGCCATATCAGCTTATCAGCAGCAGATGCAACAACAACAAGAAGTCCAACAAAGTGGCAGCAGCCTGCTGGTCCAACTGCAACAAAAGCGTCAACAAATTCTTGCCAAAGAGGCCAAGGATGCAGAAAGTGAGACACCTTCTGCACCCAAATCTGGTGAAGAGTGGCTGAAAGAACTTCAGGCAAAACAGGCAGAAAGGAAATTGAAAAAAATGCAGAATACCAATGGGGATGGAACAGCAGGCAAACTCATAATGGAAAAACAGGGGAGCATTGAAACAGACAAGAAGGTGTCATCTGTTAAAGATTTAGCATCAAGGTTTGAAAATATTCGGTTACCGGTGCAGCCAACAAAAACACCACCAGGTAATAACAGTGTAGCAGAATCTACTGTTCACAATGACATGAATTATTCTAAAATTGACTCACCTGCTTTGTCTCATGAGGTGCAAACTAATAATCAGACTTCACATTTTGAAAATGCTAACCATTTTCTGTCAGCATGTCCACCTAACTTACGTGAAAATAGATCAGATGTGTTTGATACAGGTGTTCTGTCACTCAAAGCCAGAAATAATGGTGCTTCAACAAGTGTTGAAAATCATATGGCAACAAATAACTTGCAATCTCCATTACCAACTAATTCTATTTCTTCATTTCCGGAAGAGATAAAACCCGACACAATCAGCTATATTGGAGATGTCAAAGATTGCAGACGAAAGAGTGGAAAGAAGAAGAATGTTACATTTTGTGATCAAGTTATATTAGTAGCCACTGCAGAGGATGAAGAGGAGGACAGTTATATTCCAAACCCTATACTAGAAAGGGTTTTACGATCTGCGTTTCATAAACAAGATTCCCAACATCCGGCACCAGATGCACAAGTAGAGCTCAGGAATGGTCAAATCAGTGAGATGCAACATGAAGCAGTGATAAATCAGAAATCAATAGACATGTCTCCTCAGCCGTACTCCAAATTGGTGCATGCCAATCCCTATAATCTTGATCACAGAAATTCACAACCATACCAGCAACAGCAGCTGCAACATCAAGATGTAAGATTGTCTGGTCATCCAGTGCCTTACAGTGAAACACTCAGAATGCCTCCACACTTACAACCTTATGTGTACCCACCAGATCAGAGCAGGCCAAAGCAAATGTATCAACAGTGTACTGATCCAATGAGAGGTGTTCCCCAAAATTTTGCCTTACCACATCTTCCACAAAATTATGCACAGCAAGCAAGACCTACATCTAATGGTCAGCCTCCTGTTCCTTACCCCAACATTCCCCATGGCACGCATCCAAGCCATGTGTACCACGAAAGTGTTACGAACAATGTGGATTACCATCACCAGATGCAACAGCCAGGTATACCACTCTCACAGCAGCAATACGGGATTTCAGGTTCACATATGTACTCCCAAAAAGAGGTTGGCATAAATAGTTCAGTTCCCAAGTTGAGGTACTCACAATCAAACGGACATGTAGAGTCACTTCAGAAGCAGCAGTGTTACAGTGTTGAACCACAACAACCATTGTATCCCCCATACCAACACCCACCTCCCCCAACTCAGCCCAATAGTGTCCCCAAGACAGTGCAGTATGTAACAACAAAACCACCTAGCATGCCAGTAGACCAACAGCTACGAACTAGTGCGACAGTGAGGGCGGCGCCTTGCAACTTGTGCCGCAAGAAACATGTAGTTCCACCTGCAGTGTACTGTACAGACTGTGACTTCTACATGTCTAGATTCCGTCCAAGGAACTGAAGTGCTCTTTGTACTAAGCAACTCTAAGATCAAATCAGTATTGTTAAAAGAAATATATTTATTGTTTACATTGACTGGTTCTATAGTTTCTTGTTTCTATGTTATTGTACAAATTTGTGATAAATGTTAATGTACAAATTAACTGTAAATGTTTGTATTATAGTACATTATTATGAATTGTGATCTCATTATGTTACAGCAAACATTTTATACTGTATTTTTATTGTAAATAAGTGCTTATAGAACTCCCAGAGTTCAATGCAATAAAATTTTAATATAATATTACTTTTTTAATTGTTGTTTCCTTCAAAATTCAATTATCTACAACTCATTATTAAATATTTCTTGCAAAGCTTATGAATAATTTTAAATTACTACATGTATTTCCAAAAGATTTATGCTTGAAGGGAGATTCTGTTTTATTCTTTTCATTATCCTGTACCTAGTTTTGTCCTCGTTGATCCTTAATCCTGCTCTCTCAGATTCTTCAGCTAATATGAGGATATCTTGTTCTCTTCTGCATAGCAGATCAATATCAACAGTGTATGCCACATATTGTGACATTCTATTCGATAAAGCACTACTGGAATTGAATAGAATTTTCCTTACTACTCTATCCAATGTGAGATTAAACAGGATGCCCACTTGAAATTCTCTAGAATTTTTCCAGCAATTATAACCTTTCCCTTAATGTAAACTTGTATATTATGACAAGAATTACACACCTGCCAACTTTTACTGTTTAAAATATAAGATTTGTATGAAAATTATAAATAAATTACCAAATGAAGAGGATATTACAGGATATAACATGGAATTGAGGTTTAGTTTCAGTGCCCCATCATTCACCTCATTAAGTGAATAATTTAGACAGTTTTGTACTTTCTTAACATAACAGATTTGTATTAAATCACATGAGCTCAGTACAGAAGCACTTATTTGAAGTGTCCACAACACAATGAAACTAATTACATTATTATTAAGATTTCCTTTGCAAATTCAACAGGTAAGTCTCTGCGCCACAGTATATTATTGACAATGAAGTAGCCAATCTAAATCTAACCCCGACAAAACGTCGTGTGCCATTCTGCCCATTTATTGGCTACCTGTGTGTGTTATCTTTTAACGATTAATTGAAAAAGGAAATCTGGCATGATGAATATCTGCATATTAACCAATTAAATTATAAATGCTCAAAAACTTTGTGAGAGGACAGAAGCTATTAAAATGTTTCCAAAATAAACCTTTTATTCACAGAAAAAACTTGTACTACAAAATGCATGTTTTTAACTTTGTTAAGACTAGCAATACATACGTAACGTAATAAATGAATAAAGTTATACAAAATATACCTTAAAAAGGATTATTGATTATGCCCTATGATGATTAAACAAGCTAAATATATCAAAGTTATACGGTAACCATATTTCACTGTTGTTTCCAGATTATAAATAGTAGGTAAGTAAATTTCACCATGAATAAATAAATAATGTGACCATTTGGAGGAAGATCTAATTAAATTACATTCCAACCATCTCCATCAGCCTAAACAACAAGGTTGTTGAATGAATCTTGAAAGTTTAGTTTAATTATAAAAAAAAATACATATAACATTCAAAATTTTTCACGCTTAAAAAGATGAAGTCTCTCAACCTGGCGGTGATACCGAAACGTTGTTATTATGAACTAAATTTATTGAAATGAATAAATAATACGTCAGTGATTTGTCGTTCACAATTATTGTGAATAAATAAAAATATAATTAATGAATGACATGAACAACAAAACCCTCACTCACAGTGGTTCTTCGTTCAGTTTTGTGGATGATATTTAATAGGGAAGCATACGAGTAATGGAGGTTCCACAGGAAGCCATCCTGCCATAAGACCTCCTTGCTGTTTCTACTATCCTATTAGTATAAGAAAAATTTTTGTTCGGAAATTCTTTCCTGAGGAGTTTTGAAAATCGTGTTCTAATAGGGGAGCATAACAGTATTGGAGGTTACACTGTACTGACCGGAGATCGGCGCCATTTTCTGTTTTCATGGTGCATAACCTCTTTGCTATTTCTACTATCCTATTATATACGCTCGAAAAACTTTCTCCCAGAGAATTTTTGAAATTGCATTTACACCAGGGGAGCAGAAGAGTAATGGAGGTTAAACGGTTTTCCGAGCTCCTGCTCAAGACCTCTTTGCTTTTTCTACTATCCTATTGTAAAAGCATGGAATCCAAGCTCTCGACGGCTGAGGAATTTTATTATAAAATGGCGGACGGGATGTGGTACGATGTAAAATAATACGAAATATTTATTTATTATTAACATTTATTTATTTATATATTATAAAAAGATACAGGCTACTTCACTCAATATTTTAAATTTTTGAATAAATGACAATGTTTTTAATATTACAATATAAACTACGTTTCTGTTACAATACATACAATTAATTGATTCTACTAATTTTTGAATAAATGACAATGTTTTTAATGTTACAATATAAACTACGTTACAATACATACAATTAATTGATTCTACTAATTTTTGAATAAATGACAATGTTTTTAATATTACAATATAAACTACGTTTCTGTTACCATACATATAATTAAATGATTCTACTAAACCGCTCAATAATAATATAAACTAAATCTCTACACAATTTATTTAAACATTTCGGTTTACGAGATTGGAACCGAATCGTTACAGTAAATATTAAATCTGCGTAAGTAAATATGCAATGTAAAAATATCAAGGTTCGTGTGACTTTAAATAATTCCGATAAATCAAAATAATCTAGCAACATCAGTGGTAAAATTATAAAATGTTACAAATGTTCCATACAAATTCTCAGGACAAACATAAAATAAATTTTATTAAATCAACGTCGTTTGATTAAAATTAAAAAAAAACTCTTTCAAAATCCGCTCGATAAATATTTAATTTCAATAAAAAAATCAATAGAAGACGTCATATAAATTTGAGATTTTTTAAAATAAAAATTACGTAAATTATACAAAATTTACGTCAAGTTTCGTTCCTATTTACGAACCACTTCAGGTGTACAAAGTATAAGATTAAAAATATTGTTAGTATTGAAGAAATTAACTTTCATATAAATAAACACTTGAAAAAAGGCAAAAAGTCAGAAACGGAATACTTTAATATAAAAACGTTTCCTATTCCAACTTTCCGGACCTTCTCAGTTCAGTAATTTAATTATGTAACAAAAAATTTCATGTTGCTGTTGCAGAGAATTTTTTTCAGTTTAATCATTATATAAATATTAAATTTCAATAAAAAATCAATTAATAGAAGACGTCAGATAATTTGAGATTTTTTAAAATACAAATTACGTAAATTACATAAAATTTACGTCAAGTTTCATTCCTATTTACGAACCACTTCAGGTGTACAAAATATAAGATTTAAAATATTACTAGTATTGAAGAAATTAACTTTCATATAAAAATTATTGAAAAAAACGGCAAAAAGTCGGAAATGGAATAATTTAAAATAAAAACGTTTCGTCCTCCAACTTTCCGGACCTTCTCAGTTCAGTAATTTAATTATATAACAAAAAATTTAATGTTGCTGTTGCAACGAATTTTTATCAGTTTAAATTATTCGATTTCTGACTTTTGTGTTTCATTTATTAATAAATATAACCGATTTATAAATATATAATCCAATCCAATTACTTTTATTTATAAATATAATGTAAAAACATTTGTAAATAATAAGCTGGAATTAAAAACCGAGTTTTAAACATTTATCACGTAATGATTTGCGACCACAAAACAAAACACGCATCCTTTCGTAAATGACAAATTATTCTTTGAATGATAAAGTAATTTTGACAATATTTATGATTTAACTTGTACACCTGATTATAATGCAGCAATTTAATTATTATGACATTACCTTTTACACCGAGTGACTCGCCAAAATAAAGAATAAATTTTAAAAAACCACCACTCACTGGATACCGCCGCCGTCCATCTTGTTTTGGCCAGAAACGCCTGGATTTCGTCTGTAGCACTAGGATAGTAGAATAAGCAAGGAGGTATGCAGTTTCTCGGCGACCGTAAGACCTGCTACGCTTTCCTGCATTCCACTAGGCTCCTCCCACTTTTGGGCGGGCAGGAAGCTGAGTAGGTGGAGCCTAAGTCTCGGCTCTCTGTGAGACCTCCTGGGTTCTTATGCACCCCTGTTGCCTTAGAATTATGCGCGGCTCGTCGCGGTCGCTCTGCAGTGTCCAACGCCGGCCGGCGCGGCCCATGCACACTGAAAAGTGAAAGAACATTGGAAAATAAAATAAACGTTTATTAAATCAATATCTTTTTTTTCGTATTTAAGGCACGCTTCCTCACATTTTTTTGGTGAATATATTTCTTTAACATTCAATAAATGAGTTTAAAACAGCCCTTTTGACAATTTTTATTATAATTTAAATATTAATGTATGTTATATTTATATAGTTAAATGAGTGAAAATAGTTTTTTGTCAGTTTTGTTTTATATATATTGTGGCGTGCATTATCAAAAAAAATTATTTGATTAATTTTATCACGATGTCTGGACGTGGGCGTCATTTTGCAGCCTTATGCGACGCGACGGCCAGAAGAGACGAATATGAAATTTGCTATGTCCATAATTTTTTTTGTAATTAGTGTTAATTAATTTTAATGTTTTTAGTTTGTAAATTGGGGTTTTTTTATAGAATTATCCTTCCGTTTAAATTATACATTCATCCCTTGCATAATTAACAAGATAGCTAAGGTAATTAATTACAATATATATAATATAGTTTAATATTTAAATTAAAATAAAAACTGACAAAGATGTTCTTTTAACTCATTTATTGTATCTTCAATTGTCAGATAAACTATTTATAAGTTTAATATCATTAATATACTTTAAAGAAGATATTTACCCGTAATATTTAACTGACAATCTTTCCTTTCGTATAACTTAACACCAGAAGAAGTCTCAAAATGTTTTTTCTGAAACTGAAAAGTTTAAAATTAAATTAAGTCAAATATCATTGTGAACAATAAAATAAGGACTCACAAAGCGTTTATTAAATCAGTTACTCTTATTTTTTTCGTATTTGAGGTACGCTGTCTCATATTTTAAATATTAACAATAAATATTAAACTATAACTTACATATAGTTAAATAGAAACAGCCTCATATATATATTTATTTATTGTTTAATATTTATAGTTAAATGAGTTAAAACAGCCTCATTGTCAGTTTTTATTCTCATTTAAATATTAAATCCAATATATGAGTTAAAACAGCCTCTTTTTGTCATTTTTTATTTTCATTTAAATATCACAGTATATATATATATATTATACAATTTAAATATTAATTTATGTTATATTAATATTTATGTAGTTAAATGAGATAACATAGCTTTTTAATCCGTTTTTATTTTAATTTAAATAATAACAATAAAATTAAACTATAGCTTATACATATTTGAGTCGAAACAGCCTCATATATATACATATTTATTTATTGTTTAATATTTAAACTAAAATAAAAATTGACAAAGATTAAAGAAGAAATTTACCCGTAATATTTAACTGACAATCTTTCCTTTCGTATTAACACCAGAAGAAGTCTCAAAATGTTGTTTCTAATATGAAAGAGAATGAGTAATATTGCGGCTATTGCATTTATTCTATTTATTATGTATGTCGATTGTAACTGATACTTCTTTAGTCCTCTCATCTTTAGTGTCAGGGCAAATTGAATGTGATATGCAGATACAAATTAATTAATATCCACTTCTAACCCTTCAGAAATTATTTAGTATGGTGAAGGCTTGCACGAAAGAGCGCGGAAGGTATAATTGTTTATCCCTCTTGTTTGTTAAATATAAGATGGCGGGGAAATGTCATTAATAGCTGACATTTATATGTCAGTTGAAGAAATAAATAAAATGGTCGATACGCCAGAAACAATTTGACATAAATTAGTCATGCTTTAAAAATTATCCTTTGCGGTAACATAATTTGGTATTAATGAAAATCTATAAATTAAACAAAGTAATTTTTATAATTGTATTAAATTGACTATAAAATGTTTTCCATTTTTTTAAATTTTAAAAATGTCACTTCCAACAAATTACATTATGGTATTAATAAAAAAGAAAATCCTGTAAATGGAATGAATGGACGCCGCCGTCATTAATATTACAGATGTCATTATAATATATGACATTTTAACTATTATAAAATACAAGCAATAACCAAGAGTCACAAAACATTTAATAAATTAGTTAAGTGTGTTATTCCGTATTTGAGACCTTTTCAGATTTTTTCAAGCGATATGAATGAAATACATAAAAGATGAGAAGAAATTTACTCATTGGAAGAAACCCAAAACATTGTTTTTCATACGGAAAAAAATATTGTTTAAATTACTTTATAAATGTTTTCAAGGAAACTGCATTTACGTTATTATCGGTATAAATGTTAAATTTATTAGTTTCAGGACAAACTTAATTTGAAAAAAACTATGCAACAGTATATTCTCCCCAGTGTTCTCGTAAATATAATAATTTGCTCCTCTCACTTACCCTTTAGAAATTACGTATAATTTCAGAAAACAGGGCTGAAGGTCTCTTCTTTTTTCGTCGTGTTGGTACGGCAATAAACTTCAACTCGCTTTCCACATTGACTCTCCAAAACAGGAAATAATTCAACATTGAGGAGTGATGATATTCAAATACTGCCCCACCGGACATCGGCCATCTTGTTTGTAGTAAACATGGCGGATCCTTAGCCGACTTGATATCTAAAAATTAAAGAAATTTTACTGAATTATTTATGAATAACTTGCCACTTTTTTTACGTTTTAAAAAGGAGTATCCAATTAATAACATCACGGTATATTAATAAAGAAGTAAAATTTAAATAAGGCCAAAAAGAGACAAATGGGCAGATACCTGGTGGCAGATATATAAAACAACAATAATTAATAATCTGGTCGTAAGGACCATCTTTAACCTATAATTAACAATTTGATTATAAGACTCTAATATAAATCATATATACACCTAATAAATAAATATATATGGAATCATATTATTAGAAGATAATTTTTTGAAAAGGAATAATATCGTTTTTACTGAAAAAAACACTGGAAATATATTTAATTTTAATATATTTTTAGAGATTTCGGAAAACTGATCACTTCACTACGCTGTATTACACTACACTACACTAAACTTAGATGGTCTAAATTTTCTTTCTGTTAGAAGTTCCCCAAACACTCCTTTTTAATGCTTCATGTTAAACTCAACATCAATACTCTGAATGTAAAATCGGACACGGATTTGCTAAGTAGTATATATTATGTCTTAATTCATGAAATATAATGTATAATTATTGTTTTTGCTTTTTATAATATCGTCTTTTGGTTCTTTAATTACTGTAATTATTCTTTGGCTCTTACTGAAATATCTTTGGAATGTAATAATTTTTGTGCATTGTTATTTAGTTCAACTAGAAGCAGGACTGAAACATGTAGTTGATTTTAAATTATAGTTTGTTACGTTCCACTAATTTTTTGTCTGTTTTTTGTCCTAGTCTCGAGTGAGCTGCGGTGGATCGAAGCATAGTTCTAATCCTTCCGCATTAATAAAATAATAAATAAATTTAAAAAATGTAACATAGAACCCATATTTAATTTATTATGTTTGTAGTACGCCTGAGGAAGTCTCAAGAAGGAGACGAAACGCCGCTTTTGAATAAATGGTGATAAATTTATATGCTGACTTTTTGGTCGTCTTTTTATTTATAAATTTTAAAGTCAGAAAACTATGTTGCAAAATAATTACATATAACATAATATGAAAATATTCCAAATGAATATGGCTTATTGAGTCGAAAGCTCCAGAAAAAATAAGACTGACGTTTAATTGTATTAAATTATGTCAATAAATGAAGACTGAACAATTGGGTTTCCAATCTTTAATAACATAATGGTTTTACGTTAATATCTTATAGTAGCAGAACACTCACTTCATATGAAAATAACAAGAAAATTATCTACTTTGGGGTCGAAACCGAAAAGGGAGTCACTGTGTAGCATTATGACATTTAATATGCGATTTAAGTAAAAATTCATCCCTTAAGTTGGGAAGAAAATTTGTTCTATCAAAGTACTGAAAATATTTTTAGTCCTGTTATTGTACCGGGAGTATTTTTGACTCTCGAGATACTGAGAGTATATTTGAGGTTCACATTGTGCCGTTTTCGACGCTGGGTTAGTAATGTGTTGACCACGAATTAAAAATTGTACCGGATAATATAAGTAAATACTCGGGCAACGCCGGGTCTCCAGCTAGTTTACTATAAGATAGAAAGAGCAGGAACCTTGTTGTTTATTCAGTCTGATAACCAACAACCTGGTCGTCATCAAACTACATCAGTATTATCGTTTATGATTTAATAGTTCTGATTTTATTGACCCTCATTATAGGCGCAAAATTAATAATCACACTTTTTTGGCACTTTTCATAGTCATTTTTTAATATGGCTCTACCGCCTTAGGTCTACTTTTTATTGACACCAATGGGACACTTTTTCTACAAGAAATAGAATGGTGAAATTCCATATAAGGTTCTTAAATTTCCTTAAAGGAGCGCCAGCTTTTCGGCATACCTTGCATTAATTAAGAAATAAATAATATACTGTTGTGAGCCATTTTAAAAATTCATTAAATCATTTTCAAGGCTATGAATTTTTCTTCCATAGTTTTTAGTACATCTAATGAAAATATGTTTTCCCTTCAAATTGATTCGGCATTTGGAGATAGCAAATTGCAGATTATTTTGTCGCTCTGGCATCCAACATCTGTCCCTTCTTAAGAGTTCAATGAACTGGACCATGTGGATGCATGAAACCGCCTTCTTCTAATGAAGTTCCACAGACGTTTCCGATCCACCAGTTATTGTCAAAAAATACAAGCTTTAGTAATCGCCAGGCTGAATGGTATGAATCGCTGCACTTGGGTAGTCTTATGATTGATCAAAAATTCTGCTTATCTGAATTCGGTTTTCATCAATTGGTTTGATGCAGTGGTTTTACTCTTGTCCCGGCAACTGTGCAACCATTTTCACATATCTTGTTCCTGTAAGGGTTCTGCAGCCCGATTTCCTGCTTTGTAATGAAAAGGAATTTCATTTCTTTTCTTCATCACAAAATCTGAATAAGTAATAATGTATCTGATCTGAAGTTGGGCGTTGAAGGACATCAAATGGAGTCTTTCCATGGCTTGTGGCAAAGAAGTTCCGTGCTGCACTCATGGTGTTGACACATCTTCATGAATTTTTTTGCATCAGCACTGGAAATCAGATTTGCAGGTGGACAATCAGCTTGGAGTAGAAAACATGAACTGCAACTGTATCATGTCATAAACGGTCACTGATGATGCAGAAGCTGAGGGACTCAATCTTTCCATTCGATGCCTTGTAATAGACGGAAAAGGAATGTAATGTGGCCTGATTATTCTCTCAGTGGAAGCTTTGTGCTGCATCCTGCACAATAAATCAATCATTTTCGGCAAAATCGAACAGAATAGTCAGCTGTCCAAATTCTATATTTTCTTTAGTTTCTTTCAGGTAGCTGCTTTGATGGTTCGCTATGTAATATTGGCGTGAGAGATTTGCAATTTTGGTCATAAGTTTTGGGTAAATTCTTCAATTGTTGATTGCTTTGTCTCCAGAATATCTTGATCGGCGTGGATTCTATTTTATTTTCTTGTAATCAATGTCATTTTCGTGAAATGCAGTTTCTATAAATCTTTCGAAGATTTCTACTCCAGAACATCGGTTACGTCGGCGAAGGTTGCAAATCTTTTGATTTTAAATTGCAAACCGTTTTGACAAACAAATTTTTTCAGTCGTCATTGATTGTAGTCCAGCACTGGTTGCCGCGCCATCTCAGAAAAAATTAATATTTTGTTTGTGCATTGCCTCATGTTTTGGGAGTTCAGAACTAATTTTGTTTCATTTATATTGTGTCCGGTTCAAAAATGGCCGCCGCTTTTGTTGTAGCGCGCCCGCCGTTTTTTGAGTTTGCAGGTATCAACGAATTTCTAAATTATCCACGACTGTGTTGACGTATCTTTTTCAAATAAACTGCATCGTGTGCAGTACATTCAGGCCTACAAGTTACAATCCATACTTACGAACCTAATATTATTTGCTCATGTACTCTGTGTACCACGAAGTTGTCGATTCCAAATGAAGAAAATTAGATTTCGTATGCTAATTTTCCCAAGAAGAAACAGTTTGCAAACCTCAATAATTTCCGTGTTTTTGCACACAATGGTGTAGTTACTCTATATAAATTATTAATGGTAACTGACGTTCGCTTTACAAATTACACCCTTTCAAAATTGAGATTTTTCAATGCTTGATACGAGAAAACTGCGGAATAAATTTGAACTTAAGTTCAAAACGATTGTTATTATATTTCCAGTAATGTTACAAACGAAAGATGTCCAGGACAATTTTACGTAGAAAAATAGCCAAATTGTACAGCAATATATAAAACACTCCCAATTTCGTTTTAAACGGTAACATTTCAAAGAATCGAGTTTTCTATAATGTTTATGTTGGGTTCTGGGGTTTCGCAACAGTTATAAGATATAGATCTTTTCCTGTCGAGTAATTTGCCTCCGAGCAATAAAATTTGGTGGTGTTTTTGGCATGGAACGGCCAACTGAACTACTTTATTGATGATGGCACTACATTATGGGCTAAAAGTTATATCGATAGGCCAAGTTTCACACTTATCCGTCCTAGAATTGATTTGATAAAGGATCTAAGTTAGAGAGCGCGCGCTTTGCGGCAAAATTAAGAGTCCTACTACAGTCGTCGTAATACTTCGGAACCCAACATGGATAAACGTTTCTCTTGTATACAAGAACTTGTTCTTTATAATGATATCATTTAAAACCAAATTACGTGTGACGCATATTGTGACATATCGACATAAAATATGGCTATTTTTCCAAGTAAGATTTTTCTTGTCTAATTTCTCTGGAAATATAAGAACAATAGAGTTTCTGTAAGTCTTAATATGGTGCCTGATATGTACATTGGCAAATTATTGTTGGGTATAGGTATTTTTCTGCTGTGTAATCAGCCTCCAAACTGAGGTCCGAATTTGCCGCGACCATATTTTGTGGTGATTTTAGGAGTGATAGATATCATAACGGCCAACTGTACTGCTCCACTACATTTTGTGATATAAGGTATGACGAAAAGCCAAAATTCACTACAATCTGGTCACTAGAACTGATGTGACACGAGACCAAAGTTGGCCCCTTTAGCTTCAGAAGCCTAAAGCTCTTTTAAACCGTTAAGTCCCAACATAAAAATACATGTTTTGTGTACGTAAAAGACTGCATTTTCAATTGGGTTACGGATTTACGTCCTTACCAAATTTAATGAGATTTGGAGAGGGTCGAGTGGGAAGCCTTGGTGATTTGACATCGAATGACCCCTTTGAGATTTAACTCAATCACTTAATTTGTCTTCCCAACTTTCTGATGAAGGGGGCGGTGCCTCCGAAAATTTAAAGAACTCCAAACCTTACAAGGTGCCTGTCATCTGTGAACCTTAGGTAAGTCACCTACTTTCTATCTCTCTTTCCTGTCATTAATTGTTTTAATTAACCTGACAATGTCATTTCCTGACGCATATATATATATATATATATATATATATTAAATTATGTATTTAAGTTTTTGATAATAACTTCTTTACATGATGATAAATAAAATTAATGTAATTGTTATTTTTTTACTTGAATTATCAATTGAAAACCGTTGCTACTTACCTCAAAGTTACTGATACACGACCTTTGGTCAGTATTACCTTTCTCCATGTTCTGTAGTGGTAGGTAATATTGATGACTGTTTTTACAGTCATTCTATAGCAGCGGTCCCCAACTTTTAGCACGGTGAGCGGCGGGCACCATTAATTTTTTCATTTTATAGTTAAAAAGTGGTAATAATACACAAAATGTGCGAAAACAATACAATTTTAACATATGAAAATAGTTGTTTATATTTTTATGTAAAATAAGTTGGCAATGCTTATTAACGATCGTTAGCAAATGTCTTACTTCAACATATTTACATAATGGCAAATGGGTCTTTGCTGTCCAAATAAACATTTAACCAAAAATCAAAATGAAACTTTTGTTCAAATACTTCTCCAAAAGGTACAAACAGTAAAGTAGCGGGGGGCATTTTTAAAACGGTTTGCGGGCGCCATGGAGCTCACGGGCATAGGGTTGGGGGAACCCCTGTTCTATAGTAACTGAAAAACTCACGTGGATGATCACATAAGTCTTCATTTAACTTGCAGAACTGTCCCTTCATTAGTCTTCAATTTGAAAGTTGATGAAGCCTGTATTTCATCTACATCAGTTTGTTTTTTCTCATAGATTAAAAAAAAAGAGACCACAGAATTGGTTTCAAAGAAGTCCACATCGGAACTGAATAAACTGAGAAATAAATTTAGTTGCAGTGGGCGAACTGTAAGAATTTGCAATGACAAAAAGTCATACGTGGGCAGCTGGTGTATTTTCCCTGCCAAGCTCAACAATAAACAGTACTGCCAATGTTTACTTAGTTCTATGTGAGACAAAATTTTAATCGAGTATGTTAGAGCAGAACCAGCACTGTAAATGGCTGATCCGAAATATTTGTACTCTTCTTTTAATTCTTTTAGTGGGGGGCTTCATTGTACATTATTCAAGATAGGTGCACAGCACATCTTCTTCTTCAAAACTACATCTTTGTCCAAGTGACCACTTAATTGAATTACATTTCGATGACTAATGCGGCTTCCTGGCGGAAGAGGCAAAGTGTAGTACAGACACCACGCTTCTGTCTAACATAAATTGTCCTTATTCAAACAAGCATAGCACAGACACAAAACATACACATATACCAAAGGTAGAAGATAAAAAGAAAAAAATTTGAAAAGCAGTAGCTAGAGGATTTTGAGTCGAGGACTTTGCCTGGAATATACGATGTGTTGGAAAGTGTGTTCTCAAAGATGGCTTAAATGTTGTTTGCTGTACAAATATAGGTGTTGTGTATTTGAGCATGAGTAGTTACAGGAAACTTGGTTTTTAGACAGTTTGACAGGCTGCAGTGTCCAGCAATACATTCAGGTAGAGACTGTTTTGTTTCGCCAATACAGAAAGCAGACAAGAGTTTGCAATTGATCTGGTTTGGAAAGGACAGGAAGTTAACATTTTCTTTGAATTTGATATGGGAATTTATGAATGATTTTTGAGAGGCTCAAAAATTTATGCTTTCCAGCATTCCTGTTAGTTGACGCTTACTATCAATTTACTGTAAGACAACTGATGTTTTCTGTCTCTCTTTCCTATTGAAATCAAATTATTTTGATTTGGTCACATTATCTTTCATTGTTTCATTATATATGTAATTAATAAATAAAGGAAAGAGAGACAGAAAGGTGGAGGTTTACCTGCAGTGTAAATCTGGCTAACATCATGATGAGTGGGGGAGATATCTTGAATTTTTGGAGGCAACTGCCCCCTATGTCAGAGAATAAGGATGAGAATTATATATACATGTTCATTTAGACGATAAAGAGAGACAGTAATCAGCTGTTGACTTACCTTAAATTGATGGCAAGTGTCAACTGGGAGGAATTTTTGAGGGGCTAAGCTCCCTTTTCTGACAGTGCATGTCTGAAAGGCACAGCAGCCAGCCATGGATTATACATATTAATGTAATTTTTAACACCACAATATGAGAATAGTAGCAACTTTTTAATGTAACCAAAGAAAAATGTTTAAAGAACACTGCTTAGTAAGAAAATTGTATAATTCACTTTTATATAAAACAAAATAAACTATCATGGATTTTTATAATTATAAATTATTTACAACTGGAGAAGTATAAATGGAGTGATAATTCTCAAAGTCAAATGTTAACTAAATTTGCAATAATTGCTCTCCATCATTGTTACCATTCATTACAGGAAAAACATTTTTGCATCTTAACTTAGTTAGGTGGAAGATATAAGACACAATAGTGAAACTGACTATATTCAATTAAATGAGTTTAATTAAATTGAAAACTATTTATTAAAATATTTTATTTGTAAATACATCTAAATATATGTATATAATTTAATAAATATCACAGACAACATGTAAAGTATTCATAAATTCATGAAAGTTTAACTTTTAGTCTTCACCTGTTTGGAATAAAGATATATCTTCTTCTTTTTCATATGGACATTTGCTCTACAAATATTTAATCTCATCCTCATTATTAAATAATTCAAAACAAGAAAGAGACCACACATACTGCCAAAGTTATGAATTAAATCAATCATATAAGGGTATTTCTCACTATGTATAAAAGAACTTGTAATTGGCTGAAATAGACATCAACCAGTGGTGGCTCATGAGTACTTAACGTTATGTGCTACAACTCCCCACAGAACAATTTTTATGAGGATAATTCCTCTTTTGTAAGATATTAATAGTACTACAACAGCTGCACTGTTGATAATACTCCATGGCTTGTACGTCCAATATTTATAATTCCATCTACATAATGTGAAATAGAAACAAATATTTAAAACTATAAAAATGTAAAATCAAATTGGTGCAAATTTCTAACACAAAATATTTTGACTCCTTACATATTTTAAACAAGGAAAGTTAATTTTAGGAACAACCCACATATAATGAGAATATTGTATGCAGCACCGCGTGGTAATTTTCTCATAATTATGAGTCTTTTCAATGATGCCCATTAAATTATTGAATTTTATTTTAAATTATCATTGGTTAATTCAAATAAACCAAACCAAGTTCATAAGCAGTAATATTTTTATTCATTCCTGAAAAAATTTTAAACTATAGCTTGATGAATCTTCCCTCTGCCCAGAGCTGTGCTTTTTGTAGCTTATACAATTGTTAAATCTAGCATGAGCAAGGGGGTCAAAATTAAATAATGTGGATTTCTGACTCCAGACAGGATACTCGTGCTACGAAAAGTTTAGCCTAGATGTATACAGAAGGGAGCACGCTGGAAAGTGGGCAGTTTAAAGTCTTTGTAATCGAAGCAGAAATTCAGACTCTTAAATTTTTAACTATTTTTAAGTTTCTTAAAATTATAAAACAAATAATTCCTCCGAAATTAAGTCATGTGCTCTAGCACATTAGAACATATGCATCAGCCGACACTGGCATCAGCCATGGTATCAAGAATATATAAAAATAACTTCAAAAATAATATTATTGTTTCTATATCTGTATATATGAAGGGATTGTCAAAAATATAATTCACTAAGAGCTTTGTTATTTCTGCCTCATTAATAATAAAGAAATTAGGGCTCCAACAGCTGACGTTGTGAATGAAAGGAAGGTGCTACCATAGTAACCCATCAAATCAAGAGCTATACCTGAGCAAAGAGGTCCAATAATTCTTCCTAATGAAGTAATGCTGTTCATTGTACCTATAAGTGAGCTCCTATTATCTTGTGTAGTTCTTTCTATAGCCATATTTGTGCCAATTAATCTCAAAAGAGAGAAACAAAAAGACAGTGGAATTATTATCAACATATACAAACTTAATCTCTTTGTTAATCCTAAAATTAAGAAAGTCAAAGACAATAAAAAGAAGGCATGGAAATTTTTAAACTTTGGATTGCTGTATTTGCTATATATAGAGTCTAAGAAACTTGCTGAAAAACCTGCAATGACACCAATTATTACTATGAAAGATATAGTGTACCCAATAAATTTAGGTGTTAAATCAAACAATTCTTTCATGTTCAAAGAAAAATTGGAGAAAAATATGCTTTCTGAGAGTGCAAGTAAGAACTTCACAGCAAATAAATCCCAGTACAAAGTCCAATCAACGTGGAATAGCTCAGTAAAAAACTTTAAAAAGTTAGCATGTGGCACTGCACTCCTCCTTGTTTTTGGAGAACAATCTTGAATATTATTCTTCATAAATATGTAGCTGACGACTGAAAAAGAAACTTAGAATAAAATTTATTCTTATAATGTATGTACACCAGTCAGGAAATGGCATTGTCAAAATAATTAAATAATCTTTGGTTTTGGAACAAGGAAATGTTGGCTAGGCAATTACTATCTTTATGACATCCATGAATAACTTAAACCACTTTTGCAGGACACACTACCAGTTACCATAGATGTTGTCTCCCCATACACCAACATCCCCCACACCAGTGGCCTATCAGCACTTGAACACTTCCCGTTTCGCAGGCCTTAAATTCCCTCCCAAACACCCTCTCTTTGATGGCACTTACCCAGTTTGTCCTCACTAGAAACTTCTTCTTCCAAGATAACATTTACCATCTAATCAGTGACTGCCATGGGCACCCAGATGGCTCCTCTTATGCCAACCTGTTTAAGGGGGAATTGGATCAACAACATCTAAATTCCTCCCCACTTAAATCCTTAACATGGTTCCGGTTCATAGATGACATCTTCATCATATGGACCAGAAACCGTCACAGACTTCCTAAATGACCACAACACAAAATTCCCCCTCAAGTTCACTTGGATCTACTCCCCCCACTAACATCACCTTCCTCATTGTATGGACATACAACTAAATTTAGGCCTCATTACCACCTCTGACAACATAAAACCAACTAACAACCTTCAGTACCTCCACTTTTCCATTTGCCTCCCTGAGCACATCAAATGATCCCTCCCCTACAACCTAGCCCTTAGGGAAGCTCACATATATTCCATTTCAGACAGCATAGCATTCTATACCAACCGCTTTCCATATCAGAAACCCTGGACTCAATATTCTATAGAGTTACCTTCACCTTGCCCATCCCAACCCCCAATCAAATGCCCGTAACAGCACAAGCACATGTATTCCCATTGTAATTTGTATATGTGATAAAACCTTGATATGTGTTTACTTGGTATGTCTGTGTATGCCTTGGTATGAGTGTATGTGTTTTATGCAATGATGAGTGATTGGTTATATGTAGTGTGAGCATGTGTGTCGGTATTTAAATATAGACAACTTTGAGGATAGATGTGTTTGAATGAGTGTCAAAATGGAGGTGTTTGTATGCATTTCCCCAGCACCAATCAAGTCCTTGCATCTTCCCAGATCCTCATTAAGAGAGAAAGTTGGTGGCCTAGTGGGGTCCATTGTATAAGAACTAAGCTAGCAGTGCAGGAAATTATGTCTGCTCAGTCGTCAGCTAGCCGATCACTGGAAATGTCTTCCTAACATTCTCATGAAGGGAGCTCATGCTGTTATAGGTGCTGTGGGGGGGGATATGTATTATTCCACATTAATATCTATACCTGAACAGATATCATGTTGCTGGAGTTATTTTTAAGACTCAGTTAGTTTTACTTAATTTTTTGAATGCTATTCTATGAAATTAAAAATGGTAACAATATAATTAGACAAAAATTGTTAGCATTTTTTACAACCTTTTCAAAATCACTCTTATAACTGCCACCCCATGTATATATTATAGCTATATTAAGATCACTTGTGAAATTATGTTAGTTAGTTTTGGATTTAGAGTTGTTATTTCACACTCATTTCAATTAAAAAAGTTAAATTTCTCACTTTGAAATCAATATTGCTCAATGTTACTATTATCCCATTTTAAATGTGATTATTGAATATCTGTCTGAAAACTCCAAGCCAAAAGATAAATGAAAAGTAAAGATATTCTTGACAAAACATTGAAACTAATTAAATCAAATGTTTTCTATGAAAAGAGTTTGGGCATGACAATCACTTGTTTAAAAATTTTAAACTACTAAAGCAATTAATGATTATTATTATATCATGAGTTGAAGTTATTTTCCTCATTTGACTTTGATAGATCTTTATCGGAAACTCACCTATGATTATAGAGAACAGAAATCCTACAAGCAGAAACACGTAAACATATCCATTATCAATTTCAGCTAAGTGACCACCAATAACTGGTCCAACCATAAATCCAATTCCAGATATAGCACTTAATTTTCTTTGTATACTGGAATGTAATTCTGCTGGAACTATATCAGCAACAAGGGACTTGCAAAGCATCTGAGTATGTTTGAATGTTCCTGAAGGATCAGAACAATATTTAATTTGAAATGAATAACACAAGGTCTAAGGTTCTATTATTAGTCAAATACTACCTAATAAAATCCTCATTGTTAAAATAACAACAATGGATGATGTAAATCCTAATCCTAAATAAGAAAATGTACATATGGCTACTGTAAAAATCATTACAGGTAATCGGCCATAAATGTCACTCCAGCTTCCCTGAAAAATAAAATAGGTATTGCATTGTTCTATGTGAGACATACTAAAATATTTTATTATCCTTAAAAAATAATTAATACAAACTTCAAATTTAAAAAAAAATATAATATGACAGAAATGTGTGAATAATTTTGTCATTGTTTTGTAGTCAGCAATTGATTTTACATCAATTCCTTAGCATAATTTTGTCAAAATACAATTGATATCAACACACTGTATTTTAAAATACTTTCACAAATCATCATTCTTTCAAAGGTCACATTTGTTTTCAGTTGATTACTTCTATTTTTAATAAATAGTGAAGCTATAATTTTATTGAGTTTATTTTGTGTAACAATTAGAGAGTTTTAAATTTTACCATTAAACATACATCATGATTGGATGAAATCTTTACGGTTAACCACCAGGGTTAGGCTTTTAAAAACACACAACGTTTCTGTGGCCATTTTCTGCTGCCGTCATTATATAGCCTGATGACAGCAGCAGAAAATGGCCACTGAAATATTGTGTGTTTTTAAATGCCTGACCTGTTGGCTAACCATGAAGATTTCATCCGAATTATTCACTAGGAAAGTCTACAATCATTAAATACATCATGTTGTTGTATTTAGTCATTAGACTTAAATGACGCAACTCTCCATGTGAACCTATTCTGTGTAAGCCTTTCATTTCTGTATAACTACCACATCCTTCCTAGTCTGTTCAGTGTATTTCACCCTTGGTCTTCGTCTTCTGTTCTTACCTCACACACTTCTCTTTTTACTAGTTTTACTAGACCCTCATGTCTCAAAATGTAGCCTATTAATCTATCCTTTCCTTCATCCAAGTCCTCCACATTATTCTCTCTACGTACATCATAAATCCAACTTTAAACACTGAGGTAAGCAAAATCTTCTTCTTTTCTCAAGCAATTATTAGATTGTTACATTGCTTGCTGGCACTTGTAAGGTGTCTCCTTTTTTTATTCTGAAGAATGATGAAACCTCAGAAAATTATAATAATTTGACATTTTCCTCAATGGCGAGACAAAGCTTCAATTTCAATTGTGTTAATAGAATTCCAAAATATTGAGAAAGGAGGCTTATACATAACCTATACAGAAGGCAAGCAGCAGTAATTAGAATAGAAGATGAAGAAAAGAAAGCCGTAATCAAGAAAGAAGTAAGTCAAGGATGCAGTCTGTCGCACATGCTGTTTAACTTATATATAGAACAGGTAATGAAGAAAGTTAAACGGAATATAGAAAAGGAATTATACTGCAAGGAGTAGAATTAAAACCCTACGCTTTGCCGATGATATTGTAGTATTAGGGGAGTCCGAAGACGACATGGATATCATAATAAATGGGATGAACGGAATTCTGGAGAAAGAGTTCAATATGAGGATTAATAGAGGGAAAACCAAGGAAATGGAGTGTAATTTGGAAAACAGTGGAATAACAAAGGGTGTTAGTTTGGGAAGGGATATTTTGACGGAAGTTAAGGAATTCTGCTACTTGGGAAGTGTAATAACTAGGGATAATAGAAGTATAGTAGACATAAAGAGTAGGATAGTACAGGCAAGGAAGGCTTTCTCACAAAAGAGGGATTTACCTACAAGTAATATAAGTGTGAGTGTATGGAAATCACTGCTAAAAATGTTCGTACAGGGCCTGGCAATATATGGGTACAAAATGCGGAAAGGAAAAGAATAGAAGCCTCAAAAATGTGGTGCTATAGATGAATGCTGGAACTCAGATGGGTGGATATAATCACAAACAAGGTAGATTAATAGACCACATTTTAAGACATGAGGGTCTTGTAAAATTAGCATTAGAGGGAAGTGTGTGTGGTAAGAACAGAAGAGGCAGACCAAGGTTAGAATACACTAAACATATTAGTGGGGATGTGGTAGTTGTGCGGAATTGAAAAGGCTTACACTAGATAGATTAGCAGGGACAGTTTTATCAGAACAGTCTTAGGACTGGAAACCACCACAACAACAATACTATTCCATTATATATGTGTGTGTGTATATATATATATACACATATGTGTATACATATATATCTTAAGTCCTATAACCTACTTCCAGGATATAAGTTGAGAGGGTTTTATATAAATCTGATAAAAACAAAAATCAAATTTGTACAGAAACCTGTGATAAATATGTAAAAATAACAAATATGAACAAGTATTTGATACAACATGATCCTTAATTACAGTTGAAGCACACTTGAAACAGATTCTATATTATTCAAAACAAATCTTCACTTGAAATAAAGAGTCAGGTATTGGCATAAACAGACAAGTTATGCCATGTGACTCAAAAATTTAAACCATAAGCTGAATCATTTTGTATAAATACATAAATAGTACAAAGTAACAAAGAACAAGTTAAGTTGGGAAAGAAAAGGAAATACTTTTTTCTTTTGCAAAAAGAGTGGAACAAATGAGAAAATATAGCAAACAGTGTGGAGTGGATGGCTGGTGAGACAGATTTCTGAATTGGAACCCACAAGAATTCAGATCATTTAGGCATAGGCGGAAAACTCCAATATAATGGCAGGGACTTAATGAAAACATTCCAGTAAATAGAAGAATATACAAATGAGAATACAGTGAAAGTATGAGACTGAACCCTTCTATACAGGTTGAAGTCAACCTGATAAATATTGGTGAACAGTTAGTATTATGATGTGTTTTATGAATAGAAAGTTATTAGAATCCACTAAGAACTAATACAGAAGCAGACAGTTAAATGGATTGCTCCATGCCTGCACATGACCCACTCCCATAATCTTTATTTCTTGGAATTCTCCTTTCTCATGTTCACAAAATAGGTTCATTACTATGTTTTGGTTATCTGTTTTTGTCCTAATATAATTTTAGCATAGTAACCTCCAATATTGTTTAATTTCCTCAAATGTTATTGTGTATAAACTTGATAACATAATGGATTCAAATTGACATCAACTTATTCTACTTCTAAGACTCTACAACCCAATATTAACCCTTGGCCTCCAGTTGTAGTTCATCCATAACACTATCCATTCCTATTCTCCTCAAATTCCTCAGATCCATCATCAATTTTAATTTAATAATTCCAGAGATGTTTCGTTTATCATATAGCTCATATTTGCTATATCTGGATCTCCCATATTCATTCTAGTATCATTCTTTGACCTGTTAGGGATATCTCTTCTTTTTTATAGAATGTCCAGCACTAACTTTCATTACATAGTAATCATGATGCATTTCTTTTAATTTGAATACCATTTATTTGCTAAATTTATCATTCTACTGATTTTAATGTATTTACCCTCTGATTGGTCTCAATATTTTCAATTAGTTGGTTTTGAATCTTAACTTATTTTTTGAATTATAATTACTTTAATCTTATCGATTTTCTTGGTATTTACTATGTTTTGAAACTAATTGTCCACTTATTATGCTGATTGAAGTCCATAAATATCTTAAAATTGTTTTTATCAATTATCTAAATTATGTTACATTAAAATGACTTTATAACTATGTTTTTGATTATCTGCCATAACATTTCAGTTTAGTCACCTCCAATATAAATTATTTATCATTGTGATGACCAATAATAAACATTTGAATATGTTGATAATTTATTACAAATTGCAATCAACTTATCAGACAAAGTGTTAAATTCATATTTTGTTATTAACGATAAATGTTTGGTTATGTTATCATTTCATATATGAGAAAAGCAAACATTATGAGTACAGTCAATGGTGTAAGCTTATCTTTGTCAGAATTAAGAAATAAATGGTAAATTAATAACTATAACTGTTTTAATGACCAAAGCATTAAATACTTTTAATCTTATTATTTTGCTACCCATTTAGAAAAAAGTTTAAATTTTAACAAAATAGTTTAATCAATTCGTACTAATAATTATAACCCATTTAGACAAATGATTGTGTGCACAAGAGGTTGGGGCATAATTTCGGATGTATTTTTTTTTATTTCTCTAAACTTAAACGTTGAAAGAGGTTGGGCATAAATATATTTATATTCTTGGTTTGGAATATTAATTTCACTTCTTCGGTTTGATATTCTGTATTCGACGGAGTAATTATTCCTTATTACTTTATATTGATAATTGATAATCACGATTGTTTATAAACAGAACTTCCAAGGTCAACTCTCAACTTACGACAATTGGCCCAGAAATTAGTTGAAGGGCTGCGTATATGGATCCAGACAGGCCAATTACAGAATCTGAAGCCCCAATTGACTTCAGATACGGCGATAATAAAGGAACAACTAAACTAGCCCCAAATAAATCCTGTGAAATAATAAACGTGTAAATTTGATATCATATAGATTCCGAGTAATATTCGACGAAATTTCATAATATACCGAAAATGCTATTAAATATAGCCAGGTATGATCAGGCCTTGAGTTCATTTCCGTTTCCAAGCATAGACTCATTAGACTGTAACAGCCTTTTGCTTAAAAATATATGAAAAATTCAATGATGGTTGATTTAATCATCGTTTATAGCAAAGAGTATAGGGGCAATAGCTGCGCTGGGAGTGTGAAGCCCATCTCCACTCTTGTAGGTGGAACTCGATCGTAGGCTCTTGTAATAACAATTACTTGTGGGGGATGGGGAATGAATTTATTAATTTAATTATAATATAATGTTTAAATTTATGGGGATTTATTATTGAAAAGAAAAGGCTAATTTAACTTTAAAATTCTGATTTTAATATAAATAAAATATTTCAGCCACAGTATGTATGGTATGTACAAATTATCAAGAAATGGTTACTAAAACAATAAATTTACACGAGACTTTAAGATCAGGGTACTCAGTGGGGGGGAATTGAGAAGCAATTTAGATTTCTAATGGCAATAGGCCTGGCAAATGCGAAATCTTTCTCATTCAAAACAACGATACCCGCGAAGTATCTGCTCCCCAGTCTACGTCGATGAATGATGATGGTGGTGGTGAACTCGGTTCATCACCGTTCGGGCTGAATATCGCGGACAAATCTGGTGGAGACTTCCTCATCTCCTTCCGGCGGCTAACAGTTTAGTTTTAAGTCAACATTGCCGGCCTCACTCTCCTTTTCTCAGCGGCTAACAATTTAACATTGCATCAATTGTCTTCCGTCTCCCTACACCTTCACTCTCATCTGCTAAAACGTTCTGTTCATCTACTCTCTCCTCCGAATCTCAACATCGTCTGTCTTCTCCGTCTCAAAATTCCCTCCCACGTAACCTCGGTGGGAAGGTACATAATTTTTCAAACCACCAATCAGCTGTTATCCTCAAAAGACTTCTATTGGCTTGCTCGTTAACAATTGCTGCCAAGAGGAAAAATTTCAACTGCTGGGCCTGCGTGTGTTTTGCGTTCCTCCGTGAGGTTCCAAATATTCCACGGAACTTTCGTTTTCGCCAGAAGCAGCCCCCTAATTATTCACGGCGGTTCCCTTTTTCGTGAATGGGTCTCTCTCGCACATTCAACCGGAAGGGTAATCCTTTTGCCTTAAGGAATGCGAGTGCCACCCACAAAGCCAGGGAAACAGATGCACAGACTTAAAGTTTCTCGTCGCATATTTAATACATTACATTATTAAATTATGTTAAGGTTTTATTCACTTTTATAAAAAAAATCGTGACTGACTATTTGGCAAATTTTGAGAATGGCAGAAACTTCGTACCGAAAGCTTAAATGAACATTATAATTAAATATTTTGACTCAACAATGATGGTAATTTCACAATGATCTAATTTCTTAATCTGCATTTTGTCTTTCATAAGCTAACAACTATACTGCACAAGGAAAATATATATGCAGTTACAGGGAAAATTACGAATTTATTGAAGAAATAAGCCTACGAAAATTGAATTTTCTTCATTGGAATGGACAACTTCGTGTTACACAGAGTACATGAAAAAAATATTATTATGCTCGTGAATAATAGTTTAATTTGTAGGCCCTAATATACTGAATACGATACAGTTGATTTGAAAAGAATACAACTACACAATTCGGAATCATTTAGAAAATAGTAGATACCTGCAAACGCGAAAAACGGCGAGCGCCCTACAACAAAAGCGTCCGTTATTTTTGAACCAGACAATATAAATGAAACAAAATTAGTTTTGAACTGCAAAAACACGAAAAGGTGAGCAATTAATTTTATTTTTTCTGACACTCCTGACAGACTCGAATGCGACTTTCAACTTTGTTTTCTGCTTTTTTAAAATGATACGTTCTGTTATTCATTTCTGCCTTAATAAGGTCGTAAGTAAATCTTGAAAGAATTTACATATTATTTAATACTACAAAATTCTGAAATAACCCATGTGTTAAATAACAATCAGAATGGATTTAGGGAAGTATTGTCAATTATGAATGCTATCACAGAGTTTGTGTACACAGTTTTAAAGAAAACAGACAATAAAGTGAAGGTATTAGGAAAATTTTTAAACTTGACAAAGGCATTTCACATCATAACTCATGAAATTCTCTGCAAAAAATTGGAAGTAAGTGGAATCTGAGAGGCTTTGTTATAGCATTTCAAGTCATATCTTTGTAATCATAAGCAGTATACTAAAATTGTTTTTAGGGATGATATAATATTGAGCAGTTTTCAATCTAAAATAGATAAAGTACCTCATGGTGTACATTTTGGAACTTCTACTTTTTATATTATATATAAATAATATACCAACAATTACCAAGGGAAGTTAGATGTTGTATGCTGATGATACTACTTTAATCAATTGGAATAAAGACGTTGAATAATTGTTAGCTGAAAATAGAATAAATTTTAATAATGTCAAGAAATATTTACAATACAATGGTCTGCAAGTAAACATCTCAAAACCCAACCTAATATGTTTTGATTTAATTCCCACTTCCCATGAAATTACTAAGTTGGTCAAATCCACTAATTCCTTGGAATTCATGTTGATTAAGATATGTCCTGGAAATTTCAATTACATTTTGTCTGTAGTAAAACCCGCCTTTGTAGGTTTCGCGCGCAATACCGCTGCAACACAAGTTAGCATCAGATGCCTATAACTGTTCTAAACCGGCAGATCCTAACATAAAAGTATATGTTTAATGTACAGAAAAACCTGATCGTTGTAATTGTACAATTTTTTTTAAAATTGTGAGTGACATATTTTGAGATATTTTAGCCTGAATTTTGGCTACATGCAAAATATTTTTGGGCAACTTCCACTAGGAATATCTTATGGCATATGAGCATAATAGGTTTTCTGTTTCTGCACGTCTTAATATGGTGCTCTCTCTTCTCGGTTGCAAAATATGGTGGCATATAGATATTTTTCTGCTGAGTTATTGGCCTCCAAAGTGACATCAAAATTTGCCATGACAAAATTTTGTGGTGACTTTGGCTTCAACAGATATAGGAATGGCGAGCTGTACTACTATTTTGATCACATCACTACATTCTGTGCTAGAAATTGTATCGATAAACCATGTTTCACACTTATCTGGCCTCTAGACCTGATATGACAATTGACAGCCCATTGAAGATGGGGTTATAACTTCTGAACCAGTGTACAATGAGATATAATATTTTGCACTGTTTCAGTTGGGGTCTGGGTTTACTTCCTCTCAAAATTTCATGAGATTTGGAGAGGGTCGAGTGGGAGTCATAGGTTGTTTTTCGGTGGTTTGATGTGGAATGACCCAGAACTCCAATCCAGTCACCTACTTTCTGTCTCTCTTTCCTGTTCTTATAAATTGTTTTAATTAACCTGACAATGCCAAACAATTAATAAGGACAGGAAAGAGAGATAGACAGTAAGTGACTTACCTGAGGTTCACAGATGGCAGGCACCTTGTAAAGTTTGGAGTACTTTAAATTTTTGGAGGCACCGCCCCCTTCATCAGAAAGTTAGGAAGACATTTCCAGTAATTTTAGCTTAGTTCTTAAACAATGGACCCCACCAGGCCACCAATTTTCTCTCTCAATGAGGGAAGAGGCAAGGACTTGACGACGGCTGGGGAGATGCATACAAACACCCCATATTGACACACATACTCTCATTTGCTAAGCTATTCGGGGGAATACTGCTCCATAAACACTCTGGACATCAGAAATGCTTTCAACTCGGAAAATTGGAGTTGCGCAGGTTACAGGTGCCACACAAGGAGAGTTGTGGCGAATTATCTCTCCCACAGAACTCTCCTCTATGATATGGAATCACAGGTGGCATCCCACAAGAATCGGTACTAGGACTCCTGCTGTGGAACATTACATATGAAGGTGTATTAAGACTTGGGATTGCCCCGGAAAGATTATTGGCTTTGCAGATGAGATAGAAATTGTCATTGTCACTAAGCACTGGGAACAAATAGTTCAGATAGCCAATGAGGCTATTTGTGTGATTGGACAGTGGCTATGGACAATGGGACTGCAATTTGTGGAAGAAAGACAGAGGCAGTTCTCGTCATTAGGAGAAAATGTAGAGTATCCATCACTCTTACGGTCAGAAACTGTGAAATTTATTCTAAATATCTTGGAATAATCATAGATGATAGGATGTTTTTAAATAACACAGCAATTATGTAAGACATAAAGTAGCTGGGACAGTATCTGCACTGACATGAATTATGCCAAATGTTGCAGGTTGAAGACAATACCGGCGACTTCTTTTCATGAGCGGTGTGCAATCAGTGGTCTTGTATGGTGTCTCAATGTGGTGTAGTGCAATAACAGTAAAATCAAACAGGAGAAAGGTACATTCCATTTACAGGATCTGTGCACTATGTGTTACCAGTGTCTGCAGGACAGTATTGGATGATGCAGTCTGTGTGGTGGCAAGAATGCCTCAGGTAGACATTCTGGCTGACTGGATTAATTGGAAACACAGAGAAGTGAATTATCTCACTCAACTCTTGACCAGTCATGATTGCTTCAGGGCATACTTTTACAGGTTTGCCATAGATAATTCACCTGCATGTCCTGAATGTGGACTTAATGAGACACCAGAACACACGTTTTTAGTAGCTCAAGATTTTAATTTGAGATATGGGCATTAGAAAGCGATATTGGAACTTGAATAAAACCAGATAATTTGGTACCCAATATGCTGGTTTCACCTAATACCTGGAATAAAGTAAGCGAATATGCCTTTACAGTAAGTCAAAGATTGTGATTTTTTTTTTAAAGAGAGAGGAATAATAATGTTTAAACGAGATAGAGCTTGGCGCTACAACTGCTTCCAGTGAAGTAATATCCAATGACAGTCCCACAGGAAGATACACACAGTCTTCGTTGGAAAGGGTAGTGTTTTTAATGGGTAAAATCCCACACTACTATCTAGTGCGAACCCTGTGATAGATTTTCACCTTTGAATTTGATGTAGCAATTTAAGAATGACTTTTGAGAGGTTAGGCTCAAAAATTTGTGCTGTCCAGCATTCCTGTTAGTTGATGCTTACAATAAATTTACTGTAAGACAACTGATGTTTTGTGTCTCTCTTTCCTATCCGAATGAATTATTTTGATTTTGTCAAGTTATCTTTCATTGTTTCATAATATATAGGAAAGAGAGACCGAAAGATGGAGGCTTACCTGAAGTGTAAAGCTGGCTAACATCATGATGAGTGCTGGGTTATCTTTAATTCCGAGAAATGGCCAGCAGTTGACTGAGATTATACATACAAGTTCATTTATACAGGAAAGAGAGAGATAGAAAGAAGCTGGTGACTTACCTTAAATTGATGGTAAGTGTCAACTGGGAGGGATGCATGAAAAGATGAATTTTTGAGAGCCTAAGCTCACTTTTCTGACAGTGCATGTCTGAAAGGCATGGCAGCCAGCCATGGATTATACATATTAAAGACCTACCTATATTGGAGAAGTATAAATGGAGTGATAATTCTCAAAGGCAAATGTTAGTTAAATTTGCAATAACATAATTGCTCTCCATCATTGTTACCATTCATTACAGGGAAAACATTTTTGCAGCTTAACTTGGTTAGGTGGAAGATATGAGATACAACAGTGAAACTGCCTAAATTCGATGAAATGACTTTAAATAAATTGAACAAAATATTTATTAAAATACTTTATTTGTAAATACATCTAAATATATAATTCAATAAATATCACAGACAACATGTAAAGTATTCATGAACTCATGAAAGTTTAACATTTAGTCTTCACCTGGAACCAAGATATATCTTCTTTTTGTAAATTTATAAAATCAAATTGGTGCAAATTTCCAACATGAAAGTATTTTTACTTCTTACATATTTTAAACAATTAAAGTTAATTTTAGGAACAAACCACATATGAGAATATTGTACGCAGGATCGCATGGTAATTTTCTCATAATTATGAGTCTTTTCAATGATGCCTATTAAATTATTGAATTTTATTTTAATTTATCTTTGGTTAATTCAAATAAACCAAAACAAGTTCATAAGCAGTAATATTTTGATTCATTCCTGAAAATTTTTTAAACTGTAGCCTGATGAGTCTGCCTCTCTATCAGCATGCACACTCTGTCCAGAACTGTGCTTTTTGTAGCTTATACAATTGTTAAATCTAGGATGAGCAAGGGGTAGAAAATTAAATAATGTGAATTTCTGACTCCAGACAGGATTCTCGTGCTACAAAAAGTTTAGCCCAGATGTATACAGAAGGGAGCACGCTGGAAAGTGGGCAATTTAATGTCTTTGTAATCGAAGCAGAAATTCAGACTCTTAAAATATAATTATTTTATAGTTACTTAAAATTATAAAACAACTAATTCCTCCGAAATTAAGTCATGTGCTCTTGCAAATTAGGACATATGCATCAGCCGACACTGGTATCAGCCATGATATCAAGAATATATAAAAATAACTACAAAAATAATAATTTTGTTTCTATATCTGTATAAATGAAGTGATCATCAAAAATATAATTCCCTAAGAACTATGTTCTTTCTGTTTCATTACTAATAAAGAAATTAGGGCCCCAGCAGCTGACGTTGCGAATGAAAGAAAGCTGCTACCATAGTAACCCATCAAATCAAGAGCTATACCTGAGCAAAGAGGACCAAAAAGTCTTCCTAATGAAGTAATGCTGTTCATTGTACCTATAAGAGAGCCCCTATTATCTGGTGTAGTTCTTTCTATAGCCATATTTGTGCCAATTATTCTCAAAAGAGAGAAACAAATAGACAGAGGAATTAGTATTAACATATACAAACTTAAACTCTTCGTTAATCCTAGAATTAAGAAAGTCAAAGACAATAAAAAGAAGGCATGGAAATTTTTAAACTTTGGATTGCTGTATTTGCTATATATAGAGTCTAAGAAACCTGCTGATAAACCTGCAATGGCACCAATCATTCCTATGAAAGATATAGTGTACCCAATAAATTTAGGTGTTAAATCAAACAATTCTTTCATGTTCAAAGAATAATTGGAGAAAAAAATGCTTTGTGAGAGTGCAAGTAAGAACTTTACAGCTAATAAATCCCAGTACAAAACCCAATCAACGTGCGATAGCTCAGTAAAAACCTTAAAAAAATTAGCATGTGGCACTGCCACCCTCTTTGTCTTTATGGGATCATCTTGAATATGATTCTTCATAAATATGTAGCTGATTACTGAAAAAGAAACTTAGAATAAAATTTATTCCTATAATGTATACACACTAGTCAGGAACTTACATTTTCAAAATAATTAAATCAATTAATAAGGGCAGGAAAGAGGGATAGAAAGTAGGTGACTTAGTTGTATATGTGTGTCAGGTTAATTAAAACAAACAATTGGTTGTCGGCTAGCTGATCACTGGAAATGTCTTCCTAACTTTCCGATGAAGGGGGTGCAATGCCTTCGTAAATTTAAAGAACTCCAAACCTCAGAAGGCACCTACTATCTATGAACCTCAGGTAAGTCACCTACCTTCTAAGTATCTTATCTTTCCTTTCCTTTCCTTTTATATATATATATCAGTTAATATTTATTGTAAAGAAACATTAGGCTATGTTTATAGCTTATCTGATAACCAATGGATCTTGTAATTTTATATTATCAAATAAAACTACATAATTTAGATTTAGTGTAATGGAATTACTGCATAAACAGTGTTTCTGTTCCATAAATGAATTTCGGAATGCCAACCCCATTAACTTTAACATGTGCCTGTATGCTCTTAAACTTTAAATTTTTAAGAATTCATGTACTCTATATTATGTGTAATATCATTTACTATTAATTTATCACAATACTTGTCCTATTCTTGTATCTCAAGATAATTGGATTAGATAAATACAATACAAAAACTAATTTAATAAAATTAGTCTAGTTTTAAAAATAACTCCAGTAAGCTGACATTTGTTCAGGAGTAGACATTCTTTGAGGAGAGTCTGGCATGTCCTTCCCATTCACTGGACCTAACAACATACATATTTTTCTCATGAGGTTAACTGAAGTATAATCAACCATGAATAGTTGAAAAACTGAAAGAATGGACCCAGCAGGTGGTAGTCAAATTCCCACAGGATATGTATTATTCCACATTAATATCTATACCTGAACAGATATCATGTTGCTGGAGTTATTTTTAAGACTCGGTTAGTTTTACTTAATTTTTTGAATGCTTTTCTATGTAATTCAAGATGGTAACAATATAATTAAGACAAAAATTGTTAACTTTATTTACAACCTTTTCAAAATCACTCATAACTGCCACCCCTTGTATATATTATAGCTATTTTAAGATCACTTGTTAAATTATGTTAGCTAGTTTTGCATTTAGAGTTGTTATTTCACACTCATTTCAATTAAAAAAGATAAATTTCTCACTTTGAAATCAATATTGCTCAATGTTACTATTATCCCATTTTAATTGTGATTATTGAATATCTGTCTGAAAACTCCAAGCCAAAAGATAAATGAAAAGTAAAGATATTCTTGACAAAACATTGAAACTAATTAAATCAAATGTTTTCTATGAAAAGAGTTTGGGCATGACAATCTACTTGTTTAAAAATTTTAAACTACTAAAGCAATAAATGATTATTATTATATCATGACTTGAAGTTATTTTCCTCATTTGACTTTGATAGATGTTTATCGGAAACTCACCTATGATTATAGAGAACAGAAATCCTACAAGCAGAAACACGTAAACATATCCATTATCAATTTCAGCTAAGTGACCTCCAATAACTGGTCCAACCATAAATCCAATTCCAGATATGGCACTTAACTTTCCTTGTATACTGGGATGTAATTCTGCTGGAACTATATCAGCAGCAAGGGACTTGCAAAGTGATTGAGTATGTTTGAATGTTCCTGAAGGATCAAAACAATATTTAATTTGAAATGAATAACACAAGGTCTAAGTTTCTATTATTAGTAAAATATTACCTAATAAAATCCTCATTGTTAGAATAACAACAATGGATGATGTAAATCCTAATCCTAAATAAGAAAATGTACATATGGTTACTGTAAAAATCATTACTGGTAATCGGCCATAAATGTCACTCCAGCTTCCCTGAAAAATAAAATATGTCTTGCATTGTTCTGTGTAAGACATACTGAAATATTTTATTATCCTTAACAAATGTTTCATAAAATATTCAATTTTTTAAAATTATTATGTGACAGAAATGTAGGAATAATTGTGTTACTCTTTTGTAGTCAGCTATTGATTTTACTACAATTCCTTAGAATAATTTTGTCAAAATACAATTGATATCATCAACAGACTATTTTAAACTACTTTTTATGATATATTTCATACTTTGACAAATGATCATTGTTTTAAAGGTCACATTTGTTTTCAGTTAATTACTTTTATTTCAAATAAGCAGTGGACCTTTAAATATAGTGAATTTAATTCATGTAACAATTTTACCAATAAACCTACACCCTGTTGTTGTATTTAGTTCTTAGACTAGTCTGACTCAACCCTCCATGCTAACCTATTCTGTGCAAGCATGTGTTACTCTTTTGATGTGAGACTAAGCTTGATGTGCAAGCAACATTTCTGCATAACTACAACTGTCCTAGTCTGGATGAAATCTTCACAGTTAACCAACCGGGTCAGGTATTTAAAAGAACACAATGTTTCTGCGGTTAACCGTGAAGATTTGATCCAAATTATTCACCGGGAAAGTCTACGTTCATTAAGTCCTAGTCTGTTTAGTGTATTCCATCCTTGGCCACCCTCTTCTGTTCTTACGTCACACACTTCTCTCTAATGCTAATTTCACAATACCCTCCTGTCTCAAAATGTGGGCTATCAATCTATTTTTTTCTGTGTCAAAGTCTTCTATATTATACTCTCTAAGTATGTCATAAATCCAACTTTAAACACTCGAACAAGCAACTTCATCTTTCTTTCTCAAGCAATTATTTGATTGTTATATGATATCCTATTACCATTGCTTGCTGTCAATTCTTTTCTTATTCTGAAGAAAGCTGGGAACTCAAAAAATTAGATGAATTTGACATTTTCCGCAATGGTGAGACTAAGCTTGAATAGATAAGCTACGGCCTTTCTCTTTCCTTTCCACATCAATTGTGTTAATAATATTCCCTTATATATCTTAAGCCCTATTACCTTGATAAAAACAAAAATCAAATTGAACAAATATGTACAGAAACTAGTGACGATGAAATAGAACAAATGAATAAGTATTTGATACAATATGATCCTTAATTACAGTTGAAGCACACTTGAAACAGATTCTATATTATTCAAAACAAATCTTCACTTGGAATAAAGTGTCAGGTATTGACATAAACAGACATGTTATGCCATGTGGCTCACAAATTTAAACCATAAACTGAATCATTTTGTATAAGACATAAATAGTACAAAGTAGAAAAGAACAAGGTAAGTTGGGAAAGAAAAGTGACCAAAGTTACAACAATAGTGGAACAAATGAGAAAATATTACCAACAGTGTGGAGTGGATGGCTGGTGAGACAGATTTCTGAATTGGAACCCACAAGAATTCAGATCATTTAGGCATAGGCGGAAAACTCCAATATAATGGCAGGGACTTAATGAAAAAATAAAAGACCCACTCCCATATTCTTTATTTCTTGAAATTCTTCTTTCTTATATTCACAAAATAGGTTCATTACTATGTTTTGATTATCTGTTTTTGTCCTAATATAATTTTAGCATAGTAACCTCCAATATTGTTTAATTTCCTCAAATGTTATGTGTTAACTTGATATCACTGGCCTCCAGTAGTCGTTCATCCATAACACTATCCAGTCCTATTCTCCTCTAATTCCTCAGATCCATCATCATTTTTAATATAATTGTAGAGGTGCTTTTTTATCATATAGCTCATATATACATATTTGTTATATATGGATCTCCAAGTGCCAATTTATTTTATGCATCCTAGATTCATTCTAATATTCTTTAAAGTGTTAGAGATATCTCTTCTTTTTTATTGAGTGTCCAGTGCTAACTTTCATAGTAATGGTCAGATAATGGTTTTACAAATTATTCTTTTAATTTGCAACCGTTAGTAGTAAGAAATAGGATTTTTTGCTAACTGCATCATTTGGCTTAATTCAACGCATTTATGTCCATTTTTATAGATAAATTTTTTGCTTATTTCAATCATATCTTCATCTATGGTTATCCTATTTTTTTTGTATAAGGTCTATGTGATTATATGGTTATCTGATATTTTTTTTTGTACAAGGTCTACGTGATTATATAATCAGTTTTGTTTTATTTTCAGACCCACCTTTTTAGCTTGCTATAATTTCGTTATATTTTTCCTCTGCTGATTTGATTGTTTTTGATATAATTACATCAGCATCTGCCATTATTTGTGATGATTTATATTATAGTGTTGTATCTTTTTCTTTGTCTAATAATCCATCACCTTGTTTTAACCTTTGATTGGTTTCAATATTTTCCATTAGTTAAATTTGAATCTTAACTTGTTTTTTTAAAAATTATAATTACTTGAATCTTTTCAATTTGCTTGGTATTTACTATGTTTTGAGATTATTCACTAATTGTCCCCTTATTATACTACCATAGGTTTGATTGAAGTCTATAAAGATCCCAAATTTGTTTTTAACAATTATCTAAGTTAAATTAATTAAAATGACTTTCTAACTATGTTTTAGTATTTTGTGCTAATAAAATTTTAGTTTAGTCACCTCCAATATAAATTATCTTCCACAAATGTTACTATACGAAACATTATGATGAGCTAAAATAAAGATTTGAATATGTTGATAACTTATTAAAAATATTTTGAATATTCAATGTTTTATCATCTTTCCATATATGATAAATGCAAACATTACAAGAGCATAGAGTAAGTTTAAATGTTCCACTTTGTCAGAAATAAGAAATAAATGGTAAATTAATAACTATAACTGTTTTAATGCCTTAAGTATTAAAGATTTTCAATTTTAGTATATTGCAATCCATTTAAAAAAGTTTACATTTTAACAAAATTGTTCAATTAATATCGTTTTAATAATTATTATCCACTTACACAAATGTTTGTGTGCACAGGAGATTGGGGTATAATTAAGCATGTAGATTTTATGTTTCTCTAAACTTAAATGTTGAAGGAGGTTGGGCATAAATATATTTATATTCTTGGTTTGGAATATTAATTTCACTTCTTCGGTTTGATATTCTGTATTCGACGGGGAAATTATTCTTTATTACTTTATATTGATAATTGATAATCACGATTGTTTATAAACAGAACTTCCAAGGTCAACTCTCAACTTACGACAATTGGCCCAGAAATTAGTTGAAGGGCTGCGTATATGGATCCAGACAGGCCAATTACAGAATGTGAAGCCCCAATTGACTTCAGATACGGCGATAATAAAGGAACAACTAAACTAACGCCAAATAAATCCTGCGAAATAATAAACGTGTAAATTTGGCATCATACAGATTCCGAGTAATATTCGACGAAATTTCATTATATACCGTAAATGCTATTAAATATAGCCAGGTATGATCAGGCTTTAAGTTCATTTCCGTTTCCAAGCATAGACTAGAGATAATCAGTTAATTCAAGGTTATTCATTCCTTCAAACATATCCAACTGTTTTATAATAAATGTTCCTTGCAAACGACATCCTACCATTTTATAACAATTAATAGTATGAGGAACAAAATTAAAGAGCATGAAAAACAATTTGTTTTGGTTATCGTAAGCATAACAACATTTTGTTAAAAAAGATATGAAAAATTCAAAGATAATTGATTTAACTCTCGTTTATTGACCGAACGTAGCCCACGAATTATTCTAATAATTTGCAATAATTATATATATTCCGAGAATATGTGATTTTGAACAAACGATGATTTGGGTGGAAAATAAAAGAATGGAAAAACTCGTACACTGTTCCTAACTTTTTTTAGATAGATATTTCCAAATAATTATTGTTTAATGATGAAATACTTTATCATATTCTATTTAAGTTACGTTCAGAGTTTAATTTCTACAAAATTGATTTTTTGAAGTATTTCATATTCTAGTATAATGGGAGACAAAATTTTAACTTAATGGGGATAAGTTAAAAAGAAAACAGAAATTAATAATTAATTATATTATTTGTTTGAAACGATAGTGTATGATATGAAAAACTAAGTAAATAATATCACTCCAAAGAATGTATTAAACTGTGTCATTTGTTTATTTTCTTAAGCAGTATAGATGGCTCTTAGGTCGCGTTGTTCAGTGCTGCGTTTGCTTATGGCGATCGTGAGAGATTTTGTCTGTAATTAGTTTAGATGAAATTGTGTACTGTATTCTTCAAATTGGAGAATAATACTCTGTAACGAATGTGTATATTAAATTACTTTGTCCGCGAAGAGTGATCAGTAATGTTATAACTTGTGGAACTTTGCTGCTTATAAAATATTACTCTGAAAGCTAAATTTGGTGGGAAGAGTAGTGCCATTGACGATTATGTACATTATTCTTCGTCAGTTAAATATTTTCATAATTTCGAACACTAAATGCTTCTTTAATAACTTAAGTACATTTCATCAAATTAATCAAGATCAGCTCATAATGAGCATTGTTTTCAATATATAAATGTAACAATTTAGAGATATTTTAATTTTGTTGTTGGTTATCAGACACTAAAAGATGGGGGGTACGAGATTCATGGTGCAGTGGGAAGAACATCCTGCTCACCTGGCTACTCGCTTAGGCCAACTTTTGGAGCATCAAACTCTAGTTGATGTTACACTTATGTGCAATACACACACATTGAGAGTTCATCGTGCTGTACTAGCTGCTTCTAGTCCTTATTTTGAGGTTAGTTAATTTTTGCTTGAATTAGTATAATTTTCTTTGTAATAAATGAGATTGTTACTGTTTAATAAGTAGGATTATTACTGTGTTATCTGAGATTGACTTTTATAAGAATAATGCTACTTTTGGATTAGTATTGATTACCCGTGAAACAGGGAAATGCTAAAAATATGTGTTGATAAAATTGTTGATTGTCATTGCTTAGGTATTATATATAATCTTAGAATGGCTAAAGGCAAGTTGAGAATATTCCTTCAGGTTAATAAATATTGTTTTTCATAAACATGGAATATATCCCTTTATTATTCATATTTATGTATTTAGTCAAATATTTATCATTCACAATAGGATCTTCCTTTCATTAACCGAAAAAGTCTCAATACAAAAAAAAAACATTAAAAGGTTAGGACATAAGTAGTGTATCCAAACTTATCCATTTCAATATCTGTCATTAAACAAATATTATATATGGTCAAGAAAATGATTTAATACCACACTTATTTAGTAAAAAGAAAGAAAACCTTGAATTTGTCAATACAATAATACACTACTGTCCAAAAGTTAAACTTATTTTGTAAAACAGGAAAATGAAAAGAAACTGTGAGCCATTGCTATATAAATTTATCACAGTGTGTGCCACATTGTACTTGTGCTGTATGCATAGAGACAGGATGTTTAGGTCTCTATGCCAGATAACCTTGTGTTCAGCTCACTTGAGTACACTTATAGAAGAATCTCCAACATTAACATTGGACCTTGAATAAATGGAGGAACAATCTGTTACAGAAGAGTCGAGATCAAGTTCGACCAATTATTCTTGTCTTGCAATAATCTAGAGAAAATGTTTAACCTGCATTCATCCCCGAAACATTGTGGAAGAATGCCCATTTGGTGGTTCACTTGTGTAGGCAGGCATAATATTCAGTGGACGTACAGATCTGCACATGTTCACAGCAGGTACTGCGATGCCCAGGGGAACAGAGACAAGCTGTTGGAATGACGTGTGACTTTTCAGATGTGCAGTTGGTCCACATTTAATCATTTTGGATTACAATGAACATCCATATAGAAGCAACCTAGTGAACAAGTATCTTCAGATGAAAAGATTCACCATATGGAGTGGCCAGTGATGTCCCTGGATCTTAACCCTATTGAGCATGTTTGGGATGCATTAGGAGACAAGTTACAGGCCGCCAGCTTCAACTGAGGACACTTCCAGCCCTCCACAGTGGAATTGGAACATTTGACTGCAGATCTCTTAAACCAACTGTTGTGTAGCCATGAGGGGCAACCACAGCTGCGATTAACCACCGAGCACCATTAGTGTACTGAAACTGATGTCTGACGGTGTACCATAATTGTCTAAAATAGTCCCTTGACCACAATATAACAAAATGTACATGTATTTATTACTCTGTCGATTCATTTGTTCAACCATTTTCATAGGTTAATTTTATTAAAAATTAAAAAAAATATTTAATTGTGCTTAATTTTTGGACATAAGTGTGTATAAAATAGCATTACAGTGAGAGAATATATATTTGACAATGTTTTCTTCATGTTCTTGTTATATTAACTTTCCAGATAAATTGATTATAAATTGAGTATTAAATATTATAACTATGCACACATTGCTATAAGCTCAGTAATATTACAAAATATCATTAATGTTGTTTAATCAAGCATTGTTATTAATGTGATTTGCTTTTTTACTTGTCCTATTGTATAAATTATCATCCTTTACTAATATCCTTTGCTATTTTACAGACAATCTTACAGCGGCAACTGGGTATGCACCCTCTTATAGTTTTAAAAGATATGCAATTTTCAGTACTGAAGTGCCTCATTGAATTTATGTACTGTGGGGAAACTAGTGTTACTGAAGATAATTTGGGAGCTCTTCTTCAAGCTGCAAAATTTTTTCAGGTAGAAATTTTTAAAAAAATATTTGTTTTATTTGTATTTGTCTTATATGTTAATATTTTTGCTTAGTGTTGTGACTCCCATATTTATGAATTAAATTAGACATTATAAGAATATTTCTGACATTCAGAGTATCTTTACAATGAATTTAAATTATATGAAACTTCTTAAAACTGTGTAATGGTTGATAAAAAAATCTTAAAGACTTGCAGAGAAGTAAATGGTTATATTCAAACAGTTTTGATTACAGCCTAATAATGGATTTTTGATGTGTACAATTTTACATTTAATGTAATTCAGTTTTATTGATTAGCGTTTCAACATTTATAGGCCCTTTCATGCTTGAATATCAAGTTTATTATTTATTGTAAATATTTTCAAACTATCTTATTTTTAAACCACAGTAATACATGTCATTTTTTGTGTCTGAAAATTTCAATTTGTCCACTGTAGAAAATTTCAATTTGTCCTCTGTCATTTTGAGTCATTGATACAGAATTTTAATATTACACTGGTGCTTTTTAGTGACTAAGCATCATATTTCTTGTGTGCAGGTCAAAGGTTTATCTGCAATGACAAAAGAAGCATTAGGGCTTGTACCATCTCCAAATAAAACAGTAAACGGTAAGTCTTGTGATTGTTGAATAAACATTTTCTTTAAAATCATACAAGGAATATTAAAATAAACTCTGTTTACTCCAGATGTAAATTTTCATCGAAGTTAATATTGTAAAGTGAACAAGTGTGTATATATATGCTAACTCAGGTTATTCATATTTTTTAATTTTACTTAAATATGTTATGTTTTTTATTTAAAAGAATAATAATTGTGATAGAATTAGTTTATGTAATATTAACATGTATAAACATTAATTGATTTTTGGAACAATTTATTTGATTAAAACACCAATCATTGTTCACAAGTTGTACAAGATAGCTGTGACTCATTAGTATAGTATATATATATATATATATATATATATATATATATATATATATAAATATATAAATAAATATGCATCAGGAAATGACAGTCACGTTAAAACAATTAATAAGGAAAGGAAAGAGAGATAGAAAGTAATGAGCTACCTGAGGTTCATAGGTGGTAGGCACCTTGTGGTCGGCATGCTGATCACTGGAAATGTCTTCCTAACTTTCTGATGAAGGGGGCAGTGCCTCCAAAAATTTAAAGAACTCCAAACCTCACAAGGTGCCTATCATCTATGCACCTCAGGCAAGTCACCTACTTTCTTTCCTATCCTTATTATATATATATATATATATATATATATATATAGGAATAGAAATTAGTGCTATACTGCAATTATGAATAGTAATATGCTCTGTTCATCTTCAATGATGGTTTGCATCAAATATGTTATTAGGTCTAATTACTGTAAAAATTTTGGGATCAATCTAGCACTCGGAGCTTATTGTTTCTTCTCACATATAAATTCTTACTCGCAATATAATCCACTTTCCTGCTTTCTCCTTGTCTGCCAAATCTGAACACGCACACAAGTTATTTGTGTATTACTCTAGTGCAACATGCTAATGAGATTATTCTTAATGAGTAAAATTTTAAGTCACAATCACTTTAATTATGATACCATATTTGATATTGTAGTTTTTAATAAAAGTAATAATTATCCATTACTTTTCTTAGGTGAAGCTGCTAGAAAAGCTTTTGTTGGCAGATCAAAACGTGTACCAGTGCAGCAAAATTTCATATCAAAAAATGTTACATCAACTGCTGCCTCTAGTTCTCAAGCTGTTCATTCTATTGAAACTAAATCTGTCTTGCCAATTACAAATAAGTCCAGTGTATCTTCACAACCTGACAACCAGCAGCAGACAGATACTGCTGAACTACTGCTTTCTCTTGGAAGTGAATTTCCAAAGCAACAACAATCTTACCAAACTCTTACAAAAACTGTAAGATTCCAAAACAATACTATCAGTGGCAATTCAGTGAAAGTGGATTCTTCTAGAACTGTAGATTCTGGTGCTAAATCTCGTGATGTTAAAGTTGGTGGAACTGATCATATGTCAAACATTGGTTCTCACATATCAGTCCCTGCAGCCAGTCCTCATCAAAATATTGAAGCAATGAATGAAATAGCTTCAAGAGAAGCTATAGTTCAAAGGCCACAATCTATCTATGTTCCTGAGACACCCAGGAAAAGGGGTCGTCCCATGAAAAGACAAAATATGTTGTTCCAGGAGAAAGTTTTGACAGATGCTGATATGGCTCTACATAAAGAAGCTGAAGCGAGCAGAAAAGCTTTAGAGGTTTTAAGACAAGAAATGAATGTTGACTCTGCAGATACCCACAATGTTAACAATATTCATTCCATTGAACCTGTTCGTAGAGTATCTCAGGGTCTGCAACATAAAATTCAGACTACAGTAAGTAGTGTCGGAGGACGTCCACCAGCCCGATTAAATACAGTGTGTGTAAAGAAACCAGTTCAACAAGTTAATTATGGCATAAAAACAAATCAGAAGCCTTTGTTAGATGTTACATCAAAGAAGGCTTTTGTTCAGGAGAAATCAATACCTCCTGTGAAAAGAATAGTTCCAGCTCCTCCTCCTGTTTCTGTCCCGCAGCCCATCACAGTTGCACCAGTTCTAGAACAGGTTGTGTCAGAAGCTGTCGGAGCTGATGGGAATGCTAATATAATCTATCAAATGCCTGATGGATTGGTTACAGATCAAGAAGTGTATCATATTGCTGATAATACATCTGAAGACAAAGAACAAAATATTGTTTATCAGGTTGCAGAGGATGTAACTGATCCTGATGCTGAACCCAGTAGTACAGATACAAATATAGTCTATCAGATGGCTGATGCAGGTGTGTCTGGCTCTGTAATGAGCCAATATATGGAAGTATTGAAAGAAGCTGGTATCCCTACAGATGTTCCAATACTTTTGGATAGTGGGGATGGGCAGTATGTTACAGTAAATGAAGAAATTTTGATGAACATTGTAAATGGGGGTGTTCTTCAATGCCATGTTACTGAAGGAAACATTGTTTCAGGAAATAGAGTTGAGTTCATAGTACAGGAAGTTGAAGAAGAAATGCAGCAAATTGGGGAGCAACCCCATGAAGGAACCGTTTCAGAAAATACAGTTGGTGCAGATATGCCAGAAATAGGTGACGAGCATTCAGAAAGCCAACATGTCTCCAGTAATACCTGTGAAAATCCAAGCTTGCCAGTACTAGATGAAGATTATACACCAGATAGCCATGAATCAGCTGTCATTTCCACAAATCATTTAGTTTCAGAATTTGTTCAGCCACATGATGAGTTGGAAAGTTCACTATGTGATAAAGATGGATCATTAGATGAAGTAAAACCTGATGAAACTGCTCATATTGTAACTACTTTGCCTGAACTAGATGGTGATGCAGAAGCCATAAAAATAAAAGAAGAGAGTATGTATGAAGCGAATCAGCCAGATACAATTATGCTAACAGATCAGGCTGAAACTAAAATTTCTGAAGATCATGAAATCAAACAAGAAAATGACTTGGGCACTAATGAAGCTAAAATAGTTCAGTCCATAAATAATTCAGATGAGTTTATCACTGATTCCCAATCATATATTTCATCAAATTCTGTTAGTCAGTTGGAAAATGAACAAAGTACTGCAGCACAGTTCATGCTGGAGGATGACCAGTCTTTAAAAATGGAAGATCAGAAATCTGTTTTTGTTGAAGAAGTGTCAGCTTCTGGAAGTGTTTATGAAGAGACTCAAGCTGAAACATTTCAACTTACTGATGAGAAAAACTCTGCTGATGAATTTAGTTCATTTGAAGGTGGATGCACCACTGCTGTAAGTTGTGACAGTGTGGAAAATAAGGGAAATATTAAAAAATTTGAAGCTGATGCATCAGACCTCAGCCAGGAAGCTGTAGAGAATAAAAATATTGACCAAGCAGAAGTACATGTTCTGAACAGTGATGACTTGATAAATGTTTCAAGCAGTCAAGAAGTGTTAGGTGAATCGGCAAATTTTATTATAGCAGACACGTCAAGTCATGGGGAACAAATTATGGAAGGCTCAATAAAACAGGAGGAATCACATCTAGGAATGAATGTAGAAAAATCAACATGTGTTGAGCCAAGTAATTCTGAAGTTGCAGAGGAAACTGATTTCTCAGCCTCGAGGAATGTTATAAAAATTGAAAATCCTTGGCACGAAGAAATAGAGGAACCAAACAGCTGCCAAGACTTTGTGGTTGACTCATCTGAAAACCAAAATCCTGATGTTGATTTTCAAAATAAGATTTGTGAAGACAGTTCCAAACATTCTGATCATTCTGAAACTGCACCAATTCAAGAATGCACTCCTGTTGTACAGGCTCCTACATGGGAAGAACAACATGCAATGTGTGAACAGTCCATAATCAAGGAGGAAGCAATGCATCAAATTGATAATCACACTGATTTAAATGCAAAATTGGATTCAGAAAGTACAGAAATGTCAGTGGAACAAGCCTTAGAAGCAATGATGGGTGAAGCTAGTGAGTCGGAAGTAGATAACATTAATGATAGAGCTATGTCAAGTACTGCACAAGATGATGTAAGTGAATGTACATCCACAAACTTATCCGAAACTGAACATTCAAACAGAGAACTGCAATTAATGTTGACTCGAGAAGATGAAACTGTGAAGGTGGGTGAAGCAGATGCTGTTATGGAGGCTGAAGGAACTGTAATGGGATCTTTCACTTTGGTTTTAAGTCCAAGTAAGATAGAAATTGAACAAGCTGACTCAACAAATATTAATTTGCATAATACTGTTTTACATAATTCAGAAATCGATAATACAAATCCAGCATCTCAAACTTTAAGCATTGAAAATGGTGATGGATCAAAAGAACTTAATGATCCTCAGAATAGTAACCAGTACATTGTTGTAGGTTTAAATGAGAACAATTGTGATCAGAATGTACTTGAAGATGTTAAAGTAGATCCAAAACCTTCACAAGAAATTGAAAATAGTATTGTAGGAGATAGTGATGAAGCTGATGGTAGTAAGGAGAATAATATAGTATCAGAGTCACATATTGAGGATTGTGGAGATCAAGTTCTTGTTGAAAATGAATTGGTTAATTTACAAAGTGCCTCTACTTCAGTCACTCGGAAATCAAAAGGCCAAGTAATTTCCCCTAATAAAGATATACCGTATGCTGTAGGTCTTCTTCCATTAAGAACTGCCCTTGAAAAACTACAAAACATGACTGAGTACCAACCTCGAAAAACGCGGTCTTCTTCAACTGGAAAAGAAGGTGGTCCCGAAGTTCCTGCATCTCGTTTAAAACGGAAAGCATCATCAACTGAAGGTGGACCTGAACGCAAAGTTAGAGTTACCTCAGTGGTAGAAGGGGAAAGTGATGACACAGAAGGACAGGTTCTAGAAGAACAAGAGACAGCGGCTACATGGCAAACATTGGATATAACAATGGAAGAATCAAGAGAAGGTTTACATTCTGTGACAGAAATAGTGACAGAACCAACAGAGGTATGAATTGTTTTTTGTATAGCTTTGGAATACTGGGTTTTACTGGCATATAATTAGTGTCCTGTATGTAAAGAGTAGATTTGTGTATCTTATTCTGTAACATTATCTGGTTTTACATTTTATTGTCATAAGAGTTCTCAACCACAACATTATTGAACAGTGTTTTTCACTGTGTAATCAAAATGAAGTTTATTGCATTTTGATATTGTAATTGTTGTGATATTTTTGTGCATTAAAATATTCTTTTGGCCACAACATTGTAAATAAGTTCTTAGCATTGCGTGTCTTCATATGTACAACACATACGTTTATATGTAGTAGATGAGTGCCAATGAATAAACTATAATAAGAATGTAATGAGGTCTCAAGTCAGAAATACTACTTTATAATATTCACATTTGTCATATAAATGATGTTTTCTAAGGATTTAAGGTTTACATACTAGAAATAATGTTAAGTGTAAATATTTGTATCTTGCAGAGTATCTAATGCGATACATCCATAATATAATGAAATAAATACTCTCATCACATTAATTGTTGAGAGTGATGGCGTTTTTCATAATGGTGCAATTTTTTAATGGACTTCTTTCAAAACTGTTTTGTAATTTTTAATAAATGCTTTATTACTAAACAATTCTGACAGTAAGTTGTCTAATAAAATCTAAAATATAACACATGAATAATGTGTTAAATACATCCCTTGAGACTGCTGTACTTACATATTATTAAACTTTGTTGTTATGTAAGATAAAGTATCACCTTTGTACATTTAGTATTGTAGTAAAGGAAAGATCTGGTTCATATTTTGTTTAAATTTCATTGTGTATACATATGTGAACATTTTGTGGCTATAGTTTGTATAATGTCCTGTAAATATTATTTCAAGCACCTTTTATTTCTCCACATAAGAACAATGCCTCATTTGAATACACAAGAATTATATTATTTAATGAAAATAAATGATGTTACTGAAGAACTATGTTATGGTTAGTTTGTTTACACTGTAAAATTGTGTGTGCATAGTAGGTCACAGGAATTCTGTCTGTACAATACTTGCAAATTAATTTTTTATTTATGTATAAAGCCTTACATATCCATTTTAGAAAGACATTGTAAAACAATATTTTAATAGTTGAGAGGAAAATATTCTTAGGAAGAACAACTGTGTGTATTTAATGAGAGGAATTAAAATGCCATCCAACTGTTCCAGCAACTTTTCATAGCCGGAAGCTATTATTGCTGTGCAAATATTTTGAGCCGAGGATAATCAAGGAAATTTGAAGTAATATTTTATAGTTAGTATTGAATTTGTCAGACATTTCACCCATAGGCTTATTACTATATGGTGCAATTGTAGGCCTGTCATCCTCTTGTAATCACTTTTGATGGTATGTGATTTTGCTACAGTTGGTATATATATATTTGTATAAATATACCATTTATTTTGTTGTACTGTCAATACTTGCATAACAGGTTAAGACATGAGAAGCAACAAACCTTGTAACATTCACTTTTGTTGATATGGTCCACGATTTGTCAGTTTAAATGATTCTATTAATGATACTGCTAAAACAACATGCCAATCTTTTATTTGTAATTTCCGTAAATCTTTAAAGCTTTACACATCTATTACCTAATGCAACCTTCTGATATTTGTAGAAAATATTTGATTGGACCATAGTTGACCAATAATTTTTATTTTTCATGGTCTAAAGATTGACACCAATTGTTAGTTTATAAAAGCAACATTAAATGTTGGCGTGTTTACAGAAGAAAAAAACATTTTGAATATATTATAATTCACCATTGGCAAAAACTCGCAGAAACTGGAAATTTCTATGACTTAACATGACAATAATTGGTTATCTTTTTTCTCAAAATATTTACATTTATCCTTTTTCTATAAACTGCAAAATTATACAGTTGTTGTAACTACCTGGTTTATTATTAATCATATGAATAACTTATACAAATATTTGCACAATATTAACACAGGTGGTAAAAAATGTTCATTATGTTTAAATAATTTTCACAATTTCATATCCATTTAACTTGTAAATTATTCCTTTCGACTTGGATAGTTTCATACTGAATTGTATTCAAGCTTTTGTAATTCCACTTTAATGTGAAAGAAGTCATAGATTTTTCCTAGCATACATATTGCTTCCCCCTGAAATGTACCAATAATAAGCAACAGTTAAAATTTGGAGGTTAGCACTAGCTATTTTATTTTGTCATTGAAGCACATTCAATAAACTACTTAACTTTCAAAATTAAACTTCAATTAAAAGGTTATAGTATACATATTTTATGCTGAAAGCTATATTTATGCCAACATTATGAGATTTATTTCACAGAGTTAATTGGTTATATATGGTATTGTTTAATAGCAATTTGTATATTTTGAATATTTATTACTATTCTATGTAAATAAATATTATACTCACCATTTTGCAGTGTTTTTGTTTTTAATAACCAAGTAGTCATTTCTGAATTAGTTGTTCGTATATTTTCATATTGAAGTATTGACGATTCCTATTCTTAGTTCCTTAATTTTAAAATATCTATATTTTATAAATGATAAATTCTATATTTGTTGTGAAAGTAGAATTCAAAAGTATAAAAAAATTCTTGTTAGAGATTACTGCCATTGCCAGTTTTAATGAACATATATGAACCAAAAAGATTATTTGCTATTTTTGTGTTGGAATATATTTTTGAATAATTATTGGAAAGCTCTAGCAATATTCACTACTGTCGTTCAAATGTACATTTTTGACACCCTAACAGAGTTGTAACATCTCAAAATGCTACAGAAATAATGTGGATTCATGTTTAGTGTGAAATATGCTTAGACGTATTTGTAATTCAAATCTTATAAAAAATGTATGTTTTGGAAATTCTTTTGTTCGAGTACACATGTTAGCTTCATTGTCTAAGGCAGCAATTTTTTGAATTCAAATTCTTCTACACCTCAGCAGTTTTTGTTACAAATTAATAGGAGATATCCCTGATTTAGCAGATATATAGCCTCATTTTTAATACAATTTTGAATTAGTCAAACCCTAAAAGTGGAACTTTATGAATGAAAGCATCATTTGAAAGTATTTTATATTAGCAATTTTATTTTAAGCTCATATATACTGTGTTCACAATTTTCAAACTTGTAAAACAAGCAGTTATAGAAATTCATTTGTAAATGAAGAATTGTGCTGTCACATTTAAAGAGAAAATTGACCAATGACATCTGCAATATATATTCTCAAAACATCATGCCCTTGCATTACTACAGATTATTTCCTGGTTTTATTGAAATTCAATTATAAATAAGGCATTTTTAGGGAAACAAGACTATTTAAATGTAAATTAAATACTTAAATTTATTTACTGTACACTTCTTCAACAAATAGGATTTTACTTTAATACAAATATTCTTAAGTCCTATCAAATTATTGTTGCCTTGATTATTTTATCATATGATAATTATCAAATATTCCTTGTGTGTTCTCTTCAACTTAAAAGATATGTCAGAAGTCATTAATTTGATTTATAAGTACCTGCTTCATGACAGTTTTTGTAGTACAAATAAACTTTCATTTGAGATATATATATATATATATAAAAGTTATTTATCTAAATTTGTATAGAACAAAACCAACTGTAATTGATTTATTTGTCAAATTTTCTGTTTAAATTATTTTAATTCTTGTATCTATGTAATAAAACAAGGGGTCGCATAACTTACATCACTTTCACCATATTGTAATATCCTTGTACATATTTTATATCTATATTTGTGTACAAAGTTATTGTAGTTGGAATTGATAATAAAAATCTATATATATGATAAAATTTTGAAACTGGATTTTGACTTTCCTTACTTAATATGTCAGTAACACAGTATTTAACTAAATTGTTTTTTTACTGCTGTACTTTTAAAAATGTAAAGAAATTTGATCATATAAATTAATACTTGTGGATTATTAGTGAAGCAGAATTGAAATAGTGTGCAATGATTTTATATTATAAACATTGCATTGAAAAAAGATTAAAAATATAAATCAATTGGCAGTGTAGTGCAGACTATTAAATTGTTACTTTCATTTTAATATTACAGAAAAGTAGAATTAAATGCAAACTGATGATCATGTTTAAACTTAAAGTTAAATATTTTTTTTTTAAAGAGTTGTACAAGGTTTCCAAAATATCATGAATTTAAAAGGTTTTGCAATAAGCTCCGAGTAGTAGAAATAAACTGTGAAGCTCGGTAATATAAATTTGATTCTGTAGGAAAAAAATTGAAATTTTGATAATTCTCCGACAATTGTTGAAATGGCATTTATTAACGTCCCTAAAATCACATTCACTATTGACAAATTATTTTTTGTACTTTTTCCTCGGGTTAACTAGATTATTTGGCTACTTGAAAATCCCAATATTAATTTTCATCACTTTCTTTAAGATTTTAGAAACATGGTGGAACCACATTGCCAATGCATAATTTTATATTCTGAAATAATATTAACTATTTTCATTTCATATACATGGCCTGTATGAGAGACATTTACACAAAAAAATTTAAGAATTTTTAACATAAACTAGACTTTTTGACATCCATTGTGGTCTTTGTCAATATTTGAATTCAATATATTTGGTTTGAAATATTGACAATGATCATAATGGATGCTGAAAGTCTAGTTTATGTTAAAGATTCATCAAAATTTTGTGCTAATGCCTTTTATATAGATGGTTAATTCTTCATTTGTATGTTGTTCACAGATCTTAATTGTTCCTATTTGTGTTCATTTCATTTAATCCTTAAAACATTTGTATTTTTTGAAAATTGGCTTTTTGTGGAAAATAATGTTAGTCATAATATTTAAAGCTGTTGTGCCAATAATTAGTAATATATACAAAAATGGGTACTTTGTTTCTTTCTTTTAAAATCTTAATTTAAAAATGTAACAACTAAATTTTTTAATTACAAGAGTATGAATTTCATGATGTATTCAGTGAGAAATACAAAATATAATCTATATGCATTATCAATTTATGCAGAGAATGTTGGAAGGATTTCACAATTAATTTAATTGCCTTCTTAAATTGTTAATTTATGTTGCATGCCTACCTGATTGCAAGTAGTTTAAAATTATGAACTTAAATTCTTTTAGCCTGAAAAAATATAATGCTGATTTTTTATTAGGAACAAATGTTATCATAATTAAAATTCTTTATTAAACTACATACAATGGAATATTTGAATGCCCCAATAAAACTGCATACAAATAATCATTATTTAGCGGATTAAAAATACTTGAAAACTGATGCAAAATATAGGTATTACTCTAAATGTTTTTAATAATCTCGATTTTTTTTATGAAGATATTTAAAATTTTTCAAATATTGGGGGACAGTGCAAATTATATTTCTATGCTTTGGATTACAACTATGAGCAGTTAACGAGTTTAGTTATATTGGATAATGTATAGCAGTGTTATTATTGCAATTTGTCTCGTGAAAATGCGATTCTGCGTATTTGTATTAATGCATAGTTTTTTCGCAACGTTAGTGCATGTCAACTTGTTAGATAAATAACGGTTATTCCTGAAAATTGTGTGAATTTCAACTTATTTTGTTTGCGTTGTCAATTATAGGTTTATAATAAAAAAGTATTTGAAATGTCAAATTTGACCTTGAAAATACTCCACTGGCAGAGTCAAAGAATGTATGTTCAATGATAAAGTCGCAAATTGTTTACCAGTGCAAGAATTTATCTTCGTCATAAATGTATTTTATTCCTGTACTTTAGGTCCTCGCAAACACGAACGGTAATATCAAAATGAATATTCAACACAGTTTTTAGAATATTGATTACATATAATTAAAGCTTAATCAATTTATCAGGTGTTATTTAAATGCCAAATTTTGATCATTTTTTATCTTCCTGCGAAAAGTAATTGATGCATAGTTATTACGACCGTGATATTTACACGCAATATCAATTGACTTTAATATTTATTGTTTCTTTGTGGGTGGTTTTTAGCGTATTTAGGAAAAGAAATAGTTATGTTTTCACTTTCATGTAATCAAAGTAAAATTAGGAACCTTTATTTACTTTGTCGAATGGCACCATTTCTTTTTTTTTTCCCTAAATAGAAATTTATCTTTAAATATCTCCATTTAACTTGTAACTTCTCCACAAATTTCATCAAGCGCCAAATCGTTGTCTACTTGCACTTTTGGTGTAGGACATACAATTTTAATGAAATTTATTTAAAATGTGTACCGTAGTTCGTTTAATGATCGAAGACGTTAGTGTAGTGAATGTTTCCATTTGAAATATGGTTTCCTCTGTAAACAAAAAACAGTTTCCGCTCTTCACATCTATTACAATTTGTTACAAAGAGGAGAATTGAAATATAGTGTGATTCAGTACAACTAATTACAATTTATTCGTGTAATAGTATGCAACTTCAACGAAGAATAACATTTTTGAGATAAATTTCTAAAAGCGCGTGACTTTTAGTTAAAATGAGTTTAGTCCAGATTTTATTATTTATTGAGAGACCATAATATGGGAAATAAAGCTCTTAATTTTCGTTTATACTCAGTTGTGTTATGATGTTTGATATGCTCATATGAAAATTGCTTTATTTAATTCTTTAGATATTCATGCCTGTATAATTATGTGTTGTTATTTTTCAAAAATCGTTTCTGATAGATGGCCAGTCAGTTTATTATCGATTTATTCATTAATGTCAGATAAAACTATTAACTGATTTGAGACATTTCTTACTTGTGACTAGAATTGTTCTTATAACTTAATTAACTTTTGGAATACTTTTCTTGCACTTTGAGATGATTTTTAAGCAAAATTTTAATGACTTTCTACAAGATGATTGGTATGAGGAATGCCCGCTTTAAGATGGATAATAATAATCATATTCCGTAGATCCTGTAAAGAAGCTAAGCTTCAAGGATGTGGAATGAGTCAGGGTGTACATTTATTACATTATTTTATTATATAAAAGATAAATATACTTATAACAATTTTTTGTAACCAAATAGAAAGGCGATTCCATTATAAACTAATTACTCGTCTCCGATTCTTCTATAAATTCCTTTACTGAATAGAAGGAGTGGCTGAGCAAAAATGAGGATAATTCAGACTTAAATTTACCTTGGTTATCGGACAACTGTTTAATTCTATTCGGCAGTCTGTTGAAGTGGATATCCCAGAATAATGCACACCTTTCTGTGCAATTGACAATGTTTTACATTTTTTGGTGTACACAAGGACCTTCAAGGGACTGGTGTCAAAAATTGGATAGATCCATGTGGAAGAGAGTAGTGAAGGCGGTCTTGGTCTGAATCGGGCTGTTGCGCCAGAGAAGAAGAACAACATGTTACACGTTAGAGGAAATTGTAAATCAGTACTTCGTCTTCATTAAAAACAAAGTCGCAAGACGAGTGATTTTGAAATGAAAGTACCAAAAAATTGAAATCTCAAATGCGTAAAAATCGTTTGAACGCTTCCAACGCATCGCTGATGGATGTTCTGCTCATCCATAACCACGGTTGCACAATGACCATCACAACTCGTAATGAGGAAATGCACTTCTACCGCCGCGACGTAGAACGCTTACCTTGGCCAAGGTGAGAAATAACCACGAACGTGCTACAAGAAGTCCTTGCTAACGAAACAGGTTGGAGAATATTGGAAGATGCGTTCTTGATAATGACGCTCGTGAAATGGCAAGAAGCATTGACCTCTTTCTCCTTGGCCCCAAACATAATATACACCGCTTCCTGCTTCGGATGCCTCCCACCATAATTCCTTCCGAACTGAGAATTGCTATTCAAAAATGGTAGCACTTAAATATATATAGGGTGGTCGACTCGAATAGTTCTAAGTACATTTCTATTTGACGGATATACGGATAGAAACTTACAACAGAGTTAATATAAAAAGAAAACGCAACGATTTTAAAATCCTGCGCTAGATGGTGGAAATACACTTTTTGTCATTCATTTATCAAAATGGCTACACTGCATATGAAAGCGCAAACTGTTTCGTGGTATGGGTCATTCCATGTGAAGCGATCTGGGGTTCCCGCTCGACCATCTACAAGTTCAATGAAATTTTGTGTGAATGTTTAGAAATGTCGTCAGTGAACACTGGTAAAGTTTTACGTCCTCTATTGGAGTACTTACAGAAATATAGGCATTTTTATAACTCCGTACAGTCAAATTTTACCATAGGACTCGGAAATTTCAGCAATTTTGGGATGGCAATATTTTATTATAAGACGTGGCTGTCTTGTATAATATTTTGTGCTTTGAACCCCAAGGAACAGAAAAAGTATGAAGAAATTTGGCATACATAATTTGAAGCAAAGTCGGCCGAAACAAGTAGGGTGTGAAAAGAAATTCAAGTTTAGCTTTTTATGTCTTTGGAAGTAAAGGTTTAAAATTGTGGAACTTTGCACTTAATGAGTAAACATCACATTGGTTTTGACTGTAAAATTTCATTTACCTGTTGCTTTCCAGTACTTTACAAATTGAGTCTCAAGTTGACGATTTTTACAGAATTTTTTTGAAATTATTTTTGTTAAAAGGAGTATTTTTAAATCCTTTTATGAAGTGGACACATTCTTTCATCGCGGACATTTAAGACATTAAAATTGAGGACAAAAGTGGCAGTCATATATCTGTATACATTGAATTGACATGAATCATCACAGGTTTTTCTAGTTTGCCCAATATTATCAAGCTGCTACTCCAGAAGTTCGTGTTTTCAGCTATCATTTTCTGTACTTGTTCAATTTTTTTTGTTTAATGTAGTCTGTTTTTTGACTACTCCTCATATGGAACTCCCTAAGTAGATCAAACTCCGATTGACAGTGCCCGAAGTGTCCATATAATTCTCTGATGATGAAGACTCGGGTGTCCCTTGGACCATAGAAATGAATTCAAATTACACTTGGAACAAATTTTTTGATCTGGTTTCACATTTGTTTTCTCAATTTTTTTAAATCAACAGAATGGATGGTTAGATTGACTTTCAGCAGCCCATGATTAGCTGTGAACTTTGTTTTATTAAATGCGTTGCAGCTTGACTTTTGTCTCATTTCATATAGTTCCAAAAAATTTCTGATTGTTGAGTGAGAAGTATTTTTACATTGGCTGACAAACTGTGCACATAACACATAACGCAGCCCAATTTTCTTTTCCTGGCAAGTTGATAACTTTTCTCCAACAATGCAATTTGGCAAAGTAGAAATAATACCAATTGATTTATTGGCATCCATTTCACGTTTTAAAGTCACTGAAAAATTGGAGAAAAAGAAGTTTCAATGACATATTTCAAAATATTATGCTTTGAAAAGATGCAATGAAAAATTAACAACTTGTCTTATTTCCGAGATCCTATATACCTGCTATGGTTACTTTTTAGTAATTTAAAACAAAAATTAAAAAAACTACTTGAATGCACGTTGAAGTATACAACATTGTTAAACAAAGTTATCAATTTTGTCCCCAATTTGAAGCCATTGCAATGAAAGATCACGTCTACTTTTTTAAAAAGTTTATAAGGGTTTGCATTTGAATGGTTTGAAAAATATTGGTATACATATTAATACGCTCATTTTATGCTTCTTAATCAGTAAATTGATTTAAATTTATAATATATGATTCTTTTTAAAGTATTAGTTAGAATAAATTTATAATTTTAGTGATTCAAACGGACTTACACCACTATTAAATTCAAAGAAACTTGAAAATTATACATTTCTGAAATATTAAATATGGGATTTCAATTTTTTTTATTAAGTTCGCCAGAAAAAATATTAAAAGGTTTCATTTTAATTTTTCTTGAGATAAAACAATTTCAATTACTTTTTATTACAACTTTATATTAATATATTCCATTTTTAATGTTTATAGTTGCGGGAAAGTTTCTGAAAGTATTCATGATGTATTGGAGGAATAAAAGGAAGGTAATAGTTTCATCATATCGTTAAACTTCTTGAATGTAATGGATCTGGCATGATGATATAGAGGTGGTAGTATTGTATTGTGAAAAATATTATTTTTTGGTTAACAGGCTACATGAGGGTGATCCAGAAACAGGCAACTCCCCTTTAATAGTATAGGAAGGGAATTGAAAAGGGAGGTTGTGGAAGGTAGAACAAGGCAGCCATGGGTTACTAGGGCCCCCGTGCTTCAGTTTTAAGGATCCTAACCGGTGTTTCACCTTAAGAGATTCAGGGAAAACCCTAGGAAATCTGCATCAGGTAGGTCGGACTATTGGGTACTATTCTCACGCCCTTCCGAGTGACGGGAGATGAGTTTGCTGTGCGGTCGCAGCATTCCCTTCTCCGTGTCTTCACCAGTTTAAGGAGGCAGTTGGCCAACTGATCCAATGGGATCAGCAGACAAGTCTTACCGTATGCCAAGGTCTCTGACCCCAGTACATACACCTCCTAAAATAGATGAAGGTGCCTCGGTATGTGAGAACCTTGGAAAAACAAGAGAGAATACTAGACATTCCCAACGCAGTTAGGTGAACCCCGCAGTCAATCTGGGGAGAAATACCTGCGAGAGAAAACTCCCACAGGCATATCTTCATGATGTATTGGTGTAATAGAAGAAGGCAATATATCCATCACATCGTTAATTCTTTTTGTCTGTAATGGAACTGGTATGGTAATATAGATGTAGTAGTATTATATCGTTAAAAATATTAACGAAAATAGTATGTAGGAGGATGGAACGTCAAATAGAATGCGAGTTAGGAGGAGATCAGTTAGGTTTTAGGAAGATTGTAGGGATAAGAAAAGCAATATTGACTCCGTCTAATTTTAGAAGACGTAATAAGAATAAACAGGTCTACGTTCCTGGCATTTTATAATGTGAACTGGAACACACTATTAAGGGTTTTGAAGATGACAGGAATACAATATAGAGACAAAAGATTATCCATAACCTCTACAGGTGGCAGTCTGCAGAATTGAAGGAAAAGAAAGCAGAAATAAAGAAAGGATGCAGTCAGTCGCCAATGTTGTTTAACTTATGTATAGAACACGCGATGAATATAGTTATAAAGGAATATGGAAAGGGAATCGAACTGCAGGGAGAATAAATAAAAACCCAAAGGTTTTCAGGTGATTTTGGTGGCGTTAGGGGAGCCAGAAGGCTTGGGAAACATACGTTCTATGGACATGGAGTCAAGAAATGTCTTTCAGTCAGTAAAAACTGACCGCTGGGATAAAAATATTGGATTTTAATCTTCAACAGTTTCAACGTTACTACAGAATAAACATCTCTACATTTCGTCCTTCGAAAACGACACAAGCAGTTTAAAGATAATTGTTAACTGATCAATTTAGAAATGCATAATTAAGTGGTTTAAATTTTAACGTAATTATGCAAGCAAAACGATTTATCGGTAGTTTTTTTAATTAAATTTTTATATTTCACTTTAGTTATGTACTTTAATTTTTATTTTTAAAATAAAAAATATAATTATGGTTTTTCCATAATATGGTGATCTAGTACAAAGGACAAAATTATTTAAGGTTCAACTTTTTGTCCTTACTATTTATCTCGGATTTTGATCCGTATAAAAGGGAATTGTGGCGGTGAAAGTTGGCGAGAAATTTACGCGGAGGTCTGAAAGACAAGGTTTTCTGTTTCGCGCAAAAGGAGGAGTCGCTGTCCTTGTTGGTGACGATTCACAGATTTGGGGCGAGGACGAGGCCAGATCAGCGTGGGTAGATCGTAAATTCAGCAGACGCAGCCTAGTTGCAGTAAATTAGGTACACAGACGATCGGCAACGAGTACAATGCTCACGGTCCAGACGGCTGGCTGGAAAAGTTTGTGCCGATTGCCCATGAAATTAATTCAAGAGGGTTGTGTTTTAGAAACGTAACAGTAACGGAATTAGAAAAGTCTGTTGTAACCTGTTATAAATATGCATATTAATTACCTCAATGAAAATGAATTAAGGCATTTATATTATTTCTAAGCGTTTGAATTTATATAAATGGGTACTATTTTACTTTTACGTCTACATTTCTTAATAAAATATATCTAACGACCATTTACATGTTTTATAAAATATTTATACTGTACTTATTTATTGTCAAGTGAGTCAAACGTATACTTGTACTTTTTATTAAATATTTTATAAAAATGTAAACGACCTTTTATTTGTCATTGAATATATTTGATTTATAAGAACAATTAACGATTGTGAATTACGTATATAACGGAAGAATTAACTACCCGTTTGACAGACATTTACACATTTTCGATACTTTTTAACGTAAACTAGACGTTTCGACAACCCGTTTTTTTTGTTTTTTTTTGGGTAACAGACTACATGAGGGTGATCCTGAAACAGGCAACTCCCCTTTAATAGCATAGGAAGGGAATTGAAAAGGGGGGATGCGGAAGGTAGAGCAAGGTAGCCAAGGGTTAACTAGGGCCCCCGGGCTATGGTTTAAGGATCCTACCCGGTGTTTCACCTAAAGAGATGCAGGGAAAACCCTAGAAAACCTGCATCAGGTAGGTCGGGCATTGGGTACTATTCTCACGCCCTTCCGAATGACGGGAGACGAGTTTGCTGTGGGGACGCAGCATTCCCTTCTCCGTGTCTCCACCAATTTCAGGAGGCAATTGGCCGACTGATCCAATGGGATCAGCGGACAACTCTTGCCATATGCCCAAGGTCTTTGACCCCAGTACATATACCTCCTAAAATAGGTGAAGGTGTCTCGGCATATGAGAACTTTGATAAAAAATACCCAGAGAGAGTGCGAGGCATCCCCGACATGATCAGGTAAGCCCCGCAGTCACTCTGGGCTGAAGCGTCTACGAGAAACTCTCGCAGCGCCTCCTCCTCCTTCGACAACCCGTTGTGGTACTTGTCATTAAATGAAACACGCGGATATAAACAACCATAAGAAAAAAGATAAAATTAACGAAGACATTTTAATAAACCATCATATAATTTGTTTAATTGCGACGTATTATCAGTCATTATCAGTAAATTTATTGATTTTAATAAACTAAAAACCGTGGCCCCTTTTCTGATTTATTGGATGAATAGATAAAAAATTTAGAACTGTGCAAGAATAACTAGATTTATGGTTAAATTAGGATTAAGAAATTTAAATTAAATAATTTCATCCGTTTTTTATGCAGTTTTTAAAATTTTTAATCAAACAAAATTTCGACGCATTACACAATCAAATTATTGTTACATCCAATTTTTAAAAATTTAATGTATTATAAAATGTTATAAACAGAAAATATTTATTTAAAGAGAGGTACGCGGTAGCATCGAGAAAATTAAGCTACAGTTTACAGGAGACACCTGAAGAAGGTGCGAATGTGCACCGAAACGTTGTTTGATTAAAAACAAATTGTCTGAAAAAAATTCTAAAATTATTTCATTTAAATATTTTAATATTAGACGTTAATTGGTTTAATAGAATTATGAAACATAAAGCCAATTTAAAATTTCCTTGATATACAATTTCTCTAACTACTAAACATTGTTTGGATCAAATCACTCTTTTAATTTTGAAAACGCTAGTGTTTTAGGTAAGGAAATGAATTTCAAGAAAATATTAATTCAGAAATGTATATTAAAGCAATTTTAACAAATTATATGATGGTTTATTGAATTGTCTTTGTTAATTTTATCTTTTGGCTATTTTATAATTATATGCTCTTTTTGTTTATATCCTCAGTAGGTTTCATTTACTGACGAGGACCACAATGGAAGGTCGAAACGCCGAGCCTATGTTAAAAATTCTTCAATATTTTGTGTAAATGTCATTAATTCTTTATTTATGCATTAGATTTTTATATATAAAAAGCAATCAATTGATTTAATAAATTCTATTTTAATCAGCATTTTTCTGTAAAGTATGATGAACACGTTGAATATGCCACTATAAATTTAGCGGGAACTGGAAACGATAATATATACAATATACTAGGTCTGTTTTCAAAGTAAGTACCGTTATTTATTTAAAAGACGATTAAATATTATTTTCCAAATACTTTATTGCCTCACACTACTCCTGATCAATGTCACCGCCGTTATTCAAGCACGTGTCGAAACGGGATTTCAGATTTTGTATGCCATCGTCTGTGATGAAAGCACCGCGGCTCATAGTGCACATTTTCACGGCCATCGTTTAACTGTCTAATCACTTCCTTACTACTTTATCACTTATTATTCCTTCTCCATACAACACACATAATTGCCTATGAATGTTTGCTAGAGCAATATTCCTTGAATTCAAGAAATAAATCACCGATATGACTCGGTTCGTTCAATTGTTTTGAACATTTCAAAAAGTTCTAATAAAAGGAAAGCTCAAATGATGCTTTACAGCTGCACCTGGCTTCATAATGAACGGAAGATGTGATGACGCATGCTTACACTCGAAACTGCGGCCCGGTATTGGCAAAATATTTAACCGGTTCTCTCAACTATGCTACTCCGTGAAACGAATAGTTTTAGAGACATTAGCGTACACAATTAAATATTTCCACATTAAATGATAATAAGCAAATTAAAAGCTCAGTTCATAAATAATAGAATCTTCAACGAATAAAAGTTTTGGTGTAAATATATAAATTTAGTTCACGAATGTAAATAATGCATATAATGTTCAATTTTGTGGTTTAAGGCGCGATTTTTATTTACATATGGAGTTTTAATTATATTAAATATAAAAGTATTTTATATGCTAATATGTTGTGGTATTCAGTCCTAAGACTCGTCTGATGCAACCCTCCATGCTAACCTATCTTGCGCAAGCCTTTACATTTCCGCATAACTAGCACATCCCACGTCCTCCCTAATCTGCTTAGTGTATTCCATTCTTGGCCTCCCTCTTCTGTTCTTACCCCAAACACTTCCCTCTAATGCTAATTTTACAAGACCCTCATATATTAAACCGTGGCCTATTAATCTATACCTTCTCTTGGTCAACGTCTTCCATATTGTTCGTTCTTCCCCTACTCTGTTTAAAACTTCCTCGTTAGTTCTATCCACCCATCTGATTTTCAGAATTCTCCTATAGCACCACATTTCAAAGGCTTCTATTCTTTTCCTTTCTGCAACTCCTATCGTCCACGTTTCGCACCCATATAACGCCACGCTCCATAGGAACATTTTTAGCAACGATTTCCTAATATTCACACTTATATTACCCGTAAGTAAATTTCTCTGTTTCGAGAAAGCCTTCTTTGCCTGCACTATCCTACTCTTTATGTCTACTATACTTCTAGTTATTATACCTCCCAAGTAGCAGAATTCCTTAACTTCCTTCAAAATATCCCTTCCCAATCTAACACCCTTTGTTGTTCCACTGTTTGCCATTACCTTGTTTTTCCCTCTATTAATCCTCATGTAGAACTCTTTCTCCAGGACCTCGTTCATGCTATCTATTACAGTTTCCAAGTCTTACGATTAAATAAATGGTATCTAAATCCATCAGGGTTCGTACATCGTTACTTTTTTAGGGTTCTGTTTCATTAAGCTGTTTGAATCTAATTCTGGCTTGAATATTGAACGCCGTTGGTCGCTAACTGTTATGGGAAGGTTCTTTATTTCTGTAAGCAAGACGTGTGTCAGTATGTGGAGACTGAGCAGCGCATCTTCCTTGAAGGCCTTGCTCCTGAAGCTTCGAGGTCAAGGTGGCTGCCTCTTACATCACAGACCGCGGTTCGCAGCCGATTCAAATAAGCTGAAGCCAATACCGAGTTGCCCTTTAAAAATTCGTCCTGCGAGACAATAGTATTCACCACGCCGAGCGATACTTGTATAAACGCAGCTAAATCTGAAACTTGTTAAAGCAGCACATTACGATTACTTTCATCGCTGTCAGTTAATCGCACACCCATGACAATTTTTCAGTTTAATATAAATTTATAATTATAATTGCGGTAATTATTTGTCTTCCATCAACATTTCGATTTATGAAGTCTTATTACGAAACTAATATTTTAAATCTACAGCATTTAAAATAAAAAATATGAAACGTGAACTAGTATATTTTTACAACTATACTATAGTGATGCTACATGAATTTTACTATCTCTAATTTATTACCTAAAGCTGACGAAAGGTTTGAAGAAACGTTGCGTGGTAATTCATTTATTATATAATATTTTGTTAGTTGGCGACTTCTTTCTCTGATTAATAATCATATTTAATTTTGATCAGTAAAATACATCAAAATTTTAACGTTGGGATCAGAACTGTAATGTTGGTAGTGAGCTACACAAGTAAAATTAGAGTTCAGATAGTTTATTTTAATTAATAAAAATATTAGCAAGGGAAGGGAGATTCTCCAGTTTTTGAGTATCATCGGTGGAGAGTAATTTGAATTTACTTTAATAAAATAGAGCACGATAAACGAAATAAAAAGTTTGTTAAATAATTAACATATATTTAACGATAACAAAAAAATTGTCTTCCTGCTCAAAAGAATATATATCTAATGAATTAACAATTGACTCTTTTTCCAGGGAACGGCGCACTCAAAAACCTTGGTCTTAATATTTACAATCATTAATTGTTGGCAATGACCACTGTGACATTATAATTGACGGCTTTGACAGTACATTGCCACCGACGCTGAGTTATTGAAGTTGAGTCGGCAGCGTTAAGCTTCTGAAACATGACGGCCGGCGGCGTCCTTTGATAACTGTTTGTCTGACGTCACATCTATAAATGCCAGTATGAAGTCTCCTATACCACTTCTCTTCTATAACTGCCCGTCTGACGTCTCGTCTCGTTTACCCATTACCTTCCATAACTACCTCTCCTCATCTTTTCCATCTATCTTGACATCTCGAATCTCCTTCGATCCAAATTACCCACGACTTTGGCCAATGACCAACCCGTTCTCAACCCTACAGGTTTGTAATAAGGGGCAATATGTATTATTCCAGAAACATCACGTACAAATATTTTCCGACATCCTGTGGAATAAACCCGTATGTGTCAATTTTGTGAAACCCTTGAAAAATTTATAACCTTTGTTCAGCGACAGTGGTGTAATCCCTCACAGGCCTCCGATGAAAGGGAGTTTGTTTTACCAAGGCCCTCGGTACCTGAAGTGCAATGACTTCACAAGTTCCCGAGCACATAAAATTTGTTTTCACAACTAAAACGGAGGCCAGTATGCCAAGGGGTTCCAAAGTGACAATTTAGGTTTGTTATGATATATATTTTGACGTACAATCTGCAGCAAGTGGAGCTTATCTTGTCGGAAAGCAATTAATTAAGAATATGCCACTTCAGATTATTGCTGGTTGGCAGTACTCGTTCCTGACAATTGAGTGAATAAGTTCCTGTTGTCTGTATCCCTGTTCTTTTGAAAGATAACTTTTTTGGTTTACCAGAAACATTTGAAAACATCTTATAGGGAATTCTACTAAGAAACCTTACTATTTTCGTTAATTTCAACACTGAAATAATTTAATGCCTGACTTAGTATTGTTATATGGACATTTCTTTTTGTATTGTAGATCCGTTGTGTACAGATGGAAAATAGTCAAAAAGGTTTTGTGATAATAGTTTGTCTTGTTAGTTTATAAATAAAATTTAATGAATTTATTGTTCTATTAGGGTAAATGAATGTTTTTTTTCTCAGAAACTGTTCAAGTTAACAAATAATATAGCGAATGGAGATTAGCAAAGCCGTTTTTTGTAAATCGGATCTGAACCAATCACTGAGTATAAAAAACTCTTTTTGCCGATTCGCCGCTCATTAATTAAACGAAAAATTAAATTAATTACTGTTTGTTGTATTGGGATTCCTTAAAGAAAAAAAAAACAAATACAGATTGTGTGTCGAACCTGTTTTCCTCGATTTATATTTTCATTAGCGTGAGAGGGGATATTCTCACTGCCAATAAAGCCTACTATTAACTTTTATGAATATAGTAATTAACAAACTACTTCCTCCCAATAGTGAGTGACTGTGTATTGGATCTGCCCTAATAGAGTAAAATGAGGAGTTAATGGATTCCTTTGTGATCAGGACAACGTCCGCCTGTTTATTGCTCAGTGGCGAATAAAACTTGACGAGCTTGCGTAAACATTGAGGCACAAAAGTGGTGCCATATAATCATTGAAAAGTTCACACAGGTCGTGGGATTTTAATTTTTACGCCGCGTCGATTTCTCTTATGATTTCAACATTTACGCTGATCGAAGACTTGAGATTTCTTGACTTCATATCCATATTAACTGAAGAACAGGGTGAAATGTGATTCCGTAAAATGTTTTTTTTTGGGTTACATTGAATGTTAAACGTTAAATGTTTCCGTATACTTTTGTTTTACGATCTGTAAGATCTCAAAAGCTTTAAATAATATTTACGCTGACGTAGCCTGCAAAACGGAAATAATTATTAAATATAACCAACATTTTATTTGTTATTTTACTTTTTAATTGTTTCAAGAACGTCGTTGTCGCCGGCGCCGCACGCAGCGCATAAGTATCTCGCTTGGCATACTTTGTAAGGACATAACGTACCCTGTTGCAAGTTCTATTCTTTAGGGTAGGACCTTTGAATGGTATAGGAAATCATAAGCAGAAATTGACGTAGGACCATTTTTAGCCTGAAAGGGAGAAGAAATAACGTAAATGTTCATAATATTGACAGAAACGTTTTTTGGGCGGAGCACTACAATACAAAAAAATTCATGTTAATAGGATGTATGCTATAGGAATTTCTATGGGCGAAAGATGAAGCCGTAGGGCAGATAGAAACCTGGGACCTTTTTTGGCCTGAAAGAGGTGGAAGGAAGGAATGTAAATTTGCAAAAGATCAACATATAACTTTTTTTGGGGGATATCAGTGCTAAACACAAAACGTTTCACGACTATCGGATGAATGGTTTAGAAACGCATAAAGGCAAACTTTATGACTCGCAGTGTGTTTGAACCGATTCGGTATAGAAGTTCTAGAACCAGTCGCGTACACTACTTTTTATTTGTGTAGATAACTAACAATACATAAATGATATATATATATATATATAATTTCTTATGAAAGGTCTTTCATGTAAATGATGTGTAATAAGAATATACTGAATATCCACTGAGGATGAAATTATTTCTATTTAAGTATCGAAATTAGTCATCTACTGTTTGTTTTAAACTCATATTGAATGACGGTGACACATGTCACTACAAAATAGTTAGCGGCGTGTATTCCAGTAAATAAATCAATTTTAAGACCATATATTTGTGTAATGCCGCGACAACAATTAAATATATGGAATCGTCACAGTTGCTAGTTACATTCGGCGATGAAAGAAGTAGGTTGGATATTGAAGATGGCTTCTAAAGTCTGTTTTTGCAAAGTCAATGTTAAACAGAACTACGCGCTTGGCAGATGAAAATGTTTACCCAGACAGTCGAGATGCATAATTTATGGAGGCCGTAACGGCATCTGTTGACGTGCTCTGAGCACACATATGGGATTTTAAGTCGAATTGAGGGAGGCATCTGCTGAAAGGTGCATGAAGATGCTAATGAGAAACCAGTTTTAGAGGTTGGATTCAAGGGCAGGTTATCGAAACATCTATTAACTGACAATGGCAATTCGATTGTTGATCTCGGCGGATACATCACCCCGCAACGCTTTAAATAAATTGCGATTTCAATTTTTTTACTTAGAATATATCATAATATTTAAGAAGGTTATGATTACAGTAACTGATACCTAATTTGCTTAGTAGCTTACCATTATTCACACACGGTTAGTTAAACTTTGAAGTTCGTGGGCAGAATTTTATCCAATTCATTCCGTAGAACCTTGAAACAAGCAAGGCTTCAAAGATGTGCAATTTTTAAGTGATATAGGTTTTCTTATTTATTATGAGCTTATTACTCAGGAATGAGAAATTAATTCTGTCGTATTTCATGATCTATTTATCATAAAACTGAGTTGAAACTATAGTTAATTAGTTTAATTTTTTCTGAGCGGAAAGTAACGATAACAACTAAGATACGGAAAACTTATATATAAAATAATAGTTATTAATGTCTCTAAGTTTAAATTAAAGTTGAAGTAAGGACAAAAACACAAAAAATAGTGAAACATGACAAACTATAATTTAAAATGAACTTCATATTTTGGTCCTGATCTGGACCCTCTTCAGGTTGAACTAAATAACAATGCACAAAAATTATTACATTCCAGATATATTACAGTAGAGCCAAATAATACAGTAATTAAAGAAGATAATAATTATACAATTGATACATTATGTTTAATGAATTAAGGCATTATATATACCACTGAGAAAATCCGTGTCTGTTTTAACATTGAGAGTATTAATGTTGTGTTTAATGTGAAGAATTTCTGAAAGTAATCGGGATTTGTAATTACAATCCTTATCTAAAATTTGAAAATTATCTCAGTCAATAGTGTGGTTAGATTGTAAAATATGTTTTGAAATAACACACAATTTGTCTTGTGAAAGCTTAATATTGGAGTCTGGTGCTGATGGCTCGTTTAGTTTGGCCTATGTATTCACAAACATAATCTATAAACTACGTTGTGAATTTTATTTTCATCAATTGGGTCTTTAAAATGTAATTCCAGGACGTTCGTTTTGAGAACTTAAGGACTGAAGAAACAATGAACTCCAAGATAAAATTTTATAGGACTGATAATGAAATATTTTTCCACTTAAAATTTTTTGGAGTCATTCGACTGTTTATAATTGCTAGTCATAACGTGCTGGGAATAATTTATAAAAGAGTTCCGTCATCTTCACCGCTTTTTTGGGGGTTAGACGGGGCCTTATTTTTGAGTCATGAGGGAAGTAGTATTTTACAGAGTTTACCTCAAGCAAGAAAAAGTAATTTTGGAAGGGCCGCGAGCAGTTTTGTGTCGATGACGAACTAGTGCGAAAGTAAATTAAATAGAGAAATGCTACAGTTAAGCTTAAATTCAAAAAGTAATGTAAAATTAAAATAGGGGCGATTTAATTACGTATATATTTACAAGATTTAGTTGGGGTTATAAATTATTTACTTCATTATATTTTTAAACTCAAAGTCTTAAAATTTGGTCCTGCACTATCTCTATTTGCAACAAATGTGGGCTTTAAGGGGAAATTAAATATTGAAATAACAACGATCTACTTTTTTTATGTTAACAGGTTGATCCGGAAACAGGCAACTCTCCTTTAATAGCATAGGAAGGGAATTGAAAAGGGGGATGCGGAAGGTAGAGCAAAGTAGCCAAGGATTGACTAGGGCTCCCGGGCTATAGTTTAATGATTCTACCCAGTTTTTCACCTAAAGAGATGCAGGGAAAGTCCTAGAAAACCTGCATCAGGTAGGTTGGGCATTCGGTACTATTCTCACGCCGAAAGAATGACGGGAGACGAGTTGGATGTGGGGTCGCAGCATTCCCTTCTCCGTGTGGATTTATCAGGGTAACGACTAGCAGAGTTATCGCTTATTACGACGAAATAGATTTATTCTTATTTGGACTTTCGTACAAGTACAAAGTGTTTCCTACCTCCCGGGAATTTATCGTTGATGCAGGTAGACAGCAAGCTGTGGCGACCCATATTCCCACAGGGTGCTATTCGGCAGGCGACGAGAAGAAATCATTTTTCTGTGTCGACGAGGTCGTTCACGTTTCGACAGAGTTTTGGATGGGATACCGCTATTTCGTTATGCTTCTATTGTTTCTTTTCTATTAATTATTGAAAGTGTCTTCTTCTCTCTTCTTAAATACTTCTTCCCTACAACTTCCAAGCAACACTGCTTCTTCTCCCCTCTCCTACTTACCTTTCCTTTCAACTTCAAACCCACACTGACCACTTTATCGCGTTGAAACTTCCCATCCAATCTCTCCTTTTCCGTTCTCTATTGAAAAACGCCAACCCGCGTTATGAGTCTTCCCCAAACCTCATTAATATTTTTCCAAGATAGGGATCCGCTATTACGAGGAAAGGGATAAATCTTAAGAAACTTCCATGGGTCAATGTCCCGTGGTAGACAAATATCTTTAACTCCCTGCACCTAGATAGCAAGCAAGCATGTTTCTTAGCGGAAGTCTGGAACCTTTCTAATCATGGATTTTCCTCATTTTCTCTGATTGTCACCGAATATTCCTATTTCATTTTATGAATTTATTTCGTCCTAAAATAATATCAGCATAACCCATAAATTAAGAAACAAGTTACACAAGTATGTTATTGCTTTGAAATCGAAGCACAAAGCTATATAAAATTTATAATGGTTAGTTGTTAAATTTCATGAGCGTATTGAATAAGCCTTAATTTTAAAACAATAACAATTAATTATGCAATGATTTATTGAAAATAATTTTAAGTGAGATTTTTGAATGAGCAAATTAGTTGATTGCTCCTCGCTCAGTGTTGAAATGACGTATAAATTTTCCAACATAAGACGGAAATGAGTAGACATATTTTTTCTCCTTACAAGTCTCTCAACAATGTGTTATTACGTTTGTCAGTTGAATTAAGTGGACTATTAAGAAATCGTCAAACTGTCACCTCAAGCGACGTCTTGATTAAGTGGTACAGGAACGCGTGAGTTACAATTAAATTCGTTAAGAGGCATATTACGAAACGAGTTAGTTGTTTACGTAAATGCGATTAGGAAATTAAATACACGATCAAGGAAATTATTCACAGGATACGGGTATGTTTGCGCGCTCGTGAGTACGAAATGTTTTTCGTAATTATGGTTCTCAAGTGCAGCCGCAAAGGTGATGAAGAAATCCGCTTCCCACACCTACGCGTGTAACATTAAAATAATACCGTAGATAATTAAAGAAGCTCCCTGTTTTATAATTTTGAGACGTGTATAAGTATAAGTATAAAATAATATTCCATAAATCCTATAGAGAAGCACAAGCTTCAAGGATGTGGAACGAGTCAGAGATTTTACATAGGTTGCTTTATTAATATTAGAATATACTGTAACTATTCATTAATTTTTAACTTATAATAAGATTTTCTTAAGTTCTATACAGAAGACATACAATTTGTTCCTTATATATAAAATTGATAAATATTTTTACATCCTATACTAAAAAATTAGTGCTCTAATAATGTTCTTACATAATTATCTTTCATAATTATAAATATCTACCCTATGATACATTCAGCTTCATAAATTCTTCAACAGAGTAGAAGGAGTGGCTTAGTAAGAACTTAGTTCATATTTGAACTTGTTTGGATTTATTTTTAATTGTTTAATGGAGATGGGAAGTTTATTAAATATATGCTAATAGCATTGTAATGTACACCCTTTTGTATTACGGTTAGAGACTGAAAGTATATTCACGATATTTCTATTATTTTCGTATTTACTAGCCTCATACATCTTACACAATTAGTGTCAAAATTAAAAACTTATACAGAGAAGTAAGATTTGAAATTGAATGAAACAATACCCATTATTTATTTCAATTATAATTGTAACAGTTATATAGTCAACATAAATTCGACTTTTCGTTCCTAATAATCTTTAATTTGAATGATTTTTTTGTAGCTGATATAAATTTCATACGAATATCTAATGCGAAAAAAATATTCTTAACCACAAATTCACACCAATAATACAGAGGGGTGACTCATATTGACTTACGAATTGTTAATACTATTAAAAGTATTATTATTACAGTTTCTGTGAAGTGTTTCTACAGAATATGACTACGCAATTGGACATAATGATTCAAGCGTTGTTTACTAGCAGCTACTCTTCTATTGTATATGGGAAGGAGCAACGGATGATTCCGAGTGTAGCAATTGCGCATCCTCGTCCTCAAGGACCCCTTCACGTCAGCGGTCTCTTTCATGTAGCTGGACCACAGCCAGTGGCTGAGCTCTAAGACAAATGAGAAAGTTGTGTACAGTGCGTGAAAGTTTAGTGTTCACTTTGCACACGGAGCCGTGGCGAAAATTCATAACAAGAAGCCGGCACCGATAACAAAATTTCTCGGTAGATAGTCAAATATGTGTTGAAAATTACATTATGGAACAAACACAACGTATCAAAATTACAATATATGTTTCATTTATTTATTTAAGTTCGACTACGAGGCAAATGCCGACGGTATTACATGTTATATCGCAGTACATACCTTACATAGAAATTATCTAAGTTACAATCCTAGTTACATTTAAATATTCTAGTACAGCTTAGTTTCCCTTAGGAATAATAGTAAGTTCTTTATAGCTTTTTCTTCTCCCAGGATCTTTTGTGACAACCAGACGTTCAGGAACTTTGCGTATTAATTGAATCGTAGCCTCAACGTTACAAATATCACAAATCGTGGGATCTTCCTTGGGGAATAGGAAATTGTGGGTAACATTTGTATGCTAAATATTACACAAATAAAGGAAAAAGTTATATTTTATTTTTCTGTGTATTGTATGCGAATCAGTCAATTTTTATATTTCAATTTGTGTAATTTACTAGTGCGTCTTTCTTTTAAAATTATTGATCTGTGTCAACTTTAATATTTTTTCATATTTTTTTACATTCGTCGACTTTGTTGTGGTAGGACTTGCTGGAATAAAATTGGGATTTAAGGTTCTGAAAAAAGTACACAAAATGAAAGGTTATATCAGTTTATATAATATACAAGTAAGAGATCGATTTTTAATACTAGTTCTAACTCTTTAAATTGAACTTTAAATAATGTGTGACGTTAAACTTTATCTCGTATTTAATTTTGTTATTATTTTCTGATTAATTCATAAAAATTGACGACGAGCAAGTGGAACATTTGTGGCGGAGCCTCGGAAGGCTTTTTAAAAAATTGTAAATTTGTGTTGTTTCCTAAATAAAGTATATCTTTAAATGAAACTTGATTTTGATAATTAGGATGAAAACCTGAAGAAGGAACATATATGTACTGTTGTAGAATAGGAATAAAAGATTAAACTCATTATCTTCAATAGTAAAATGAATTTGTTTTTTCATGTATGTGAATAAAGTTGTTATTTTACAATCTAGCTTGTTTCACGATGAGAAGAAGCGAGATATTTGCATATATTTATTTGAATACAAAGGAAAAGTATAGAAACATATAAGAATATTAGATTAAAATATATATTGATATTCAACAAGAACAAAGGACACGGAAAGACTAGCATAAAATCTATGGAAAATGAGAAATATTCCAAACTTTTAATGAAGCAATTATACAATAATTTACATTTCTAATGACTCAAAACTAAAAATCGTCTTAATACGAGTTTTCGATAGGTTTTCATCGTGATAGTAATAAACAAATACTCGTATTTCTGCATTTTATTGAGTGAATTTAAACTTTTAAAAGCCTATTATTTATTTTTATGTATTGTTTTCAATAAAATTTATAATTTTAAAACGATATTGAGACCCCAGGTTCAAGGTAACCACGTACATTATATAAATGGAATATTTGTCAAGAAAGATAAGTTATATTACTTTACTTAAATTATACGTGCAAGTCTTCTATAGCCACATAGTATTACATAAAGGTATATATTAACTAATCTGCTACTAATTATAATTTGGTTTAATGCAGAATTAGTGTTATCACTCTCCGTATTAAAATTTATAGAATTAATGAGGACGACTTATTACTCAGGAGCTACGAAATGTGAAATATTATTACTACTTGTTTATCTGATTTTAATATACGAGTATTTATCAATGAATGAAACAACCTAAATTTGTCATAAATAATTAAAATAAAATAATAATTAACATAACGTTTCGTCCTTAAGCTTCGACTTCTTCAAGTATATATCTATAAAATAAAAATTATATTTAAATATATTTTATAATTAAATCCTATTATAATATTAATATAAGACAGGGGCATATTATGTATTGGAGTTTCGTCACATTTTTCTATTCATATTTTGGCAAAAATATTGGCCACTATTTCGTATCGTATTTGCGTATCGTAATAAAATGTTTATTATAGTAATACCGTGATAAAAATATTCCATGATTTGTGTTCACATATTGGAGAGATTAAAATTAAATAATGTTGGATGCGTTTTGCTCCTGATTGTAAGGCTAACCTTTCGACGGTTCCGTTATGCGTGTCACATAATTCTAAAGGGCTTCCTAATTTTCAAACATCTGGATTGCAGCTGCTTAAGCTCAATGGAATTTTAACAGCTACTGTTTACATTCACAGAGTACGTGTCAAACACAATAGTTAAATTGAATTATAGCACTCTTTATTGTAAGTAAAGTCGCTCCTCGCCGTTGATTCAAGGAGGAACTAATAATGTATGTACAATGAAATTAACTTCCATTATAGAAATTATTTATATTTACTTTTCAAATTATCTTATTACAAAAAATATTTTTATTTCATTATAAGACGGTAGTTAATTAATTTATGTATAAAATTATACTGTATATGAAAGTTATTTCTCCTTAGTACTTCAATTATAAGAAACCAACAAGTTCTGTTTTTTTAAGAATTCATGAAGTATGATAGTAACTTTCTAGAATTTATTTACCTCGCCCTATGGCTAAATATGTATATGGTTTTTATTTTTCCCTTTGTTATGTTCGTAGATTCAAAGCAATTAAGCGTGAAGTTCAAAGAGCTATGACGAATTAAAGTAAGGCCAACAGATTTCACACCAATTTGTTAGAGGCCAAATTATTTCTTTATTTATAAGAAAGGCTCTGATCCGTTTCAAATAGTTTATTTAGGTCGACAGTTTTATTTGGTACTAGCTGGGGACCTGGCATTGCCCGGATTTTATTTGTATTATCCGGATACATTATTTAAATACTCCCGGCTCATTAAAAAAATAAAAATTACCACCAGTAATCTAAGAGTGTCAAAAGTATTTCCGGTAAACACTCACTGTTTCTTAAGAAAAGCAATATTTTGTCCAGTATTTTAAGATGGTAGCTAGAGATTATTTTACCTATCATGTGTTCAAAATGGACCTAAGTTCGATTTAAATAGCTCCAATTTTAACAGAAATTAATTTATACTCTGATAACTACTACGCAGAAATGTCTCTAACCAGTTCTAGTGCAATTAAAATCACATGCTAAATTTCAAAATAAAACTGACAGAGTCGCAAAACACCGATTTCGATATCAAAATCTGACTGCTTTCTTATTTTCATATGACGCTCCATGCACACCATCCCTATGAATACTCCACTTAAACGCTGAACGGAGATGTAATTATACAAAAAAATTAAGCGTAAACGCTATCAAATTAATGGACCGAGAAAAGATATATTTGAAGGAAATAACGACTTTTATGGACATTTAAAAATTTTCGCTCCCTCCAGCTCCACAGCAAAAGTATTTATTTCGTGGTTGCCTAAAACACTTGTTCAACAATAATATGCGAAATTTTGTTTTATTCCCTTTCATCCCCCTTAGGGAATGAACTATTAATTAAATTGCATTTTTTTGTCAGTATTATAGTCAGCGGCTCACATTACACCGATTTAGAGCACAATCTTGTTTATTTCTGGTTATTTTAATGGGATGCCCCTTCATCCCAACCCCTAAAAATAATCTTCGATTATGAATGGGGTTGAGGTTTACGCTAGAAGTATCAAATTAATTGATCCCAGGACGTATTTAAATATTAGTAATATTGGTCGTTTTTGCTTATTTTAAATTTTCCACCCCCTCCACCCTATGAGTGGTAGCCACGTGTTACTCCAACAGTGTTGATTCCCAGGACGCAAAGAACACGAGTACTAAATTTGGTCTAAATTAATCCACTTGTTTAGTTTTGTATACGGAACGCACTCACACAGGTATTTTTTTAGAGAAGAGATGAGAACTTTATTATATATTTTATAAAATCTCGAGACTCTAACAAATAAATAAAACTATTTACAACTACAATAATACCTTCCTTTCATGTATATATTAATTCCCGGTGATGATCGATATCTCGGTATCATTTTCTAGTGTGGAATACACACCATAATCCAGTGCCATTTAATCAATGTAGGGTTGAGTACTATCGATCTTCCCAGGGCTTTACAATAATAAGCCGTTTTGTTAATATATCCGATTTATAAAATACTTCTATTATCTGCAGGAAGACTGGAGACTTATTGAACCAATAAAAATTAAATATTTATTTTCCATAATATTTTTTGTATTATTATATGACATGTTAATTATAATTGGAAAAAAATATTATGCCCTATACTGCCACAATTGGAAAGCAGAATGTTCTGTTTCTGGAATATTCCAACGTTATATAAATTGTACTGGACTTCGTAGTGTAGGCAGTATTTCGCAGTACGAGCATTTTTACTTTGTATTAAATAAACGTTTATAATCTGTATAATGTGTGCATCCTACTGCTCCTTCAGAAACGTGACAATACGATGAATCGTTATATTCATGCAATTCCATTATATTTAATGCCACAAGTGCTACTACAGACTGACATAAATCTCAGTACTGAGAATTGTTGTAATATTCCGAGTTAACAGTCACGATTATTTCTGTTTTAGAATAAGGAGTGCCTGGCTTCAGTAATGTTAGAGGGCAACAATGACATTAAGGTAAGGATTATACTCTCTATTATTTATCTTCGTATTTTAATAAATACTGTAAATTAAAAACGTATCAAAATGCTAAATTGCGACAATTTTGCGACTTACTTGAAATCTTAATTTCAATCGAAGAGTTCTTGATTTGTAAATTCAGTTTTTGAGCAAAATATTTTACACGAAACATACCTTTCTAAATTTCAGTTGATACAGTTTAATGTAAATTAATATTCTCCTAACTTCAATGACCAAGGCCTAAGAAACGGCTAAAATTAGTATTACTTTCAACAGTCATGAATACTTTTATTGCAATATTAAAAATGATATAATAAATTTTATGGAAGTTGATTGATAATTAAAATATCTGAAAAGGTAATACTTTTATATAAAAACGAATATTTTTGCTTATCAATTGAAAGAATTTATTTTTGTTTAGAAATTAACTAAAAAGGTCGTGTTAATTTTTTTGATAAAATACGCTTAACACATCTGGAACATGATAAACTGATAACCTTGAGACAGCAGTTATACATTTCTATTTCCGCAAATCCAGTTGTGCAATTAAAAACTCACCATATAATTTCTATTGTATTAACGGGGTAAATAAAATAATTTAGATATAATAAAACAAATATTAACCACGGGATTATTAAAACCAGTCATATAGATTTATTGACTTTCTGTCATAGACAACACACCGACAAATAGTGTGGTTATATATACCGTATTTACAAATCCGTTGCTTCGTAAAATACTACAACGAAAAATACTTGAATGCATTTAAAGAAGTTTCGAATGACATCAAAACGTGTTTTTTTTAAGTTGCGCGGAAACTTCTAAATTTTGTGCCATTTCGTTCCGTTAAATTGATATTTATAGTCTTAGAATATCAAAAATAAGTCAGCCCTATTATTTTTTTATTATTCAATAATATTGTGACTCCGATTATTCCCTCTTGAATTGAATTCATTAATATCTATCCTGAACTAAGGAACTGAATGTAACAAAAAACTGTATTGTTCTTTTAATTTTTAAAATACTAGTTGCAGTACAATCCTTCTAAAACGCCACTGACATTTTAATTTTTCTACATTTTTATGTTCCTAGACATTGATTGAAATGAGCTGAGTATATATACGTCTGTAAAATAAATTTATGATAGTTATTAAAATCTGTGTACGGTTAGAAATAGGAATTCTTGCTCTCAATTCATTTTAGAAATATTTGTGGTGCCAGTTTTTGCTGATTCAGCAGGGTTATTGAAAAAGAAGGAGCATATTTGGACTCTAATTTTGAACATTTCTATGACTAGAAACGTTGAATTATATTTCTATCTCTAATTTTGTTACTTCCTATTAGCGCATAAAAGACTGAGAACTTCCCATAAATAACTTCAGATTTGTAAGTTAGGAAATATATAAATTTCTCCTTCTCTTCGATGTTCGGTAGGTTTTTTTATCACTGCCACCAGAAATATTTCTAGTATAGAAACATTTCGAAAACTATTGATGAATATCAGAATCTTCGGAAAGGGTTCGGAGAACAAGCTAGGTCGTACTCTAGAATAGCATCAATTAGTGTGGTGAGTGAAAGAATAAGGCATAAGTTCTATAAGAATTAAAAAGAGATTTATTCTTTAACTACAGCCTAGTGCAAAGACAAATACTTGAAACAATCAGAGCCCAGAGAGGCATAGAGACGCCGTTAGAAGCCATCGAGTAAAATATTGTGGCTTAATATAAAATAAGTGGAATTTGAACTCATTTAAATTTTACTTATCTGGTTAGTGAACTGGAAATAGTTCCTCCAAATTGCCACTATGTAAGAAGAATTGGGTTTTGATTTGATCTTTATCGTACTATCATCAAGGAGTATTGTACTTTTGTTTTCGTCGTTTGCAAGTGATCTGGCTGCTAATAGAATGTGGGTGATGTATAAATGTTTGATTCGTATTTCTCAATCTTAAGGAGTTCCGAGGCTATCACTGCTGAATGTGAGAAGTGGAGCGTTGATTGCTCAGTTGACTTTGTTGCTTAGGCCTCAGGTTCCTGGTACAGGGACGAACTCCAGTTCCGCGGTCGTCGACACACCCAAGCCTGTCCTTGGTCTTATTTCTAAAACCTATTATTGCAGTTAGCACGATTTCGTAATAACCTACGCTGAAGGTTCGAGTCATGTGTAGCCAGTCCATTTCCGGATCGAGGGTGTACTCTGGCGAGTGAAGACTTTTGGTTCTCTACGACACAAGCCATGCCCTGCGGGAATCCCTGGCTCTGTCCTCCTTCATTTTTCCAAGGTCCTGTGTCTCGCCTGGCTGGACGTGTCCTGTCGAGCGTCACTAGAACTCCAGTGGTCGGAGACAGCTCAGCCAGTTTCCACTTGGACTGCGAACCAATTTACAGCCTCGACAAATTGGTCACAATTCAAGCGGTGTCCAGGAAATTGTTACGCTTTTACGTTGCTGACTGAACCATGATATTGATTTATTGTGACGAACGATAGAAGCCGGTGGCTATTTTATTGAATTAATCAGATTCAATGAATTCCGTGGCATGCTCTACAAAAGGCAATTAATGATTGAGTCAGTGACTCATAATTTACGTTTAATAATGTCGATCGTCGGCCCTTCAAATCTTCATAAGGGTTTAAAATAACCAGGAACTTTTAAGGCAGGAATTTCTTTCCTGGCCTTGTCAGCATATCAGTTAACACAAACGCGTAGTAAGAACGTATGGCCATTATGCATATCTTCGGCCTTAACCTTGTGTTGTGGACTGGCAGTTCATTCTGTGCTTTGCCGGCTCACCTTTGTTGGACTTAGGAGAACGGCTGAAACATGTCTGCGACTTCAACTGGTAAGTACTGCTATCACTTTGATGAACATCTTACTGTTTATTAGAAACCGTCTCATGAGAATAACATTAGGCATACTTACCATGTTTTTGTAATGAACAACATACATTTTTATAACTACTTCAGATATTTGCAATTTCTTTTTCTATAGGGAAAACCCTATTCAAAGAGGTAAAGAATTATTATACATCTTTGTTATATTATCTAAAAATATTTTATTAGAAGGTTACGTGAAATTCTATCAGACTCGATGAGTATAGCAAGGAGATTCAAGTTATCGAGTACCAAACTTTCACTTCTGATTCTGAGGCGAGTTGTGGTCGAAGCTGACTGACTTACTTGACTTGCTCAATAATTCAGAAACTTATCCCCTGGAATATTTTTTTTCTCAACATCTTACTCAAACAATAATGAAGTTGGAGTTTAATATTTTCTTTTTCAATCATGATCATGTTAAAATTAAGGAATAACATGTCATTAAGAATTTAGCTATTGTCCTGGAGATTATGACTGAAAGGAAATTATTTGTGCATGAACTAACCTCTTGTGTGCTGTAACTGTAATATGAAAAATTTGTAAGGAGTGGAGTGTATTTTATAACTGTAAAATTATAAGTTTCAAATTAGTATAATTAAGTTACAGGTCCAATCGTCCAATGTCACATAAATAATGTTATATGTGTGATATATTTTATATGATTTGCAGCCGAAAGCTTCTTGAAAATAGATGACGTGATTGTGTTGGAACAACTAAAATTACCGACTGTTTGAATTCATTAAACAGGACCTTTTGCAGTCTTTTAATATACCGATTATTTAAGTTAGAAATTCATTAATAGCAAATTGATCTATTTCCAGAAATTTAGTAGGTGTGTTGGTTCAATATATTTTTTTAAATTGGAAAGGAAAATTGAAAGTGGTCTAGAGTTACCTTTTTGTGACTCAAGAATCATGATGTAACTGGTATTTATTTGCGGGAGATATATTAATGGTTTCTGTTTATCGATGGTTTTTCGGTTCATAAATAACTATTACCCGAGTTGTTATGACGTTTATAAAATATAGTTTAATCCTGAAACTGTGAAATGTAAATTAATAGGGTTCACCTACTCCCATAAATCCATGCTAATAATTTATTGTTTACAATTTAATAATTAAAGGCGTAGCTGTGACTGATAATAACATGTGTTCTTTCGAAAGTGCTCATTACAAAAGTAATTAAAATGGGTTGCGAAGTGTAGCCACGGTGGCTGCAAGACCCCGTTCAGCTCTAACCTACTTGGGCATAACAGAGACAATAAATTACCCGGCAATCGGCGGATGGTGATCTACCAGGTCACGGCTGGTACCTATTGTTTAGGATAGAAGACGATAGAAGGGCACCTGCGTTAGGTTTGGAAAGGTCAGCGTTTTTAATAGCTGTGTCGGGCACGTTGGGCAACCCAACGCGGTCGCCGGTGAAAAACAAGACCTTGGTCGGACAGACTGTTAGAAATGTCAAACGGGTGCAGGCCAATTAAAAGCAGGTCAAAAAGGTAACACCTGTACTCAAGGATCAGAAAATACATCACTCCTAGCAAAATTATGAAAATCAGGCATTAATAGAAGTTACAAATAAATTTGATCTCTTCCAAAATGTTTTACATGAGTCACAATTTTTTTAAAGAGGAAAATTTATAATGGTTATCAAAACCACTTAATTTTTGTTATGATGAGGCGTTTCCCTTAATTTAACGTATAAAAAATTAAATTTATATATACTCATGATATCCTATTGGATAAATTAAATAAAACAGGTATAGATAAAAGGGTGGTACTATTTTTAAGCGACAGATCGCAAAAGGTCAAAATCGGAGAACAATTTTCGGATTCAGGAATTGTAACGTCGGGAATTCCTCAAGGCTCTGTAATCGGACCATTATTGTTTTTAATATTTATTAATGACTTACCAAACTATTTAAAGTCAGGGTTCAGGCTTTTCGCGGACGACTGCATCATGTACAGAAAGATAACGAACGAGCAATACGCAATAGTATTACAAGAATATCTAGATAAAGTTGGGCTCAGGAAAATAAAATGAAAATTAATGGAAAGAAAAGTAACTCAATATCGTTTACAAAACGCACCTTGTTGAATGAGACAGAAAATAGAATAGGTGGGGAACTATTTCCAAGGGGAAAGAACTACAAATATCTAGAGATATATTTGAACATCAGACTTGGGTGGGAGGAACAGGCCAAAAGCTTACATTTCATAATGAGGAACTTAAAAAATGGGAAGTCCAAAATCAAAGGAGGTGTCACATTTATCCATAGTTAGACCAATTTGGTCTTCTTGAGATCCCTATAGAAAAAATCAAATAGAATCATTTGAGACAGATCAAAAAAAGGGCTGCTAATTTTGTGTAAGTAGGGCCGGGTCATAGGAACGAGAAAGTAGTACAACTTGGTTGGGAGATATTGTCACAAAGGAGGGAGAAAGCAAGGCTGCATTTACTGTTCAAAGCTAATACGGGGCAAAGGCCATGGATTGGAATTAACTCTAAAATGCAAAAGCCCAGCTATATAGGTAGATGGGATCATCAACTCAAAGTAAAATGCAAAAAGCAAAAAACATATGTTGGCAAATTCTCATTCCTAAGCAAGACCATCAAAAACTGGAATAATTTACCTGTGAGAGTGTTTGGGGGAAATCTTCATCAGGAAATTAAATTTAGGACAAATCTCGGAAAACGTGTGAAGTGGTTATTTTGACTAATATAAATGTATAATCGAATTTAAATGTTAAAGCCAAAGTGAAGTGAAGTGTTGAGTTAATATAATTATTGTACCGTTTTTCGTTTCTTTCTTTCACTGGTATAGACATTTTAAAGGACTATGATTGTTTTTAGATTTGTAGTATTATGTATAATTAATTTCATTATGAATCTGCCATAGGGTTTACGCCCAATTGTAGACCAACAATTAATACAATAATCTTTTAGGCTACAACTAGCTGGGTGATCGGCGTATCCCCGTAATTCATTTATAATAACTCGCTACAGTATTTAATTCGACATTTATCGCTTTGTCAACAGGTGATTAAACCATCGGATAGATTGTCACACTTTTAAAAATTTACCTTTAACGCCCTCTGTAATAGAAATCGCACAAATAAATACTGAAAATAAAATGGTTTACTTTATTTTCAGTGGTTATTTGTGCGATTTCTATTACAGAGGGCGTTAAAGGTAAATTTGTTAGATGTAATGCCGCCGATTGAACAATGCACCTATCACGCTTCCACTAAATTTTATTTCAAATGCACTTCATGTGTTCAGCGTCGAATTAATCGATAAATAATTTATTCCGTATGCAGCCAATTTAAATATACGGATTATATCATAACTCATGAATCGGAAATCGAAATGTCAAAATAATGTCAAGCTACGACGCACTGAACGTGACCATATATTGATGCGTAACTCAAATGCCACATTTTATTCAAACGGTCTGGCTGAAAATTTGGTATTACATGCTTTATTATGTCAGAAGTTGAACAACGTACTTAAAAAAGTTTGGTCGGAAAAATAAAAGTTTTATTCAGTAGCTAAGAACCATTTATGTGATCCCATAAATACAACTAAACATTTTTATTATCAAAATCGGTTAAGAAAATTAGAAGGAGAAGAATTACTATGTATATATATAATACTATATTCTATTAAGGTGTTTGTTTACAAATGGTTGGATCTATTTTACCATTTTGTTTAACTTACTCAAACGCTAATTCATTCGACAATTACATTTTAAATTTCTTACCTCTGCAGTCAGTTGGTTCACTTAATTTTCAATTTTGATGCATAGCACCATGCAATGAGTGCCCCTTCCTTTTTGAACGTATACATTTTTGTCAATTATGATTAACTTTCTTTGTGGTATGAAACTTCTCTGAAATATAACCTTATTTTCTGAAGTAAAATTTTTTCTTAGTAATGAAAGTTTTATAACTAAGTGGATTAAATAGATTTTGGACTTATTAATTCCATGCCAGAAATAAAAAAGTTCTTCCATAAATTTAATGCACTGTTTTGGGCAACAGGATGTAGTTAAAAATGTATCGAGAAATTTTAATGATTATTCTTTATCAAATGATTATGAAATGTATTTAATTCTGGAATATTCTATTAATATATTTTTGCCACCAGAAGTCAGATATGCAATACAAATTACGAAGTTGCTGAATTCACTTGTATTTGACATACTATTTATTTTAAAGCATAACTATACCAGAGTATCCAAAATACCTTACAGTCCATCGAGGTGGATTGATCGCGTGATCGAGTAGCACATTCTTCTTAGCGCAGCTTCAATGATTGTATTCATCTTGAGACGATATACCAAAACATTGAATGTATCACTTTGGGATAGATAACGTTATTTCCGAGAAGCAAACCTTTTTTTTTCTGGACCCGCGGAGAAAGAGAGACGGTACCTGGCCAAAAGTTTACTTGAAAAGCGTATTGCGGAAGACATGAAGTGTATAAAGTCATTAACACTCGAATGTTCGTGCCGTGACTGACATCCATCACAGACTTAGAAAACGAAGTGAGAAGAATTGCTTCCTATCAAGACGCATTCTTTAGAAGGTATAATGGTTTCCGTTCCGGTTCTGCGTGACTAAGTACGAGTATATGAACGTGTCCAGCAGCATATCCGTGACTTTCTACCATTGTAATCCAGGAAACTGTTGTCATGACACAGCTGAAGTTAGAGTCATTACGCAACTTGCAACGCAAAAGATCTTAGGAATTTCACCCAACGAAAATGTCAGAAGACGTTGTTGAGCTTCCTGCAGAATGAGAAAAAACAATTTCAGTCCGAAATGTATTAAAATTTTTACAAACAGGCTAATTGGTCTCTAAATAGTTTCAGAAAATTTTATTTTTCATTATAGTTTTTGTCAAATTCATTAAGTACAATATAAATTTATATTGTATACACCGAATTTAAGGCTAATGAAAGGTTAATGAAAGTAGATAATATTTTTCATTATTCGTCGCTTAATTATTTTTAATATAAAATTTTGAAGGTCCAAATTTATTAAACGCGAATGTTTTGACTTGACTTAAGACGTTCAGCGTAGACTCGCCGGGGGGCGGTGTTGACTGTATTTATTGTGGACTATTGTTACGAGCGGATGGAAAGTTGTCAAGAGGTTATTCCTTTTTTTTAACAGTCGTGTGGTAGATTTTAGGGGAGTAGGTTATAGATGTCTGTGTCGAACGGACGAAATTTGAAGATAAATTTGAATATTGGTTCCTTGGAGTGTTTTGAACAGTCGTTGGTGTAGTTAATACGAAGAGTGTAGGGAAAAGTATAAAATCAGTTATTGTTTTGGAAAGGGGAGTTTCTGTTTAAAAATTATGTTCATATGCAACGAAGTTAATTTTTTGCATAAATGCCCCTAAGCTAATTTACATATGTACAATTTTTTAGTTTTAAAATTGCACAAACATAATTTATTTTATTTTTGTATCTGATTTTATATTGTAATATACTATAAGTAATGAGCATGACGTAGGTATTACATTATGTAAACAAATTTAATTTATTTCAGCGCACTCTTATTTTCGATGTTTCTAGGGCTTAAGAAAAGAATGAGAACACTTTGATCCAATTCTCTTCTTACTGCTTTTAAAATGTGATTCTTCTGATCTATTTGTGTTTTAATTTTCTATGGAATATTATTTATATGTGTAGTTATTTTGCTAATGGAAGTATACATTATGCAGGACACGCTATTCCATTACTTTTATTTCTACTCCTGTGATTCTTGTTGAGTTTATTAGGTGTAAATTATCAGACGTTGAAGTTACGAATGCGGCACTATTTTTATTCCGACAGTAAACTTAAATTGCTGCGTGACGATAAGATATTGTAATCGGCTCTCGATAATATTAGACATAAAACCAATGTAAATACTGTACCATTGTTTGACTGATTTATTTTTAACTGTGAATTTTCTTTACAAAATTTTTGTGTGTTTAGCATGCTGATTTTCAGCTTTTAATTTTGATGTTGTGTTTTTCAGTCCTAAGACTGGTCTGATGCAACCCTCCAAGCTAACCTATCTTGCGCAAGTCTTTTCATTTCTTTATAACCATCGCAACCCACATTCTCCCTAATATGCTTAGCGTATTCCATCCATTGTCTCCCTCTTTTATTCTTAACCCACACACTTCCCTCGAAAGCTAATTTTACAAGACCCTTGTGTCTTAAAACGTGGCCTATTAATCTATCCCTTCTCTTAGTCAATGTCCTTCATATTGTTCGCTTTACTCCTATTCTGTTTATAACTTCCTCGTTTGTGATTCTATTCACCCATCTGATTTTCAGCATTCGCCTATAGCACCATATTTCAAAGGATTCTATTCTTTTCCTTTCTGCAACTCCTATCGACCACGTTTCGTACCCATTTATAACGCCACACTCCATACGCACATTTTTAGCAACGATTTCCTAATATTCACACTTGTAATACTTGTAAGTAAATTTCTCGTTTTCGCGAAAGTCTACCTTGTCTGTGCTATACTACTCTTTATGTCTACTATACTCCTACAGTCCCTAGTAATTACGCTTCCCAAGTAGCAGAATTCCTTAACTTCCGTCAAAATATCTCTTACCAATCTAACACCCTTTGTTATTCCACTGTTTCCCAAACTACACTCCATTACATGGGTTTTCCCTCTATTAATCCTCATATTGAACTCTTTCTCCAGGACTCCGTTCATACTATTTCTTATAATTTCTATTTTTCTGACTCCCCTAATACTACAATATCGTCAGCAAAGTGTAAGTTTTTTATTTCTTCTCCTTGCAGTATGATTATTTTTCCATATTCCGTTTTAATCTTCTTCATCGCTAGCTCTATATATAAGTTAAACTTAATTTTGATAACCTACAGATATGATATTAAAATCTTTATCGTAATAAATCACAATTATAATAGAAGAATTATTTTTCTTTACTTCAATTGCCATTTGAATTCACCTGAAGGTTTCACTAAAATTATTTTCTTCCCCATCTGCAACAAGAGAAACCGAGCCTTTCTAGACGACGACTTGAGTAGATTTTTTGATCTGCCATAGAGTTTGGTGAAGAATAGAGCAGTAGCTACTTTGCGGAGTAGTCAAGTGAGACGAAGCACTCCTTCATGAATATGGCACGTCCGCCTTTTGTCGTCTGCCTTTACGAGTTGTTGCTCTGATTATATTCCATTTTACGCCGCTCATACTCGCTGACAGCTTCAAATGTCTTCTTCTGTACACTGCATTCAGTCGAGACGTGGATTTCATGCTAATACGGTGCAGAGGAAAAAGTCTGCAAAGAAAAAAGCAATGAAAATATTTTATTCATTTAGCATCCGAGGACATTGGCGCACATGTGGGCTGGGAAAGTTTCTCTCTTGAAATGAATAAATAAGGAAGCTACGATTTATCCTCATCATATAATTTATCGTAGCAAGTAAATAGGAACCTAACTCAAAAATTATATTAAAACTACCCAGTTTATGATACTAGATCAATCATAATTCTGAATCTTTATTACCCTTAAGTAATTTTTGACCCCACTCACGTATTACCAAATAAAATTTCAATTAAGTACTATACAGATATATTCAACTGACATTTTTTATAAATAAAATTATTCAAAAATTTTTATGTAACAACACAACAATGTTTTTGTACATATTGTATCTCTCTTCAGGCTGTGTCAGAAAGGGTTGTTTCAATATTATAAACGCATCCTCCGTCTGATAATTTTTACGTTTATTAATCATTAATAATGAAATTAAAAGAAATGAATGATTTATGAATTGATATTACAGTTAAAAGACTTTAACATGAAAAAAATTTGTGGTATAAATAGTTCACATTTTAATATTAAAATAAATTTTCATTGTATGTACAGACTGAACAAACGGTTGTTATAAATATATGTTTCTATGGATTGAAGATGACTTAAGTATGAAGCGTTATATATATATATATATATATATATATATATATGTGTGTGTGTGTGTGTTATAATATGTAATTACGGTTTCGTCCCTATTAGCAGCTAAGTCACTCGAGACTTTTGTTGTCGGCTTCGTTTGAGATTTTCTGTCAGTAGAAACCGGCAATTGTTCAGGCCGCGCTACGAGCGCGGGACAGTGCATGTGGACGGTGGGCGAGCCATGACGGTGTAAGGGTGGAATTTGGTCCGCGAGAATGCGCTACGGTAGGTGTAGGTGTTGGATCTCGACCTCGCTAACAGAATACTGGTACATCAGCCCGTGACTTGATACCCATATTACAAATTTTGAGGCTTCCCTCTGAAGACTTTACAGGCCATGAATGTAGTGTTTTCTACAAATGCTCTCTTTCCTGGTCAGATTCATTTTCCTGTTCACTCCCATTTCTTGTTTGCGCTTGCAGTATTTTTTTGCTTATCCATGTTTAATATACACATTTGTATTTATTTACCTAAGATTTCGACACTTCCAAAATTAACGCTACAATAAATCAAGAGTAATAGATATAATTAACAGAAATAAAATCTAAGCATTTTAATTCTTCTTCCTTGGCTCTGTATCCTGGTGAGGGTCTTGGCCTATCGGGTGGCCTGCGGACTGTCATCTTACATAACAGATTACGTATTTGGAGTGGTACGTGGTCAACGTATCGATTCTCCAGCAGTCTTAATCCCAGTCTCCGAGACCAAGATGACACAAACATTCAAGCCCATGCCAGGATTCGAATCCAGGACCGCTGTGTTGTGAGGACGCTAGCCACTAGACCATAGGTGGTCGGAAACTTTTTTATCAGTAAATTAATTGAGAATGGCATATACAAGAAATCAAACCTTAGACTGTGAAAGCTTCATACGACAGCAGCGCCAAATGAGGTGAAAGAAAACTTAACTGCCAGTTCCTGAGATTTTCTACTCGAGCCGTGCGGCAAGTCGGTCATGATAACCGCTAGGTGGCAGTAATAAACTTTTTACAAATATTTATATAGATATCTTCTGAATCCTGTAGGTTACAGAATGGAACCTAAACGAAAATTTAAGTTAAATTCCGTTTCAGAGCCTATTAGAGACAAACTTCCAGGCAAACAGACACTTCAATTTTATTTATTGGCATAGACAGGAATAAGTGATATTTATGTTGAAAGCTAATAAACACGAGGATAGCAGGCGGCAACCATCTTTGTTCACCTAACACGCTGTTGCATACTGAACCAGGTATATTTGAATTACTCAGAGCAAACAAGTCATGTTTTCCAGTTGCAACATCCAGAGATGCCCCGAAGAAGTGCACCGTGTAAAGTGGTGAAGTCGTGATGGAATACATTGCACTCAAAACCAACTGGTTGCCTAACAAGTCTTGCGACACGAGCAGAGCAAGGAAACAATTCGCGTATGTGACCATTCGCGCAGCGTTGCAAAACTGACTTCGATATATGTTTAAGAAATTATAACTTACACGTTACTTCCATACATATTCTACTTTCTCCGTTCCTAAGACCACATTATTGACTTTATCTGTAATTATCTGCACAACATTAACGGATTATTTCCACCCTATCCGGAGAAATAAGCATATATTTGATTGACACCTTAGTCGTAATATTTTAAGAGGACTGAGATAAATCCACATTCATGGAAAATTCAAGGTCACGTCTTTGAGAAACTGATAGGCCTAGTTCTGTATATCAACAGGACTAACGTGTTCCATTTATCATCCGGCAAAATGTTCCAAATCATATCGGATCAATCGACCAGAACACCGTCTCATCTGTTCTGATATTATTATTATTATTGAAGATTTATGTTGACGAAAAGCAACAGTCATGATTAATTTTGGACCTCAGAATTGCATGACTCGTGTGGTATGCTCAAGAGAATATTTTCTGCGACTTACTGGTCCGTCATTTTATTTCTGTTTCTTCTCCATGATTATTACACTGGCCATCACGATTTTTGTCTCACTAGTGCCAGCAGTTTTACTTGATGAAGTTAATTGTCGTATTTTCAAATATTTTTCCGACACTCATAGATCTATTTAAATTCAATTTCTTTCTTTTAAATAAAATATTTTTCCCATTTCACTTAGGAACAAAAGAAAACTTGATTGACTCAGAACGAAAAATGTGTGATTCAAAATGATGTTGGTTTTTCCCAATCACGCAAGATACTGGCATTTATATTTTCAAACACTGTAATATTTTCTTAATTGTGGAAACATTATGACTGACGTAGAAAGTACGACATAACGATTTTCATCTATGGAGGATTTCTCTTGATGGTCCAACAATTATCGGCCAGCATATTAGGATTAAAAAACGATACACACAGTTTTTTTTGTAAATCGAAAGGTGGAAAATTACCGTTAATATTTTAACAATATTGTAACTGTTTTATAAAGATTTGTGTAGTAATGCGTCTTTAAGTACACTCGCGTGATTAAAATCTTGGGTCAGTGAGAGATGAGGTCGGGGAACTTTTCTGTAATATTTTCTTAATTATACAATATGGAAACATTATGACTGACGTAGAAAGTACGACATAACGATTTTCATCTATGGAGGATTTCTCTTGATGGTCCAACAATTATCGGCCAGCATATTAGGATTAAAAAACGATACACACAGTTTTTTTTTGTAAATCGAAAGGTGGAAAATTACCGTTAATATTTTTAACAATATTGTAACTGGTTTATAAAGATTTGTGTAGTAATGCGTCTTTAAGTACACTCGCGCGTGTAAAATCTTGGCCCAGTGAGCGATGAGGTCGGGGAACTTTTCTTCAGAAGATACCAGCTATAGAAAAGGAAAATGGAATCCTAAAATGCTAGTCAATTATTTGTGGACCATGAGGAGGGATTTTCTAGATGCGAAAGATAGCAGAAATTCGTCACTTTTTACTTTCTAGGCGAGTCACAATATTTGAATTTTTTTATAAATTATTAATAAATGTTTGATATTTTAAATGCCAGTAAGTCTAAAACCTTGTGTTATGGATAAATTCCGATTTCACATTTGAATTAATGATTTACATAGAATGCCGACTGGCAGATACGCTTCTGTGAGTTGTAAAGTGATGCTGGTAGTCTTCTGACGCTCCACGTAGCAGATGCACGACGTTCCGAGAAATACGGACGTGCAGCCGTGATTCATGAATGGATAAGGTCATCTGTTGACCTGCAACAACGAAGCGCAACAGTTGGTTCCGGCGCCAACAGAGGCCAGGTCAGTGCGTGCCGAGAAGACAGACGACCGCTTAAGTGAATAAAGTGAGCAGGTCGTGGGACTTACACGCCACCAAATCAACACACAATCACAAGTACTGAATTTTTTCAAGAAATATACAGTCCCACGCATTCTTTTATTTATTTTAAGATGCATTTCAACAGTTACTTAAAATCATGACTGAGAAAATCCAAACATCTGCCTTTTCGAGTTGTTGCTCTGATTATAATCCATTTTAGGCCGTTTTCTCACTGAAAACTACAAATGTCAAATGAGACGTGAAATTTATTGCAAATTTCGTTATATCTGAATTATTGATGATTATATTCAACTAACGTTTATTACAATATTATTTTATTAATGTTAACAAATGCTTCTATATTGGCAAATATTAATGGTAGCTTCTGTAACATGACTTATTAAGAAAACGTATCTATCGGCAATATACAAATTGAAATCATTCAACTAAAATCACTATTAGGAATATGAGTTGTAGTTCATATACGCCTAAAAAGTTATTAGGGGTTTTACTTCATTTTATTTTAATTGAAATTTTTTTTGACACTAATGTTTCGGAGCTCCGGAACTTGTGGGTGGTTATTGCCCTTAAGGCATGAGTGCCCTTTCTAAATTCTCATTCAATCGGCGGTATGTGAGGGATTAACAGGCCGCCGCCGACAAAGTGTTAGAAATTCTTTTTCAGGAAAATCTCCGATAGCACAAAAGTGGCACGCACAGCTTTATTCCAGAGGAAGTGGGAGTATTTTGAACGCGAGGGCTCTGAAAAAAGACGTGTTGCCTCATATTGGAGATTTTCCAACGTCGTTAATAATTTGGATCTGGAGGTGAGATCCCAGTATCCAAAGATGGGAGGCGGTTATGGAAGACAAGTTATAGAGCAGACACTCTGTTATAGACGAGACGTGAGACAGCCCATTATCAAATGGCACTGCCAGCCATCATGTTTCAGAAGCTTAACGTCGCTGATTGTGCGTCGAAGACTCAAAACATCCTTCAAAGCCGTAAGTTATAAAGCCACAGCGGTCTTCGCCAACAATTCCTATTTGTGAATATTAAGACCAAAGTATTTGACCCCAAAATCCATTGCCTGAGTAGGAAGATAAGGTTTTATTTTGTAATAATTACTAAATTATAATACCTAAAAAAGACTTATTTAATTTATCCAGCTCTATTTTATTAAAATAAATTTAAATGTTCCCCAACTTAAACCATTACAGACTGCACGTTGAAATACAGTCCAAAGAACATGTGAGTTAGCTGGGTCGTAACAAAAATTATCCTAATAGTTTCAACTTCGTGAGTCGAGAATTTATCTTCATTATGGCTTCAGCACTACAAAGTGGTGTAAAAATAGGTAGGCAGAACAGTATAAGTAATAAGATAAAAAAAGTGACCACGGAAAATAAACTGCCGTGATAAAATAAATACCAGACAACGTTTCGGAAATCCTTGTTGGTTTCGTTAGGTTATTCAAAACTTGTTACGTTGTGAGGAATTTATTTCATCTGTTAATCAGCTGCTTCTCTATCTAATGAGACTTCATCAAATACATTAGTATTTATTTTGGAACAGTGTAATTAATAAACGCATCATTCAGTAGAGAAAATAAATTTTTCGGACAACTGATTAGGATCCCGATATGAAGTATTTGTATTAATCTGAGAAAGAATTTAAAATTAATAAATTACTTTTTTATTTCTATTGGTTTTAGTCTAACATGACGTAGGTAATATTACATATTAAATTCGTTGTATTAAATTTGTATCAGATTTCCTATTAAAAAGACTATTTTTTACATTAATTAGATGTAAACGTTTCTTTATAATAATGCTCGCATATAAATATGAAGTGGATTGAGTCGCATTTTGTCACGGGGAACCACAGGAAGGTACTTAAGGTTGGTTACCTTCTGAATGGAATTATTATCGCTAGCGTTAAAATGCCGTAGAGCTTATCTTAACCAGACATAAATAGAAAAAAGAGTTTGATGTATGGATATAAGCCACTTTGAACAGTGCCAAACAATGTTTACTTTGAATATTTATGAACAGGAACAAGTATGCGCTATTTATCCCAGCTGTCTATTATAGACAGGACTTATTTTACCGTAGAAGTAAAACTTTAAAAAATGATTTAGTGAACAAAGTCCATGCCGATTTAATCAAACGCTAGGATATTTTCGTACTTGCATTTAGATTTTTTGGATTCAAGCAGTACATGCATTAGTGAATTCTTTTGAAAATAAAAATAAAATTTTGACAAACTAACTCTTCATAATTGCAACATACCACATTATTTTTATTTTATACTTACTATGCTATGAATCCTATAAGTATGTTCCACTCCATTTTAATTATTTCATATCGTTCAGTAATTTAATAAATTTCAACGAATTATTTTAGTTGCGCGGGTATTTATGATCCAGCCCAAATTTTTTATTGATACCAGCCGCCGATTACGATCTGTAATTGGCAACTTTCCACAGCATTACACGTCATCTGCAGGAGGAAAGCAGTGAAAGCGATTTGAATCTCGTCCACTGTCTTCAATATATATTAGATTACGCTATTATTCATTGGAATAGAAACACGGTAGTTTATAAATTTATATATTCTGTTTATAATTTCCTCGTTAGTCATTGTATCCACCCATCTGATTTTCAGTACTCCTATAAACCACATTTCAAAAATATAGGAAATTAAATTTAAACATTTTTATAAAATTGATATGCAATTATTTATTGATTTAAATTATGCTATTTTTTGTAGTTGTTTATTATAGTAAAACATTGAAAATTAGAGATATATTCCATTTAGACCTTCATATATTAAAATTATTTGACAGCAATCCAAAATATTTTATTTTGCTAGTGTTAATCACCAATAAATAATTAGGAATATACTATCAGGTTATCCGAACTATTTGTTCCTTCATATTTTCAATATTCAGATATTGAGTTTATCCGCTTCTTTCAGTAAGAACATTGCCAAATATTTAAAAAACAAATTTTAAATGTAACTAAACATTCACAATGAACAGATTTAAATTGACACGTGCATAAATAAATAAATATATATGTATATATACATATATTTAATATGTGGGTCGGCGTATACGTCAAATTATGCCAAATAACGTCTCTAAAGTTTAAAGAGATGTAGTTTTATCAAAATACTTGAAGTTCTGTTGAAAAAAAAGACGCTATTTCTCATTACTATTCCAAGTATTCGCGTAATGTTTATTTAATTTTCACAAATGTCTTTTCTAAAATATAAGCATTTACTATATATATTGGCTCTATTAATTTTCTTTTAAGGACATATTGTTTTTGTAGGGTGCTTTGGTATTAGGTTCAGCGTTAATTTTGTAGTCATATATATGGGCACTCGTTTCACCAATATCAATTGCATTACAGTCTTTACATTCACTTAAGTAAATAATATCTGTATTATATGTCAGTTATTGGTACCATGTCTTTAAATTTAATTAAATAATTTCTTATTTTATTGGCCGGTTAAAATCTAAAATGAAAATAATGATAATGATCAATACTTGAATACAGCACAAATATCCTGTTACTATTACTAAAATATAATGTGAATAACTACATTTGATAACTATAGTTCTGTTATTATGTATAATTAAAACTAAAAAACTTCAGGAATCTTATCAATTTCATTTTTTAAAATTATTTAGAAGAAATAATTTAATTTATCTGCACAATTTATGCATATTAATAGAGAAAGTAATGTACAGCACAGTAAAAAAGGTGTTCATTTTTTTCCGTAAAGCATTCAGGTATCCTAAATTCCCAGTCAGTCTCAGATAAATAGGATTCGTAATGATCTTCTTAAGGACATTTAGATGCAACATCATAGCGGGAATTTTCTTTTTTGAGTGGAATAAGTACAGTTCAGCATAATTATTGTTAGTAAAAATTAATGGTTTATTTTGAACGAAACTTTCATCTGTGAGACTTTTGAAACGTTGCTATTACTTAAAATTACTTTATTGTACTTGTTAGTGTTTAAGTAAATCGTTATATGTTCATCAGGTTTTATATTCTAGGTGCGTAACCGACTACAGGCATTTCTTGAGTCTATTACTTTTTCTCCGAATACTTTCCATTACGTTCCATATGGTGATTTGGGTATTATAATTATTCCGGGACTTCGTTAAATTGGCCAAAAATTTTATTAAATCAAATGTTTGAGTAGAGAATAATGAACTACTGATGAAGTGTTACGCACTCGTGTTTTCCTTGACAAATCCTAGCCAGAAACCGAAGATAAAGACATGTCACTCAACTTTTCGATTTGTCAGATGGAAAAGATTTCTTTTTCCGGAGGACCGGTCTGTCGTGAGTACCATACGTAGATTATATCTCAGTATTACGGTGACAATAACCGTAATTGTGACCAGGTGCTGTTAAGTGTCACCTGTGGCCTACATGTTAGATCAGTGGCAGGCTCCCAGAAGGATTATCTTAAATCAAGTTCTCCATTGCGCAAATACCAAATAACTCGTCTGTAGAACTCGTATTAAGGCCAATACATTTTAGATTTATATACTCTTAAGCATTGGGACGAATGGGGTTCATCAAATTATGCCAGGTTACATAAATAATAGTTATGCTTTACTGGTTTCATGATAAAATTCTTATGAAAATATATTTAAATTACTGAAAGGGTTCTTCAAAATTTTGCATATCCTGTAATAAAAATGTGTTTTCCGTTTCCTGATAACGCCTAATTCTTTCAGAAATATATAATTAATGGATTATGCCCAAAATATGCAAAACAAGACGATTTGGTTTTGTTTGTGGACAAACTAAGATTAAACTAGAGATAGCTTATACCAAGAGAGTTAAGTATCTCATCGTTCATTTATGCGGCGTTTCGTGAATCTGATAGTGAGTTAATTTACCGCGGTTTCTTGACCCACTCAGTTGTCCTTGTGATTAAGTACCGATATTAGAACCGCGGCAAGCAAGCGATTAGGGGCCAATTACGAACTGATATTAAATTTAGAGAAGAGGAGAAACAAAAAGCAAACGCCCTCATATCGAAGTCGTGATTGCCAACCTAAATTCCTTGTACCAGGATCTAAAACTCAATTTACCTACGTTGCAACTTTGCAAAACTCCCTCCTTTAGTTCAGTTTAAATCTCGTTTCCGACAACCATTCAGATTAATTTATGACTACTTACACATTCTAATAGTGACATACAGTTAAAGTACTCATTATCTTGAGTGATGTGAATAGTCACCTTCAAAGAAAGCTTGTTTGACTTATGGGTCAAGTCTCTAAGAACATCTTGTTAGAGTCTCTTCAAGAAATTTGACATTATTACTTACATGCCAATCCATAGTATTCTGATTGTGATAACAGAAACCTATTCATGCCAACTCCGAGCTGCACAATTTAAATAAAAGAGAACAACTTTTACGAATATGGAAAAATCACTATTAGTTACACAGAAGTATTACATTATAATGGCATAACTAAATTTAATATCTCTATGATTTTATAAGGGAGAATTTGATTTGATTTATTAAATAGAGCAGCGTGAGTTAATTAATATTCTTAATAACACTAAAATATTTTATTTTCCTGCACTGTTTAATTTTCTTAGGAGAATGGAGGGTTCAAATACTTTGGCCCTTTATAGTTACAAACACTAATTTTTGGCGATGACCACTCTGGGATTTATAGTCTTATGAGTACTTTACCAAGGGCGTTAGGAACTCGCTCAGGCAGATCACCACAGACGCTCAGGAACCTATGGAGTCATTAAAATAGATTCGGCTTGCATAACTGACTGTCTCTCGTCTTGTCTCAAATATCGTAAATAAATCTTATTTCTCGTGTCTACCTTAGCTAACTCTCCCAGTTTTTTTCTATCCATCTCGAAATCTAGGATATTCCATCCAAATCCAAATTATCCACGACTTGGCCAATAACAAGCCATCTTCCAACCCCATTTTCTCAAATCTCTTTCCGAATCCGTGAAACATCACACAAAGGATCTTTCCACATCTTGTGGGAAATTTTCATGCGTTTTAATATTTTAACATCATAACTTATTTCCTAAGTATTTATAATCCTGAGCTGGGTCAGCGGCGGCGTTTTTAATTCCCTCACAGGGGTCGCTGGAATGGTGAATTTATGTCAAGGCCCTCGGTACATGGAGTGAAATCATTCCACGAGTTCCGGAGCTCCAAAAATTTGGTTTCACAAATTTCATTTAATTAAAATTATTAATTTATAAAATGCATGTACGTTACAACAAATTTGCTAAATTTTAAGCCTGAAGAGTGCTAAAATGGAGATGAAACGCCCCTTTTGCTAATAAAAAGTTATATTTTTAATCTGACTTTTTTCGCCGTTTTTATTTATTGTAAATATTTAAGTCAGAAAACTATTATGTAAATGTCCCTGTAATTATAATAGCGGTTGAGGGAAGATCGTAAGTATTTATTAAATACAAGATGGGTCCTAGGACACTTCCTTGTTGAACGCCTGCTTTGATAAGGTGAAAGGTGGAAGTTTCGCCGTTTACTCTAGTTCTGAATTTGCGATTCTCCAGGTATGATTTAGAAGGTTATAGAAAGGCTCCGGTAGTAACTGTTTGATTTTATATAGCAGACCTGTATGCCAGACCCAACCACACCCATGAGGAAAAATAAGTCCTTGCTGTAATAATAATAGAATTCATTTGGCACATTATATTCAGGTTTTAACTAAACTGTTTAATTATCTAATACGCTGCACCCGCAGTTTTTAATTTTATTTGTCACCCCATCCGGAGAATGCTGGAGTGAAAGCAGGTTAATGTAATCTATAAAGTTTTGCTCTGTTTATTAAGTTATAACTACTTTGTACACGGCTTCTTTTACTGCAAGTAGATTCTAAGTCCAGTACGTCATGTCCGCGGCCGTGAAAGTTCTATGCGCCTCATTTCGCATTCGTACAGTAGGACCAGTACTGCTTTCATTGTCCCGGAAACACAACTTTCCCACGGACAATACTTCAAGGGCACAAAAATAACCAGGAAAATTAACGATACAAATGTACAGAGCTTACTAGTTTTCACGCATTACTGGGAGGTTTGTTTTAAATTACTACATCGCAAATGGTAAAATATAATGTAGAAATAACCCTAGTATGTTTTTCTTAATCATTTTTTTGAATTTATCACCAATTTATTTGGAACTTTGAAGTATTTTTACCCTGCATTAATACCTGACTGTTATTCTGACTCAAATCCGATATGAACAAATTTCGAAACTCTTTTTCGCACTGCGTTCATCTACTCAAAGTGATTTTCAGACTTAGATTCTAGTAACAGAAGCAGTTTTCCGTTAAGGGGTGCACAACAAACAATTTCTTTATGTAGATTTAAAGATGTAGTTTTAGGGTAGTGATGATGGTTGTTTAATATGTTTCATCAAGCCATTATTTATCACAAATCACATTTAAAAATTTGTAGAAAATATGGAAAAATTATAAAAACATGAGACTTTCAAAATAGACTTAAACGTCAAGTTTCAAAAAAGAAAAGAAACCCTTTTTTAATTTTTACAGTCTCCATTACATCACAATTTTTGTTTTGGAGCTATCGGCTTTATTTTTCGCCATACTCATCTCAAATATATTTTTAATGTAAATAAATTTGAAAGAGAATAGATAAAATGGTTTTAGATATTAGAAATTTTAAATGTACATGTACACAAATAAGTGATGTGAGAAATAATAGTATAATATGAGTTGACAAGTATTATGATTATATGTTTTATATGCTTTTTTATATTTGAGATGATTATGGCGAAAAAAATAAAGTTGATAGATTCAAAACAATTGTGATGGAATAAAACCTGTAAAAATTAAAAAAGGGTTTTCTTTTCTTTTTTGAAACTTAAAGAAATAAAAAATAGTTATTTTATTACTGCATTAATTGAATAGACTTTAACGGTTCTGTTATTAAAAGATGTTGGGCATATAACTCAATCTAACATACCTTACCAAAGTTTTGATTGGAGCCGGTTCGTAGAATCGAAGCCATCATTATTCGTAATGAGAATAGGTATTCGTCAGACATTCTGTCCATTTAAAAGACAGTTGAGAAATTTTAGAATTAGTTCTAATAAACTTAATTACGACGGCAACGATCGTGGATTACGTGCGATGACCTGAAAATAATACCAATGTTACTACGATAGGAGGGTACACAAATTTTATGTTTCTTTGTGCGTATGTGAATGGGACAGTAGATGTAGATAATAAACATTATATAAAGGAATATTGGAATATTCATTAGAAGCTGTAGCCAAGAATGTTCCCCGAGAAGCTGTCATAAACACAAATAAAATTCTCCTTCTTCTCTCCATTTCAAGTGCAGTTTGATGAAACCGTACCGGAAACATGTAAATGCTTTTCATACAATTGTGACAAACTTTACTGCCTCATCAACTGCCAAACTAACATGACGCTAATGGAAGATGCTGAGAAAGAGGCCAGGAAAGCATTAAAAGACGTTGTACCTAAGTTTATGGGCAATGCGAAGGATCCGAACTACAAATCCTCGCCGAGAAAATGCTAATGAAGTACAAAAATATGAGCTGATCCATGAGCTTGAAGGTTGAGTCCCTAAATTCACATTTGGACGATTATCGTGAAAGTTTAGGTGCTGTTAGCGAAGGGATGGGTGAGAGATTTCACCAGGAAATCAAAGAAGGCGGTACCAAGGAAAATGGAGTACTAGGTTGACTTCTGCTGGCTGTTATGCCGAGATGAAAGCGGGAAGTGACCATTGGGGGGTCCAAATAATCTTCGATGAAATAAAAATTGTAAATGTTTTATATTAATTAATTGAAAATGCACGTAAATAGAATTTTATCTTAATTTTGTCACAATTTTATTTAACAATTAAGTGGCGAATGAGCCCCCGCCATCATTTTTAGACCCTGTAAGGCATATTGACTTTTATCAAATTTTATATTTGCGGAATTGGAAAGGTTTAAAAATACAAAAGAATCAATATTAAGATACATGAAATTACCACAGTTATTCAGGCTTATGTAATAAATTACCCTCCAAATTATTATAATGACTCTCAAGATTTTCATAACAGTGGTTTTACCAAAATCTTCCTTCGAACAGGAACTGGAGCGCTTGGCTTTTCGTTAAAAGACGAATGCACTTGTGACTGAACTTTATGGACTTGATGTTGCGAGTCAAAGACTTGATAAAGTCTTGCAAGATTCTTGCATCTTCAAGTGAAACATATTTTCCTATGACTTGCCTCGTCGTGATTCGTAGGTCCAATTTATTCAGAATCAATTAACCCAAAACTGTCTACTGATGTAACAGTTGTGCTTATTCTATTAATTAAGATGTACCTTTGAGTTTGTGGAAGAACCATTTGACAGAATGAATTACATGAGTCAGACTTGCAGTAGAAACTGAGAGCATTCTCACATTAAGCCGAGAAGATGCTATTAACGCCATTCTATTTTTGTACCACAGAAACTTTCTTTGGTTTGCGTGAACGAGGTCACAGATAACATTATAACAGTCGTTTCTGACCTAAGAGGTGTGTACGAAGCAAATTATACTTATTCAGAGGTGGGAGGTAGAAATTGTGCGGTTTATGCATACAGAACAAAGGGAAACAATGGACGTTGGTGCGCCTTTGTTCTCCACACAAAGTTGAACCTGTGACTAGTGTTTTTCATTAGGCAAGGAAGCTTTCTGGGAAATGTCTAGGCTTGAACAAGACCAGGGAATTTGCAGAGCCTGTTTGACGTCACTCATGAAAGGGTCATGAAAACGTCTTGAATAGAATGAGTAAAGACGAATACAGAAAAATATTTGCTATTGACAGGACAATATTTCAAGAAGTAAGGGATCTGAGTTATGAACTGACATCACAAGACACCAGGAGGATACAAACTTGATGAGCATAAAATGGCTATTTAAACATACATGAAAATTTAATAATTCTAGTTATAAAATTAGTCGGTATATATTAATATTGTAAAGGAGTAAAAAATGTAAAATTTAGAAATTATGATAAAATTCATGGACTATCATATATAATGGGAAATACTAACCTATTTATTTAAACGATCGTCTTCGTCTTACGGAAACATAATTGCCAATGTAATCTTTTACTGATAAGGTAATATTTTGCTTTACATCCGTTTATTGAAGAAAAATAGAGACTTTTCTTGAACAAATGGGGTGGCTCAGAAGTACCAGACCTAACAAAGAAAACAAAAAGTTCGAAATAAATATAATGGCTATAATGTCTGTGTGAAATGGTGCATTATTGTGATACAACATTTTTCTTCAAACGCCACCCCTTGATATAGACTTTATTTCTCAAACGCTGATAATACGGTTGATTGTTTTACTTTTTGAAAATCATCAACTTTATTCAGCGCTCATCCACCTAAAAAACTGACGTTATGACCTTGCCAACAGGTGAAACTGTATTAGTTTTCCTTGGATCCTATTCTCTCTTTCTAGTTCATTGTTTCGACTGTTCCTATTCTCCCTTTCTAGTTCATTGTTTCGACTGTTCCTATTCTCCCTTTCTAGTTCATTGTTTCGACTGTTCCTTCGTCTCTGTTGGGAAATGATGCACTCACGTTTCATCCATGATTATGAATTGATGCAACAAAAAAAAACGGATTTATCGCAGTGAAACATCACCACCATCCAGACAATACTACTTTTGTCATCTTGCTCACAGCTCTCTCGTGTACAATTTTTCAGTCAATATTCGATGGACTGTACGTGTTTGCTAGCTCTCGCAGGTTTAGTCTACCACTTCTTTGGATTTTCGTCACCATGTCTCGGCTGCGAGGTCTTGGCAGCTACTTTAAACTTTGGCACTCAATATTTTATAGTTCTTGTGAAAGGAAAAGATTCCTTCAGATTATAACGTAGCTCGACATTGATATTGGTCGAACTGAGACCTTTGAAATGAAAATGCTGTATCACATAACGGCGACCTATTTTTAATATGTTTACAAATTTTGTGAGAGCGTTCACTATTGATGGCTGCCAAACAAATACCAAATAATCTAGCGTTTTTCAAAGTTCAAAATGGAGCTTTAGACCACATTTTGTTTCTCAAACAAAATCCCGCCATCTATAATTCAGGTTGGGTATTCATGGGACTACCCTCGTAATTTAACAAGCACTAAACGCAAAAAAAAACGAAAAATTGCAAATGAATTTAATGCCAGTATATGGGTTTAAATGAAATTTCAATATTTATTTATTTGGGGTTATATTTGTTAAAAAAGCCTTTGATAATGTGAATTTATTATCGATTTTGAAGAGGACAGGAATAAAATATCGAGAAGGAAGGCTTATCCATAACATCTACTGAAAAAAGGAATCTGTAATTACAATTGAAGATCAAGAAAAGAAAGCAGAAATCAAGAAAGGAGTAAGACGTGGATGCAGTCTGTCGCCCATGCTGTTTAACTTATATATAAAACAGGTGATGATGAAAGTTAAAACGGAGAAGAAATAAAAACCCTACGCTTTGCCGATGATATTGTAGTATTAGGTGAGTCAGAAGAAGACTGGAAACCATAATAAACGGCATGAATGTGTGTGTATCTGGAAGAAGGGTTCAATATGAGGTTTTGATAGAGGGAAAACCAAGGTAATGGAGTGTATTATGAGTAACATTGGAATAACAAGGGATGTTAGATTGAGAAGGGATATTTTGAATGAAGTTAAGGAATTGTGCTACTTGGGAAGAGTAATAACTAGAGATAGTAAAAGTATAGTAGACATATCGAGTAGGATAGCACAGGCCAGGAAGGTTCACGTAAAAAGAAGCAATTTACTTACGGGTAATATAAGTGTGAATATTAGGAAATCTTTGCTAAAAATGTTCGTATTGAATGTAGCATTTATGTGTGCGTAACGTGGACGGTAGGAGTTGCCGAAAGAAAAAGAATAGTAGCCTTTGAAATGGTGTGTTATAGGAGAATGCTGAAAATCACATGGGTGGATAGAGTTACTGACCAGGAAGTTCCTAGAAGAGTTGGGGAAAGCGTACAATGTGGAGATATATTAATAGGTCACGTTTTGAGACATGAGAATCATGTAAAATTAGCATTAGAGGGAAGTGTGTGGGGCAAAAAAAGAAGAGTGATGGAAGACGCTAAGCATATTAGGGAGGATGTGGGACGTGCTAGTTAAGCGGAAACGGAAAGGCTTGCGTAAGATAGGTTATCATGGAGGGCTGCATCAGAACAGTCTTAAGACTGAATACCACAACAACAATAAAAAATTTGGATATGTATTTCTGTAGATAATTTTGTAAATAAGATGGAAAATCAAAAACGCTCTTTGTAAAATGCGATTTTCGAAAAATAGTGAGTATCGTATTTAATACAATTGCTAACTAACCTAAATGTTTTACTTCTTTTGCCAAGTAGGTTAGAGAAGCTAGCTTGTGATTACTTTGTTTACAGGTAACAACCCCATTGATACTTCAATGGCAAGTAATTAGTTTTCATTATCATTGGCTGTGTAAATGGTTGGCTTATGAAGCAACGCCTATTAGAGCTCATGCGTACAATTAGCAGCTATACACACAATCTTTTTACTATCTGTGTCGATTAGCTGCATATTCAATTAAAAAATATTCACTTTGCTATAGATAGATAAAGACCAGATTAAGTATTGTTTCAAAGAATATATAACCATGAAAAATATTGTTTAATCAATTTTTTACGATTTCTTCTAGATTTTATTGAAAACGGTAACGAAATATTTTTAATTTTTGAAAGTTAATCAGCTTCATTTTAACATATTTCTTCACCGAAATATTAAGAAGGTATACTTTCCATTTAATATCCATTAGTACTTTTTATTATGTCGACACTCTAGTAAACATAATTTAGAATGAACCGTTACTTTTCAAATATAGACATTGTGTGAACAGAATAAAAAGCATTGCCTACTCTACTATCAGTTGTAACGTCACTTATATAGTTTTCTTCGTCTTCATTAAGAGGAACAGTGAAATAGAAGTTGAAACCTTGTAACATACTTTGCGGCCAGAAATTCTCGAGAACATAAAGATTATGAGGCGCTCGGACTTATGCATACAGTGAGAATTAATATTTTTCCTTTTCCAACAAGGTTGAGCCACGTTTTGAGAGGGAGTGAGACAAATACAGAGAGGCCTAACTACTTGATTCAGCATTCAATACCAGTTTCTTTACATCACATTTGGGCCGGATAGGATGCTTAAATTATAAATAATCCAGAGGTCCAAGTTATCTCTTACCTACCTTATTATACTTTTCGCACCCCTCCGATGCAATTAAAGGGTAAATACCGCAACGTAGATAAAATTATGTAGCGTATCATTTCATAATGTAGGTTATTTATTGTCCTTCCGATTATCAATTCATTCTTATATTTAAGTTCCGAGCTATTAGTCTACTGTTTGTATTCAAATGATCAGGCCAAACCATATCTTCTTAATGTATGCCGTGATTTGATAGTGAGGGATGTTGTTGCTGACTTGTTAAGGAAGCCGACGACGCGCATCGGTCCGACAAGTAGGTCAGTGTCGCATCCACGACGGCGAATGAGCAGTTCAAGCGGCTCTAATTACTCCATAACTACCATTAAGACTGCTTTCCCACCAGCTTTGATACATATCCTTTGAATGTTTATAGCACAGCAATTGTACAGATGATTCCATCAAGTCTTTGTAAATACAATATTCCAATATATAGAATTAAATTATTATACTGCTCTAAAAAACCAAATAATAGTATACGTTTTGGTGGGGGAGGGGGAAGCTAATTGAAATTATAATGGAAGCAGTATACGAAATTTCAAGGGAATCACTCAGAATTCTAATCTCCATAAAATATTGTTACAATAATGTAACATACGTTGTTACAAAATACCGAGTTACCAACGAGTAACTCTAAATGACCGTACTTAGACTTCGTATAAAAAACATTGTCTTGCTTTCACGATCATGACTTTTAATTTTCAAGCCTTTCTAAGTAAGTGCATGATGGTTGGCGTCTAGTGCACTCATTGCTTTTGAATGCGTAACAACACTTATCTGGGTAACATTCGCCAAGTTATTTCTCACACTTCGCTAATTTTCTTCACAATGAATAAATGAAGCCCTTCTGAATTTTCTTCCCTTCACGAATTACTTTCATATTTAATTAGAACACTTTTATTTTGAGACATCATTTTATTTGCTACTTGCAGAGAAACGTTCTGCTTGGATCAGTCAGGCATTATAACAGTTTCTTTTTCAATTAATAAAGACGCATGGTGTAAAAGGAGTAGATTGTAAAGCGTGTATTGTTTTCGTTGATTTATTTTAAATTCAGAAAATCGTAAACCAATAATATAGTTTGTCTCGTGACCGAAGCGTAGCTATTTTATTTTACTTATTTTCTCTGGAAAGGTCTACGTGTGTTCAAAAATTTACATACATTGAAGTACAGACCTCAATTTTTTGCATTCCATTTTTAATATTCTTCACAGTGGTTCCGCCTGAACCATATACAGTATTCAGGAGCCTGTTTGACTGCATTTTCATCCCTTCGAAGACATTTAATCATCTCTAATTTCTTAAACAAACCGAGAACAACAATTTTACATTTATCAGAAGTTTTTTCGAATATTGAAAAATAATAATGAATTAAAGAAACGTGTACGCGGATGTTTTCACTATCAAAACTGGATTACATTTTTTGAAAAATCATTTTTTGTCAATTTTGTTCTTTTAGATATGTATTATTTTTGGACTGACTTCAACCATTCCTGGTGCAGATATAACAATGTTTTTGCAGTAGATAATTTAAACTGCTTATTTACCAGTCTAATTTTACAAGACAAGACTTTTCAGTCATCAGTAATCTGAAGTACGTGTTAAAATTCAAATTATACCAATTCAAAAAATACCAATCTGACTTCAAACATAATGCGTCGTACATAAAATCAAAATTTTAACAACCTTTGTATATATTCCTCGCCAGATCGCCATTTTGCAAATATGCTTCCATCTAATTTCTGATATTTAAGACGCATTGTATTTAATTCAGAACGTTGCAATAATCCATTGATTGGTATTATTTGAATTTTAACAGTAATTTTTGATTGATGATGACTAAAAATGTTGAAAGCTCTCATCTTGTAAAATTATATAAGTAATAAATTTTTGGGATAAATAAGGATTTCAACGTCCCTTCTGATCATCAGTTTAACATCAGTCCAAATTCACCACTCACAATGAACTGTTTTACGTTAAATTATCCTCGTCCCAGTAAACGTCTTTCTCTAATGCATGCATATTCACAGAGAAAATTGTTTCTGACAAACTGTTGCAAATTAACGTAACGTTCTTAATCAGCTTAGGGAGGCTCAGCTTCTATCAAACGAAACCGTCGAGAAATGTTAATATATTTTGGAGAGCTGAACTGCTCTAAATTGATAACTACCGAGATTGTTAGTTTGCAACAGTTTGCCATTGATAGAATGGCATCCATTACGAGTTGCCGAAATCCAACATTAGAAAGGGAAAAGCCATTAACGTTCTGCAAGCGAAGTAGAGATCTTATTTTGAGGAACAGAGTCAGGCTCTATTGTCCCGTCACTTTTATTATTGGATTGCTGGACAATCGCGAGTAGCAAAACCTCGAGGCTCGTGCCCTAGTTATCATCGTAGATGGCTGTTAAGCCGTTGCCCAACTCTAATACAGCTTCTCATATGCTTTACTCTGAAATTAAATACGCTTTAAATAAATATTAAAGGTTATTGTTATTTTAGGCCCTATTTTGCAAATGTGGTAATATTTAATATTTTAAATTTTAATTGGGCCAAAATTAATGTTCTAAGGGTCAATGTGCTGACGTGTTATAGAGTGACAGTGGCCGTTACCCTTAGATAGCATAAGAAGCAGTTTCAAAGATTTGGGGTAACAAGCTATAAGAGGTTCATCCGGAAACAGACATCTCCCCTTCAATCTCATGGAAAAGAATTGACAAGGGGGGATGTGGAAGGTAGAATAAGGTAGCCAAGGGTTGGTTAGGGCTCCCGGACTGTAGTTTAAGTATCCTACCCGGTGTTTCACCTAAATAAAATGCAAGGTAAACTCTAGAAAACCTGAATCAGGTAGGTCAGGCTATTGGGTACTATTCTCACGCCCTTCCGAATAACCGGAGACGAATTTGCTGTGGAGTCGCAGTATTCCCTTATCCGTGTTTCTGCCAATTTTAGGAGGCACTTGACCGACTGATCTAATGGGATCAGCGGACAACTCTTACCATATGCCCAAGATCTCCGACTTCCTAAAAGAGATGACGGTGCCACGGTATGTGAGAACCTTGAAAAATCAGAGAGAGTACGAGGCACTTCCAAAGGTGAATCCACAGTCAATCTGGGGAGAAATATCTGCGAGAGAAAACTCCCTCAGATACCTCCATCCTGTTGACTAGGACCCCCGGGCTATAGTTTAAGTATCCTACCCGGTGATTCACCAAAAAGTGATGCAGGGAAAACTCTAGAAAAACTGTATCAGGTAGGTCGGGTTTTAGGATACTATTCTCACACCATTACGAATGACGGGAGAGGAGTTTACTGTAGGGTCACAGCATTACATTCTCTCTTCCTTCACCAGTTCTAAGAGTGAGATGGCTGAGGAACCTTAAGAACCAGGGAGAGAACTAGACATCCCATTACCACTGTTAGAGACACATTTTTATGGCACGTGGAAATGTAAAAAATAATTTAAAAACATTGACACAAGGAATTATATTGTGCTTAGTTCAGATTTTCTTGTGCGTCAAGAAACTCATCTCTAAAAGTTAAGGTACAAGTGTGTGGTAAAAAGACATTAGTGTCAACTGTATATCTCGTTTGTAAGAAAAGAAACCGTAATTGGATTCTCCCAGCTTCTCTCCAACGGCTGACTTCCCCTGACTACAATACTCTCCTCCACCTCCTACTTCTTCTACTGCACATCTAGTACGCTAAATATAGTATACGTTTGTAACACAAGATGCTTACAAATCCAGTATTTTTTCTAACGCGAACAATCGCATCATTTCTTCGAGTTTTATCAGGAAATTTCGATAAGTACGTACATTCGTAACCTAAAATTATAAAAATAAATAGTTAATAATCTAACCGAAATATGTTAATAAAAATTAATTAATGGCATATTTATAATTTTACTACAAGCCGTCCAACGTCCACTTATTATGTAGTTAACTAGCAGGGTACTCGGCGTTGTCCGGCAATTCATTTATATTAGCACTCTTTCTCAACATGTAATTAAACAATCTAATAGATCAATAAATTGTTGAAAATTTAACTTTTCACACACCCTACCATTGATATCACACAAATGAAGGCTAAAAATGAAACGGTACATTTAAGTTAGATCGAATGCTGACGAATGAAAATGTATACAAATCGTAATTCAGACAATTTGGATAACTAGTTAATTCACTCGCACGGAATTATAATACTCGGAATATGTAAGAACTCACAAGTCCGAAATAGAAATGTCAAATCAATGCCAAGCTACGACGCATGTATTGATGTGTTAGTCACTGATTATACATACGGTCAGGCTGAAAATTTGGGATGGTATCATTTTTGATGAGAGAAATACAAAATAAATATGTAAAAGTACTACCCAGGTGACCCCATAAATACAACAAAAAACTTTAATAATCAATATCGGTCAAGTCGTTTAGGAAGAGAAGAATTACATCCACACACTCCCTGGAATATTATATGTACATATAATAAATATTTTATGTTCGTCAATGCTTGCAAAACATGACTGTACGTCAGAGGAGGTGAAATAATTTTTACGATTATTTTTCTTCTATTATTTAATATCTTCTCACTATTTTGAATTGAGAAAATATGTTAAATATGAATGCATTCTTAAAATGAGTCAATTGCAGAAATAACGGGCTTTAATATTACATTTAAAAGGAAAGATTCTTAACATTTTGCTTTCACTTGTTTAACTTTGCTTCTAGCTTGACCCACTGATTATTCATTTCCGCTCTAAAGGAAACCACAATGGGGAAAGATTTTCAAGGTCTTATACTGTAAATATTTGTTTTGATTTAGCAATACAATAGAAGACAAATATTGTGTACCGCAGAGATTTCTTATCAGGGATACAATAAAGCTTGGTTTTCCAGTTTGATTAATGGATCTTACTATTGTAACCACGTAAATTCATTGTAAAATAGTGCAGTTACTTTTCTACCTTTCAATGACAAATATTTTATTTTACTGTAGCATTTATGTGTCTAAGAATCAACTAGGAAGTCATTGAAATATTAGACATACAAAAATTGTTGACGTTATTAATTAAATTCCCCGTAGAATTTTTTGAAAACTAATGTGTAACAATTGTTTTGGTGGTTGAGTATTTTTATTGTTGTGAACGTGTTCGTGATTGTTTAATGTTTTATTTGATTGATGTATCTTAGTCTTTTTCAAAATGTTTATTGCTGTTGTAGCGTTGAATAAAAAAGCATGCAGCGATATTTCAACGTACTAAACACACATTACGTCTGTAATCTCATGTTGGAAGGGATTCAAATCCTTCGCACTCAGGGAAGAGAAACCGCCAGATGCTATCTGACCTGTTCGTCCAAGAATGCCAAGTCCTGTGCTAGAAAGTGGTAGGAGGTCTTCTCACGGCCTGGACGATTGCGAGGGTGGATGGGACTCAGATCGTGCACTTGTAACGAGAGTAACTCGTGTGTGGAAACCTCGCTGTGCAGAAACTATTGCCAATGTGCTAATAGATTGAAAACATTTCCCACGTGAATTACGAAATTACACAACGAAACGTTGTTTTCACTCTTTGGAAATTGTTAAAAATAAAGTCTAAATTGGTCGGAAATTTTTTACTTATTATTACAGAATCAGACGTTAAAATTCAACCTTCTTTTCTCTGAACATGGTTCTGGAGAAAGAGTTCAAAATAAGGGTTAATAGAGATAAAACTAAGGTAATGGAGTGCTGCATGGGAAATAGTGGAATAACAAAGGGTCTACATTAGGAAAACAAATTTTGAAGAAAGTTAAGGAATTCACTACTTGCACAGCATAATAACTGGGGATGGTAGAAGTATAGTAGACACAAGGAGCACAGCCAAGAAAGGCTTTCGCAAAAAGGAGGAATTTACTTACGGGTAATATTAGTATAAATATTAGGAAATATTTCCTAAAAATGCTTGTATGGAGTGTGCCATTATATGGGTGCAAAACGTGGACGATAGGAGTTGCAGAAAGGAAAAGAATGTGAGTTTTTGAAATGTGGTGCTACAGAAGAATGCGTAAAATTAGATGGGTGGACAGAGTAATTAACCAGGTAGTTCTAAGCAGGATAAAACAAGAGAGAACAATGTGGAGGATTTTGATAAAGAGAAGGGTTAGATTAATAGCTCACGTATTGAGACATGAGGGTCTTAGAGGGAATTGCTGGGGTAAAAACAGAAGAGGGAGACGAAGGATAGAATACGCTAAGCAGATTAGGGAGGATGTGGGATGGAGGTTTGCAGCAGATCAGTTTAAGGCCTGCATTCTACAACAACTCTGAACCCAATGGTTACTACAATAAATTCAAATATATCCGAGTACTTAATTTATGTAAATTACTTTTCCCGGTATTTGTAGGACAACTGAGCCTATAAGCGTATCCCATTTTTGGTTTATTTATGTATGGTTTACATATTAAATCATAATATTCATTTACAGGATAATTGAATTAAAGAAAAATTTAGATAGGTCGGCGTTTCAAAGCGAACTTTACATTTTTCTCAAATGTTTTTTAAAAAGAAACTTAAAATATTTGAAACAGGAGGTAACCAAAGGTATAATATCAAAGATAAACTAATAAAGAACCAGAGATATAAAATTAAACATAGTAAATCTTACTAATACTCTCTGTGTTATGCTTAACATTAACAGTTTCTGGATGATTTCAAGCTTATCTCGGAACCACTCTCCGTACTGACGTTGACATTTAGAAATCGGAATTGTGAATGTGACAGGGATACTGAGAAACCAATTAACCAGAATAAAATGCAGGTAGTAGAAAAAAAATATTAAGACGAGTAGGTCTCCTACTCCAAGTTCCGCCTGCAACCAATCCCAATGGCAGCTAGAAACTGATTGCTACATATTGACTTTACTTAACCTTAAAATTTAATTTGAAAATTAAATAACACTTTCAAACAGAAAAAGTTTTATACTCTCTGGTGTTACGTAAACCCTTTTCGAAATCCTAGTATTTTTGGACTCCGCTAGGAAACTTTGTTATAAAAATTTGAAATTTTCTTGTCAAACCTTTACAGTGGTCAGTATTTTGCGAGTTAAAATTAGTTTTCAATAAAATTTATGGAAATTACAATGTGTATAAAATTAGATGCGATAATTTCAACTCAAGGTAGCGTCACTCATTCTGTAAATTATATTCGTTGTGTTTGCTTGTCTTTTTTTAACTGCACCAATTATATTGGCTCCGAAGTCTTTTAGTTTGTTTTAGTACGGTGTTCCAAGGTTGTATAGGACGCACGACGACCGGAGCGTTCTGAGACAGTGGCAAGATTTTCACTGGCCCCCAAGTTTCACAATGGGCACGTTTGCGCAGATTACCCGTGAAGGAAAAATAAAAGTAGGTTCCATTGGGCCGTTTATGGTGGGTAACAGAGCAGGCTTTGCGTCACCGTCAGCGCAACGGAATCTGCATTGGATCGTGTGTCTTCGTCGTTACGTTGGTCAAGGTTGCTGGGGCATGTGCTCATTTCAGCAACGATTAATCCCGTGTTTTCCTTAATCTCTATTGCAGAGATTTGCGAGATTCACAGAAGTAATTTACAAATAAAACTTGTGATGGGGATGTATCGTGCTTACGTGGAAAGTAATGGATGTGGTAAGAAACTATTCCTCGGGCAACAATTAAATACTTTTCTCGGAAGCAGCTACCGGAAATACATTAGCAGCACTTTCACTCATCACCTTTCCACGGTTTTGCACGACCGTTATTCCTGCGTCTTCCTTCAAAACGTAGACTTGGTCTTACTTTTCCCACTGCAGACTGTCGACCATACGTTATACTAGCATTTGCATTGAAAAAAAATGTTTTGGTGAAACTAGAATTCTATTTCGATGTAAATGAAGAATTGATAGACGTTTAAATGCAATTTAATGCTTTCAGATTAATTGTATTGTAATAATGTTTCCCTATGTTTACCAGTCACCAAAACTATCTTTAATTTATTCAGCAGGAACTTTAGGCACTGTCAAAGTCATCTACAAAATTCAAATATAATTTTTGAAACATTAAAATTTTTTCCCATTAATTTTTTTCATAATTTCTTTCGACAGAAAGCTCGTCTACCTGACGATGGTGGAGCTTGCTGCGAAACGTTGTGTAAACAAACCTTGACCCGGGTTGAAACTCCGAGAATTATATTTGGATCAAATTCACCGGGAAAGCCTTCGCTCTTGTTTTTATATTTTTATAATTTTAAACAAAGTCCATAAAAATTTGTAATATATGGGTTACTAACTTGTCAATTATTTTGTGATTTTTGTGATGACATACAGTCTACGTTGGGGGACGCAATAAGTCTCTCGTTCAACGCAGTCGTTCATTCCGTAGTGATTGACGTTAGGTGACAATTGAGACTGGATCGGCCGTGGCATTTCGTATGTAGGTCTCTGTGAGGCATAGAGCACAGGGTCACCAAACATTTCCCACCAGCAAAGTATAATAATTGGTTTAGCTAACTACTAATTAATCTCTGTGATAATTCAAATGCAGCTAAGATGCAAAGAGTAATCTAATGAAGTGGGTATGTACTTGAAACGTAATTTAATATACATATTCTGGTAAAAAAAGTTTGACTTATGTAATTTTTATTAAGAAATGAATTCAGTACTTAAAAGCGATCGTGATATTAATTAAATCAGGGCGATTCCCATCATGAAAACGTTATTACGCTTCGTTTTATCGTAACCCTGAAGGGTTTCTTGGAAGTAGATTATTATTATCAGTGGTTATTAACGCTTCAGAAATAACGTCGATACTGGCTTTTTTTTCAAGTTCATGTAAATAAGTACTAAAAATACATTTAGATTAAACTATATTTACAACACTCGACAACGACCATATACAAACACGTCAATAGGTTTCAGTAATAATATATTACTGTACTGCTTATTTTTAATTGCTTTGCGTTAAATAAATTGACAATTTTTTTGTACTTTGTTACTGTCAAGATATAGTCACTTGAAAATATATACTTTTTTCACACGTGTCAGTGCAGTACTATATATCTATCTTCTTAAAGAATACAATATTTTGACTATCAAATGAGCCTTATTGTTTCTTTTATTTACCATTCCCTTCTTTCGACAAGTCGACTTTGACTACCTAAAAAATCTCGACTTCTCATTCCTCAGCCTCTCCGAAGTCCATTAGCTCTGATAAAATTAGTCTCTGTGTGCTTTCTCCTCTGCCTAAGAAAAAGGGACGTAACTAACTGTGGGTTGGGCTTACCCTTCACGTCATACCGCTTTACTCTCTAAAATTTAGTGCACTGCACAATGATGTACACCATATAGTAATAACAGGTAGGAAATATAGTAACTTATATTTCATGAAAATATTGAAATGTTTTAGTAATAAAGATCAAAAATACCTTGGATTACTTCATCAACTAGTTATATTGCGATGAAAAGATGTGAGTTTTAATTTATGCGTTATCCTGAAAATTAATAAATTACTAATATGTGTGGCAAAATGTAAATTTAGTGTTTGTTTATATGGGTAAAGTTACGTCCCCTTATTCACGAGAACTACTGTTTTCTACTGTCATGGCTGTAGTCACGACCAGAAGTAAGTACTGGGAAAAGTCAGGGCCGGTGAGAGAGCAAAGGTCGCAGAATGTGACCTGTCTCCAAGAAGTCCTTGTCTATAACATGAATGCTGGCCTTGGAGCTCATCTTCTGAATCTTCCTATAGGCGGAGGGCCTCTGAGCTCTGAGCACCTGTTGCAACTGTTCTGCGAAACGATTATAGTAAGAGATTTATTTGTAATACGTACAGAAAGTTATTATCTTACATTTATCAACTTTTATTCTGAGATGCATGATCAGTGAAGCAGCCAAGAATTGTATTATTCAACCTCTGTATTCAACATATAAGTATTTGTATTTCCTTCTACCTACTACTTCATTTGGCCATTAAGTTGAGTGCCTCATTCGACCGTGGTGACTGCCATTTTTCATGACATATTTCGGATAATTGATAAACCACTTTGTGAATTTTGTTTTTATCTACTGGGTATTTCAAATGTTTTATAATACTGGATAAATTATTGGATGATTTAGTTATGAGCTGGATGTTACAGGTTTTTTGAAGAATTTTGTAAAGGTTGGTGGAATAGCATAGTAACGTAATTTGTTAAGGGTTTCGTGGGATTGGTGTTGGTTATTTGTCGTTTCAGTTTAATAAATTTATTTATGAAAATTTGTGGATACGAATTACCTATTAATATATCAAATGTATACCGATTGTCTTTGTTTCTTTAAATCTTAATGTTCTTTGGTTCTTTAATTATTGAATTCTGTGGCGATACTTTTATATCTTTGTAATCTAATAATAATGTGTATTAATACCTTTAATTCAACCTGTAGAGGGTCCAGATTACGACCGAAACATGCACTTGGTTTTGATTTATTAATTTTTGTCTGTTTTTGGGCTCATTTAAAAATTAATTTTAACTTACTAACGTAATAATATATCGTTAAAAATAAATTATTCATATTTCCAGTTTTCACAATAATTAAAATCAGTAATATAACATATAATTTTTAAGTATGTAGGTAAACATGAATTTAGACCAAAAGTAGAGATCCAAATACTATAAAAATTTATTCAAGAAATTTAGCTGATAAAGTCACAAACGTGAAAATGAACTTTTACTGAAACTGAAAAACAGCTTTGTGAATTAGTTATTTAATTAAATTTTGTCGAATTCCTTTGAAAAGCAGGCGATATGTGATACCTCAAATTACTTTTATATTAAACTAAAGTATCACTGTCCGTTTCGACCATAGAGAAGGAAGAAAGAATTATTTACCGTTAAGCGAATTCTCTTTTTCTTAACGCAATATCTTGTTTTCTTGGTATTAAAATAGGTGCATTTGCAGCATTAAGAATGGTGTACACGTGAAAATGATAAACGAATCAAGCTTTATTACAATAATGAATGTTGACCTTGCACGTTCCACTCGAGATATTATACCTTTGTACTGTGAATGCTTGTCAAGACGACAGCTTTAAGAGATTAAGCCTATTTAGTTTAAAAGTAAAACGGTAAACATAAGTATTTCATTCACCTCTATCACCTTAAGATGTTTGTAAACTTTGGGTATGATACCAGCGAAAGCGTATATGATAATACTCAACTACAAGAAAAACTGGAAGACGTATGACAAGTTGTTATTGAAGTTACAGAAATTAACTTTTACTGAATTGAAGTTTGGTCTTTTTAGTTAGTTGTACCTCTGCATTAGTTTATTTTGGCATAGAAAAAATCGTACGTATTTTGTTAGTTGAAGCTGAAAAATTATTACTCAATAATTTAAATTGTATTTTCGTTTGCTCCACTTTGACGCACTAGTCATTTTCGGTTTTTGATTGATTGATAGTTTCTTTTAACGCCCCATTAATCTTTGCCATTAGGGATTTCATATGATCACCACCTTGCACTCAGGGACATTTATGACGAGTTGTTAACAGACTGTAATTGTATGTCCAGGAGAATATAACCCATTTATATATTTTCTAATAGCTTTTTATGAGCCAGGAACGTGAACAGATATTTTATAGCACTTTCCGAGTGGGCGAGTTCCTCCTCTCTGATCTGAAGAGCACAGAGGTTCATTATCCGAGTCAGGTATACACTATGTGCTTTATTGTTAGTATGTCCTCACATCTACTACAAATTTGTCGAGTCGAGTACACATGAGTAAACACGGTGTTACCTGAACGGATTCTGGATGAATTGATCTTCGGGTTTGTATTACTTTCAAATAGTTGCTTGATGAAAACGAATTTTCAATCGTTGTATTTGAAGGAAACGTAGAGGGAATTTTTCCTCTAAGCTGTGCCACATAAGCAGTACACAAGTAGTTTTTATTGAAATTCATTGTTCTTCAACTGAACGTAGCGAGGACATGCATTATCGAGTTGAAGGTTGATTTTCCTAGCTTGAAGTTATTTCCTGTAATTTTGTTTCCGCGTTAATCATATCCGGTTGCAGGCTTCTAGTTTCTTTAATAATATTTTCAACGAACAATCGACGCAGAGTTTTGTGTGATATTTTATTACTAGCCCATTCTTCGTTAGGTGCGTTATGAAGGGAAAGAAAGTAATGTAAATTATTCATGATTGTAGTAACTATGATTGAATAAATAAATGTAATGCGTATATTACTCGGTGTCACACGTATATCAGATTTAAAATGTTATTAATCCAAACATATTATTGATACTTGTAGTTTCGTAATTTCTGGGTTGTGATTGTTCATCAGGAAGTCTGGTATGCGCATTTGTTTTTTTGGCTTTCCTGTAACACTTATCTGACAACTAAAAAAATGAATTGACTGTATGAACATTGATTTATTGTATATTGAGGAATAACATTTTATTGTCACGACTGTATTTACTTTCGATTTATAAAGTCTGTAGCATTATCTGATATCCTAGCCATATTCATCAGGATATATCCGTAAATTGTGCCTTTGTTGACACTGTAGTAAATAACACGTAAGCATTATGCTGTCAAACGTGCAAGAAAATCTAAAATTAATGAGGACTTTATAAATAAGATAAAATGTTAAGTTGATAACACATCCAAATTAGTCAGAAATAAATTTTAATAAAATCGAAAGATTTAGAACATAATATTATTAGCACGCAGTATCGTTACTTTCTTCGGAACCACTTCAGGTGCAAATAAACATATAAATCTAAAAATTCAAATAAAACAGTATTGTAACAAAATATATGGAGCCTTACTTAAAATTTCACTTAAAATAAAAGAGAAAAATTAAATTAGTGCTATTGCAGGCAAAACGCAGATACATGCCCAGCGTTTGATATTTAAAATAAACAACAGAATTTTTTCTTATTGAATGACACAAATAATTTATAATAACAAGTAATTATAAACTATTTTTAAATTATAACTGTCATCCTTCTCATTAATAGCCAAATTATTACAATATTTCACTCGGCAATCATGAAGCATATTTACATTCTTCATCTTAATTTTTTTACAATTTCACCAATCAAAAATTCCGCTTATTTATATAAATTTGAATAATTTTCACATTGAATTTAAAACTGTTTTTACATATATTCATACGAGCTTTTACTGAGGGCAGTTCGATCGATTTGCAACATAAATAAGTAATTTTGTACATAACATTATGTACGTTACAATGTTAATTTTTTCTTTAAAATTTATGACAAATTTAAATTGACGGAAGATTTAAGAATAACACGAGTACAATAATTATCAAATATGTCAATAAGTTCATATTATATGTTTTTCATTAATGGTTTACAAAATTTATGAAGCTTTTTAACAAATCTTAATTTTGATATACCTTGAAATGAAATAAAAATTTAGTAGAAGTGTATTACCAGTTTTGTGAATATTATTTGTTGGATATGCCTGATGAGATAATTTGACTACTTTATATACCAAGTTATATTTTTTTATTGTGGAAAGAGGAATCGTTGGACATGTGATTAAGAGCTCTTCCTGAATAAATGTTTTCTTTTCATACATTTATATTAATATTGTCCTACAAATCCAGTAAATTAAGAGAGAGATTCTCTCCAATTTTAAAAGTTAGTTTCAATTTAGGATGATCATTATTACAAATATTGAGTAGATTATTCAATAGAATTTTTGGGATGTTGCAAAATATATCCATATTTCTGTAATAGCTAATAAACACGTTTTACTGTTGTTATAATTTTAGTAATCAATTTCTAAATGTTTTGTGGAATAATTTCTTGTGTGTGTATTTTGTTGATAATTGTTGCATAGGTCTTAATTTAAGACAGATCTTATAGAATCGATAGTATAATTAAGTTATCTATCCTGTAGGAATCATAGAGGTGTGGCTGGGATTAAATCTCTTGAGTCATAATCGCTCCGAAGCTGTAGAATGCTGCGATCTGATTTTTCATTTTTATCGGTCCATTTATCTCGGAACAACAACTAGGTTCAACGGCTTGTTGTGTTGCGTCAAGCCGCTTGATACGACAGGGCGTGTTTACGTTTTGCATTGATTCCGTTAGCGAAAGCTATTTTGTTCGCGCCCACGAGATCGCAAAAATTTCTCTGCAACGACAGAGGGTAAGATGTCTCAAGAGATATTAGGTAACAAGGGAAGAGAGAGGCAATAATATTTATGTCTTTGGAGAAGACGTTGCGTGCCGATGTTAGGAGAAATTGTTTCAGAAGTCAGGAATATATTTCCCGTCACTTAATAGTTATAGCCTAGTGATACACTAAATTTCATTAACATTTTCCGAGTATGATTTTTCTTTCTGCCTAGATCGTTACCCATGGTTGCTTTCCACTTGAGAATGAGTAATCAGAGTCTAATGCAATTCAACACAGGCTACAGCAAAACGTTTAAACGATTGAACGAAATACATCCAACGTATTATTGTTAATTTGCAGAAAATAATTAAATTTTCGTGCTGGGACAATGCGGAAGGAATGCCTATCTCTGAGAGTCTGTGACAAACATAAAATTTGATAGACCTATTGTCGTGAGTCTCTGTCGTCAGCTCAGCCGTGAAATCTCTACAACAATGCAAATTAATTATCTGATGCTTCATTGTATAATACCAAACACTTAATAAGTACGTATATTGCATAAGCAGATTGGATATATAAAACCAAATAAAATAATGTCAGAAAGCATATAGCAATTAATGACTTAAAATTTTTAACAACAATAACACCTGTTTATAAAGAAAATCCGAGAAAATTGAGACAATTATCTGAAAGTTTTATTTAAAAACTAGCTAGGGACGCGACGTTGCCCGGGTATTTATTTATATTATGCCAATACATTATTTAATTCTTGGTCAACATAATTAAACGGGCATCGAAACGTCATAATATGAACCTCAAATGAATCACGAGAGTATAAAATATTCCCAGTACATGGCAGGGTTAAAAATATTTTCAGCCATTGAGTAAAATTTCTCTTAGCATTTTATAAGAGCAGAAAAATGTTACCGGTACATTAAAGAAATAAAAATTATCCCAGTAATCTAAGAGTGTCAAACGTATTTCAGGTAGTTAAATAGAGCAAGAAACACTCACGGTTTATTAAGAAAAAATGTATGGACAGAGTTAACAAGTTGGAAAGTATGGCATTAAGAATTATCTTATGTGAGAATACAAGACTTAGTGTCACAGTGATTTTAAGAGTAATGAATTGGCTTTCTTTCAAGAACTTCGTAAAATTTCATGTCATGTACAAATGTATCAATAATTTGTTACCGTCAAATTTTAATATTTATTTAGCTTGTATGTATGTTAGAAACCCATAAAATGATAGAAGTAAAGTTGAATTAGACGTAACTAGGCCCGAGGCTAGATTTGAAACAAAACAGTATATTTATTAAAAGAATTTAATGGGTTACCAATATAAATTGGGGAGTGTAAGAGTGTTGGTAAATTTAGGGATTGTTTATTTAAATATTTCAGTTTTAAAATGTGAACTGTAGTAGTGAGTAACATTTCCTTGCTAAATAAAATCTGTGATATTAGGAAAGGCACGAAAGAACACGTGTACCAAATTTGGTCGGAATTGGTCCACATGTATGCGGAATAAACATACACAAACACAGACACACACACACCTCCATATACACATACAGGAAATTTTATTATAGACCTGCAACACCAATCGTCATTTTTATTATTTAAATTTTTCTTAAAAATGTTAAAAGCCAGAAGAAAACTTAAATAAAAATTAAAAACATGATCCAGTAAATAAAAGGAACAATATAAATAAAACAAAAAATCTATAATTTTTAAAAAACAATAATACTAAAAATAATAAAACTTCAGTTAGCATTAATAGAAGTGAATGGAAATTTAAAAATATATGTTTAGCGAAAAATTGGATGATATTTTCAGATAATAATAGGAAGAATTATAATTACCTTCAAGAAATAATTGTTGAATTTTCTCAAATGAATAAGAACTATGGATAGATTTTTAGACTTAAGAGGTTATATTTACGGTTATGAGGATTGTTTGTAAATGAAATATTCTTTAGCGATCTGACAATCCAGAGGAAGTGTTTTATGATAAATACAAAGACGGCTAATAAGTCAGTATATAATTTTATTTCTATTTAATTAACATAAATGCGACGTTTCGTTTCCCTTTCGAGTCAGAAGACTAAGTTTGGAAGTATTTATGGAAGAGGAAGTAAACAATGTAGAATTTGTTGAAGTAGTTCATGTCCTCTCCGATAGAATTCGCGTTCTTACCACACAAGTTCCATCCCATTTCAATAGATGTCATGTCGATAGGTTATTTGGTGTCAGGACAAAAACATATACATTACGAAACGTCTGTATCTCTATTTGTGAATAACAGCTAACGAGATTTTTATGCTAGCTAATGTTGCTTGAAATTTAGTATAAAACAAATTATTATTAATTTACACTTGTAGGGCTAAGTGGAAGTGGAAAGTTTCCAGTATCAGGAGATTTAGCCTTGTTTCGCAGGTGTCGTTGACCCTGGCAGCCGTAGGCTCTGCTGTAGCCGGTCACAAGCGGTTGTCTCTTATGTCAGCGTAAAGGTATTCCGAAGCAGGCCTCGCAAGGTATATTCGCTTTCTCCGAGCCGACATGCCGCTGCCGTTTCGGATTCGGGCAATTATCCGAGGCTCCACCCTGTTGCGTGATTTGTGACGAGCTTTACTGGAGCTCTTATTAACCGGCGCGCGATTCGCAGATAGCCTACCCCATTGTGTCGCAAAGGTCAATTAAATCTGCGGGTGTGGTCGAGTTCGTGATAGCTAATTTACTTTACTCGAACTCGTTCCATCAAACATGCACTTTAACCCGAGTACATTTCCTGGCTAACTTTCGGTAGCTTACACAGGCTGTAGTGTTTCCTTTCAACACATATATATGTTCTTAATGCAGGAAATAATGATACGAATGCCAATAAATTATTTTACACGCACTCAACACACAAGAAATTCGTATATACAAATATTATAAAAAACGATAATTATATATAAATAATAAATCATTTAATATCCATTTTTCAAAAGAACTATATCAAATTAAATTACGAGACTTATTACAGACAAACCAATTTTTATTCAATAATGACATATTTTTCTCACGTTTGAGAATTCATCAGGTTCATTTCTTCCGAACTGAATCCTAGACGAATTTCTTTTCTGGATTTGGACCTCTATTTTTTGATCTGTTCAACTACATACTTAGTAATTGTAGCATGCAGTTAAAAATTTTTGCCATAAAATTGGTTGTTTGATTTAATGTGAAAGATTATAAATGTATAAGTAATTAATGCAGTCAAATATTTTTATGTATGATATTCTTGTGAATTAAAAATGTGTTAAAATATTAAAAAATAATTTTTTACAGATTATTGTGGCTACATTATAAAAAATATTTATTATTAACAACTATTGACTGACGAAAATAATCATTGGTGTAATAAAAAATAATTAATTCTATATCAGCTACGGTATATTTAAACTTATTTAGGAATTTATATTTATCTTCCATTTTTACCTGCTAAAATACTTGAAAATTCGGTCTTAGTTATGAATTAGTTTTAGAGCCAATTTTCCCATATTCTAACACTTTATGGGGATGTTTTTGCTTGGATATTTTGATTTAGTACCCTTTTTATTTACTTGATTCTCTATTACGACTCTTCTAATATTTTTTGTATTTTAAGTCTCCCATTCACTAAGGTTCTCGAATTTGAAAATGGAACACCTAATCAATACTTATAACACACTAGTATTTATATAGATTTTTAAGTACAAGTATTACTGCTAGCATAAGCTAAATGTGTAAATTATGATTTATAAATAAAAATTATGCGATTCATAAGTTGCACAGACAGAGGAACGAGTAATTTATGCACTTAATAATTCAGAAATTTAACTTCTTGATGTTGAATATGTGGGATGATTAGATGCCAGTTTTATAACACAGTGGTGCCTTAAAGTACATTACTTTATATCATGAACTATTTATTCATGAGAGTCCTTGATGTCACCCAAAGTTAAATATGAAATAATGGTTTTATAATTGGTGAATAATGTTTTCTGAAACAGGGCAAACTACGATAATCTAGGAGGTGGCAGCTACTCTTTAATAGTGTAGAAAGTAGGGTTGAGGAAGACAGGAACGGGTTGACTAGGATTTCTCGGGCTGTAGTTTACTCTTCTCGAGTAGTGGAAATTTTCCAGTATCAGGAGATTTAGCCTGAAAGAGATGCAGGGCAAACACTTTATTTTGATTAACAGGCTACACTAGGGTGATCCTGAAACAGGCGACTCGCCTTTAATATTGTAGGGAGGGAATTGAAAAGGGGGGGATGTGGAAAGTAGAGTCAAGGGTTGACTAAGGCTCCCGGGCTATAGTTTAAGGATCCTACCCGGTGTTACATATAAAGAGATGCAGGGAAAACCTTAGTCAACCTGAAACAGGTAAATGTGTTTTCTGTGGGGTCGCAGCATTCCCTTCTCCGTATCACCACCAGTTTTAGGAGGCAGTTGACCGACTCATCCAATGGCATCAGCGAACACAACTTACCGTACGCTCAAGTCCTTCGACCCCAGTACATACACCTCCTAAAATGTATTTGAGAAGTTTTATAAACCCAGAGAGAGAACAAGGCATTCCCAAAGGTGATCCCCGCTGTCAATCTCGGGTGAACACTAGCTCCTGAGATATATTTTAAGGAACCTATCAGATATTCACATGAAAATGATGCAGGAATAACCCAACCTGCAAGGGTAGTATTGGGTACTTGTCTCTCGCCACATCCAAAGTGATGTTAGAGGAATATGGTGTGTGGTCATATTCTGCTCTCCGTGCCTCGGCCAGATTAGTAGGGAGCTGGCCGGTAGGTTCAATTGGATAGTGGACAGCTCAGGGTCATACACCCTTCAACTGATTTGAAGTTCTCGGTTTGTGAGAACCTTGATTGGTGTTTCCTGATTTTCTTCTCCGCCACTACGGTCGTATTTCTCAACTCGTCAATTGATCCTGCCCTTCAATAAACCTTACTTCAATATTTTGTTGATATGTTTTGTACAAAATTGCAAGATACAGGCTTTCGTGAAGAGCTTGTTTCACTCCCGACAATTTTGAGACTTGGTGCCTCAAGCTAGTTCGTAAGTACATATATGTATGAGAGTCGTGACTACCCGTCATGTAACCATGTGTGACTGATATCATCTGGAACAGCGTCTATCTCAAGGACATGCTTTTTAACAACGGAAAAGATTGTAACAGGAGCTTTGGAAAGATTTTGGCTCAATGCCTCCACTGAACTGGGTTAAACGATGCATAAGCTCGTGCGTGACGAAACCCAGAAGCCGTCACCACGAGATGGACCGGTCATTAGTCACCATACACCAGCACCACGCCCAGGGACCCAAGTGATTCGAGGTGGACAAGAGGCTGAGATTGCTCAAGACTTCGATTTTAATTTTCCTCCGGAGACACGGTGTCAGATGCGACAGGGCGTAAGAGAGCACGTGCTGCTGATAGCCCACGGAACAACACTTCGTTCAGCTTCCTCGGCTCTGTACTTTGTTCGCAACCAACAGGCTATCTTAGCTTCTCTCAACACAACAGATCCTTGAATATAACGCTTTTAAAATTATTTTGATATGAACGTTATTTGACCAGAAGACAGTCACAAAATAATTCACCTTAACAGAGGTTTCTCTTCAAAGAGAATGAATCAGACACTGGAAGTAGAATTTCATCCACTATCCCGAATATTATCGGAGCAGTAGCATTATATCCCTGGAAAAGTCATCCCCTTTTGTCATTGCGATCGGAATGATTTAAAAACTGATGACTAATTAATATATTTAAGTGTTGCTCTTTATTATAAATCTTCCTGACCCATCTCAACTTCTCCTCGAATTAATAATTGGGAAATAATCAGAAGAATTAATATATTTAATGACATTAGTTCATTACACGACGTTCCGTCCTTAGTTTGAGACCTCATCGGGTGTTTTAAAGAAAACATAAATTTAAGGAGAAGAAATTTGACGTAACTGTCGCACGAGCGAAGAGGCCGAAAGAAATTACTTGATCCCCGCGACACCTCAAACTTCGAACTTCAAACCTTAATGTGTTTTCCATATTACGTTAACTGCATTTCACGTGTTTACCAGGTGACTTGAACATTAATTGTAGCTGACTGGCAGATAAGCCAGCGGGGTATCCGTGTATATCTGGAACACGCACATTTTCCGACTCGCGTAGCGAAGTCCTTGGCCGAATGATCTGGGTGCCAGAAATGGCGAAAGCGTTGCCAAAGTAAGTCCGCGGGCGGTTCCTGGTCGTATCCTACCACCGATATTTAAAGATCGTACCTCTCGGGAAAATGCTTTCATTTCTCAGTACAACACCCAACCAAAGCGAAGTCCGCTCCTGGCTGGATATGGTCGATTAGAATTTCAGGTGAGGTGAATTTGCAGATTACCCAAAATTTAAGTGCAAGAAAAAAGAATATTCGTTCAAGGTTGATGTAAACAAATGTCTCAATGTACCTTCAATTTCGGGTTTCTGGACACAACCGATCTGACTTCGGTTTGAATTTTTTTTATATTTCATTTTGTAGATGAAAACATTGTTATGTCATATTTAATGTGTTTATTGATTGTAAAAATTGTATTAAATTAAGGAACAGAACAAATTATTTCAAGAATCATATAAAACTGAATTAAACATGGAGAAATATTAACCGTGATCGATTGATGGTCAAGGTATTTACGTTCTGGTACTACTTTAATTCAATTTCAGATCCTCGTTGAGTCTGCTTGTTGAAAGAAATTTTTCTGTTCTTGAATTATACATAAAATTCCTTCTTTACCATGCTGTGTTGGATTATAATTCAGTAGGTTGTAAATAAGCCTGAATCTCGATCTGGATGGAGAAATCTCGCATCTGACGGTGAGTCGATTCGAATAGTTCAGTACCCGCGCCCGTTTTGAGGTCCCTCTTTCGATTCCCGGTCAGGCCAAGACTTTTCCATCCTAACAGTTTATTTTAAATTATTTGTAGTAGACTATCAAAATAAAAGGAAACACACGGAAAGTGATAATTTCTTATTGTGTATATTTGCATCGTTAACTTTCATAGATATTTTTATAAAACAATAATGGACAAAATATACTTATAGAAACATTAAATTATTGATATTAGTGTCAATACTTGTATATAATGTTCGAGAAGTATATTGGCGGCTGAATAAGAGACTATAACGCAATTATTAATATTAAAATCATAAAATTCACGTCAGTCTTGTTTCATATTCATTTGGTGTTACGCCATTTGAAGTACGCCTCTCAAAAAGATGACATATTGTCTGGGACTGTTGTTAAATGACAATATTCATAATTAACGGTTTGATAAATAATTGTAGAAAAAACTTCAGTAAATTGTAATAATAATAATAATATAGTTATATACCGTTTTCAACTTGATATTGTTACTCGAAAGTGTTATAAATAAAATAGTTCAAATATGAGCTGTTCGTTCTTATTATAATGATTTAATATATCACTTAATGCATGATTTCCAAAATAACTAAACAGAATTAAATGAACAACAAATTCAAATACAAACCTAATCTTTTATTTTCTTTACTTGACGATTTGTTTACAATTTTTAGTCTTCTTCTGGTACACAGAAACGCAATAATATTATTTCTGAAGTTAACTGAAAAAACAAATAAATTATTCAACCAATTGAAAATATTTCGTTAAAATATACATTGTGATTAAATTAATTAAATTAATCTGACTTAATGTTATAAATAAAATAAAAATAATGGCCAAAAGTCAGAAATAGGATAATTTCATTTGAATTAAAACTTTTAATCCTCGACGATCTCATGCAGTGATTCACCTAAAATAGATGCAGGAAAAACCCTAGAAAACTTGCATCAGGTAGGTCGGGCTTTTGGATAATGTTCTCACGCCCTTTCGATGACGGGAGATCAGTTCAATAATTAAAATATTACAAAATATTATATTGCTGCTGCAGGTGTCGGAAGTTTTAATCAAAATTATATTATTTTATTTCTTATTTTTGGTCTTTCATTGTTTTTTTATTTAAAACATACTTTGGTCAGTTTTTAATTATTACCATACAAATAATACAGACTTACATTTTGAATGGGTGCATCTGGAATTGATAAAGATTAAGAGTCCAATAAGAGAAAAGTTTGGTTCATTGACCGCGTCCAATCATGGTTGCGACAGAAATGTAATCATTTTTGATTACATTATTCTGTACCTGAATTAATCTTGAAATTGTTGGTGATACGCCGTACAAATAAGATAAAATACAATTGTTTGTTTGTGAATTGGACGTTAATTTAAATATACTTACGACTTAATTCTTTAATTTCAAGATAAATTGTTTGGATTTCTTAAGCGTCTCTGAATGTTTTTTTGATCCGACGTGTAGTTTTAGAGATATTTCAACGTATCCATTTGAACACTCTGTATAGCAGTAAGTTTCGAACAACAATTGGAAAGTCACTCGTGTCGTTTTTAAGAATCTAGGTGTTTATCTGTTGAACACTTTAACCTATTTTTCAGAATCCTTTCCTGTACTATTACTGCACCCTGTCAGAACTAACAACAACTTGAAATTGAAGTTTCAATACCACTAGCAATAAATCGATCATTTTACATTTAATTGACAGAATCTTTATATCATCTTTGTTGCACTTAAATAATACGAATAGACATGAATTAAAAGATTTATTTCTTTAAAAATAAATCCTTCCTAACCTTTTCATTTAAGGGGAGTTGGAACGACACTTCTTGCCACTGTTAAAATAGCGAAAAATTATTTTAGGTACATTTTTCTTAAATTTTAATAATCAAGGTTTTTTGATTATATTTTGTATTAAGGGAGTCTGAAAAAGACTTGGAAACACAATAAAGGGCATGAACATGATCCTGGAGGAAGAGTACAACATGAGGATTAATAGAAGGAAAATCAAGGATATGGAGTGTATCATGGCAAATAGTGGAATAACAAAGGGTTTTAAATTGGGACAGGATATTTTGAAGGAAGTTAAGGAATTATGCTACTTGGGAAGCATAATAAATAGGGATGGCAGAAGTTTAGTAGACATAAAGAGTAGGATAACACAGACGAGAAAAGCTTTCACAGAAAAGAGGAATTTTAATAACGGATAATATAAGAACGAGCATTAGTAAATCGTTATTAAAAATGTTCGTATAGAGTATGACGTTATATGGGTGCGAATCGTGGACGATAGGAGTTGTATACAGGAAAAGAAGCTCTGAAAATGTGGTGCTGTAGGAGAATGCTGCAAATCATATATTTGGAAAAGGTTAATAACCAGGAAGTTATAATACTTGTAGGAGAAGAGAGAACAATTTGGAGGACTTTGACCAAGAGAAGGGCCACGTTTTGAGACATGAGGGTCTTGTAAAATTAGTATTAGAGGGAAGTGTGTGGTGTAAGAATAGAAGTTGTAGATCATGGATGGAATGGCTAAGCAGATTAGGGAGGATGTGGGATATGGTAGCTATGCAGTAATGAAAAGGCTTGTGCAGAATAGATTTGTGTCAGAGCAGTCTTAGGAATTATTATCACCACTACAACACATTATGGTATATGCGGAGAAACAATAAATAAACTATCATAATTATCATTTTATTTATCTAGATCTGTTTTCTATGAAAAATTTTAGATGGATATTTATTCATTAGTAATCATTAAAATTATTTATGCTCTGAATATTTCAGTGTATCTGTAACGGTTTACTAGAAAAAGGTACCATTTGCAAGACATGGCCTTCCTACTCCGTCCTTTTATCCACAGCATTTAATCATGATCGACTTAGTAATCCTAAAACCGGATAATTAGTAACTGTATCCGTGCTCACGTAATCTGTTTACAGATTTTGAGCACAATTAATCGTGGACTTTCATTATTTAATGACTTGTAAGAAATGACCCGGACTCATGTCAACTTTCCTCATTTACTTTAACGCCACATCTTTTATCAACTTTTTACTGCACGAACTTGGCTTTTAAGCAAGGTTGCATTATTCAAATTATCATAGAGACCACCTAATTATGCCACTCCAAGCAGAAAAAGATACGGAATATATTTTTACGTCTCGTGTTTTTTTTTTGAAAGGAAGAATTTTAAAGAGAATTTAGCCAATGTAGCATTTCATGGACTTGGTGACCTTTAGCGACACTCCTTACTTATAATAGCCAGGAATTTGCTGGTTGGGAAAGACAACTTATATTTACATATAAGGGCGCAGGGATAGTAATTAATTTCTTGGAAGATAAGTGATGCGACGGAAGTAAATAAATGACTCCAGATTTATATACGGGATGTAAAATATTTCTGTAAAGAATCGGTACCATCTTAATAATAACAACCATAAGGGTGTTAAATTCTATACAATTTTACTTTATAAATATAAAAATATTTATATTTTTAGCGTGTGTAGGAATAATAAAGATAAATACTACAATTGGAAAGAGAAAATTACTGAATAATTTAAACGGGGTGTTACAACCCTCAGATATTCGGAGTAAATATAAACGTATTTGTTGGTATACATAAGGTTATTCAATCGTCAGGTCTGATATTTTCAAGCACACCTGTCGTAAAAGTTGTTACTTTAGATTAATACCGCAGATGACGACACTTTTTCGAAGCTCTAACAATTACATCACGAACAGGAACCACAATACATAGGTTATTTATTATTAGTAGTAAAATATATTAAAAATATTATTAATTCTATTTCTTTCCCTGCTTCGACTTGAGTTGTAATGAAAATGTTTTATTAATTCAATCTCTGAGTAACATCCAATTGAGAACAATCCTGGTAGTTCAAGGATCTCTTTAATATCGACAATGTGATCTCATCATATAATATTATCTCTGTTATTTAAATTATTCAATCAATACTCATAAAATACTCTAAATTCAAGAGCTTATTAATGTTCATTCGATTTCAGTTAATAATAAATCATAAAAATAGCACGAACTTAAATGATCAACCATTATTCCATGCATGCGTTTCTATTTTCTAAAAAAGAGAAACTTCTCGTCTTCTTTATAAAACAGTAATAAACTTCACATTTCAATATCAAACAAATTTATTTCAACATTTACAAATATTTAAATTTGTCATAAACTTTATTTCCACTATTCTTTTCCCTCCTTTCTTTGACTTCCCTACTTATTCTTATTAATTTTTATATTACATTCATATTATTATTGTTACATTCTTATTATTTTCCCCATAGAACAAATGTAAACGTTTCAAACGAGCCCTAATGAGGCCAATATTGGTCTGTTAACGGATATAATCATTATTATTAGTATAACTTGTTCTTTGGTTATTGCTTAATGCGTTTGTGTATTTATTACACTAGAATCTGAATTGATCTAGTTAGTACAAACAATGGTTTTTATTAACATTTTGTATATGGACTGAATCAATACGTTGTTCTTAAAATGTTTAAAACTACCAATGTACGTTGTGAGAATTAAAAATATTTTTAATAAGACATTATTAATTCTATCCGCAATAAAGACCTAATGAGTTTGAATATGTCAACGGGATTCGTTTGGCTATTAAAACATCAAAATATTCTTTAAGATGGTAAGATTTAATAAATATTATGATAATTCTTAACGAACAGAGCAAAGTGTGTGAGTGAAGAGTACACTGAAAAGAAAAAAGTAGAGACTACATGGGATGGTCTCTAGTCGATATGAACATAGTGTAATATTTATCAGAAGAAAATTAATGGTTAGTCTTTAAATACTAGTTTTAATGATAGGCACGCTGATGCTATTTTAAAAAATTATAATAATTCTTAACTAAAATATTTCTTCGAAATATCGATATTTAATTGATATTTGTTAAAGGCACGCGGAAAAGAAACCAATTGCCAAATACTCCTCGCTACCTTTCTAGACGTTTGATGTCCCAATTATTTTTCTAATTCTCTTCTTATTGCACAATTTTCTCGAGTTTCTGAAATAAACTGTGACCGTAGATTATCCTCATTAGAGTCAAACAACGCTAGAAACGAAACAAGGGCCTTGTTCCACTTACTTGTGGTCTCATAAAGAGAGAATTCGCTTGTGCGGCCTCAGGCAGCCTTCCCTAAATTCGCGGGTTCCTCTGACAAGTGCAATTTACAACTTACATAACGCCTGAGTGCTTAAACGTATTGTTCCGTGGGCACAATGTTTTTCGCAATACAAAATTAGTCAAATGATAAACACAAAAATTTCATAATTTTTATTTTCAAATAAGAAAAACGACAAATGGTTACCAATTAGAATGTTGATGGAACTTGACCCAGAAAGCGACAAAATGTCGGAGGAATTGTAATGCATCTCTGTACTCTTCATTATGAATAATATTGCTGTTCCAACTTTTATTCCAGCCAAATACTGTCGAACTTAGTTATCACAAGCGCGACGGAGCTGTCTGATTTTGCTTAATTTTCAGAGATTACAGAAAAAACAAAAAATCATAACTAATCCAAGCTAAAATTAAAATATTAAAGAAAAATGTTCCTTACTGATCGTTTTTGCTTGCCTTTTTAAGACAGGACGAAAGTTAGGCCGAGCTATGTTGGACTAAAGTCCAATTAACTAATGCACTGTCTAAAGTACTCATTTGACAATGTCTAATTTTCTTTGCACTTTTTATGTTGTTTATTAAGGACTTAATGTATACATGTTTCAGTAACGTTGAGGCTGTTGAAGATCCAAATCCAAAATTTTTGCACACAAATCAGTTTTTAACCCCGCGGTCTATTTCTTTTCCTATTTAATCTTTCTTAGTAATCCAGAGACAGAGACCCTTTATTGAATGAATGCCCTTATAATTTTAACTGAAGAAAGTTTTGCTTTTTCAGTCTTATAAAGAGCAGTGCGTATGTGACTCAGTTAAATTTAGTGTCATAAAATGTTTTCTGGGTGTAAAAGGAATTATAATCGCTCTTTTAGATCTCGAAAGCTACGGTCTGGATTTTCCAGTAATTAACCAGTCACTGTACACATGTTGCGGCAGAGCTGATGTATTGTTTATACTGCCGCCTGGGTGCTCCCGATCTATAAAATCACTCGTTATAATCAGATATTCACTCGCTATATCCGGGCCAATTTTTTATGACAATCCAGGTACCCCGTACTTCAACTATCGATATCTAGTATGCGACACTTATATTTCGAAAATAAGCAAATTATCAAAATACTTACTATGCTATTTACGCAAGTAATTATTATTTTCCACCCCTTTCAGTATTTATAACTTTAACGACTCCCTTTTAAAAGAATCGATAAATTACATTATGCTACTATATAATTTGGTTTTAATGTTTTGTTATATATTATTGACATTGAAAAAAGGTATACTGATAGGTTAATTTTTGAAATGGAACTTATAAAATTAGACATCAACTTTATCAACGTTCAGAATGAACACTATGAGTAGAATACTGTTTTGTCTTACTTAGTCTTTTTCGATGCATTGATTGAATAAATTTTTTTCTGTTTAAATATATAGAAAAGTGAAATGAAAAACACAGAAACTGTAGCCAGAGTTAAATTTTAATAAAAATATAAATTTAGAGCTAATTCAACAAAGTACAATGTGATGTTCCTTTCTTTGTACCTGCTTTGGGTGCAAGAAAACAAGTTAATAATAATTTATATCATGAACTTAAACAGGTAAATATTTTAAGTATGCTTAATGTTCATTATCATTTTAATCTCTTTTCGGATGAAATTATTTAACTGAAGTCAGGTAATTGTAACTATCATTAGGTAAAAATTGTCTGGGGACACTATTCACCTGACGGCGGAGACGAATTTCATTGAATCGTTTTTATATACTAAACAATAGACCCAGTTGGTTAGCAGACAGTAATTCAGCGATAATATTTGTCTTTTCAATCTGATTGACGTCTTTAGTGCACTTGATATTTTCTAAAATGTGAGTGTACTATTTGTGTTTTCAATTTTTGTTTGTATTTGAATGATTTTGACCAATATTTGACTAATCAGTTGAACAGGCACTAAAATATTCATATATTCAATATAAGTGGTCTGCTTTAATGTTAGTAAGGCTATTTATTTGTGAAATAACAGGACATTATTTTCCATATATTATAAATTATTTCTTAAGACTACTTCTCCCCACAGCCATGGCCATTATTCACGAGCTTGTCGTAATGGAAAACCAGTTTTCATAAGCCGTCTTCAACGAAAGATGACGTCTATGATCACACCGGTCATACCGCGGCTCTTCGTGCACATTTTCACGAACTTCGTTAAGCCGTCTTCACAATTCCATCACTCGTAATAACTTTCCCATCAACTTCATAATGTTTACTGGCGTAATCACTGATCTGTCCTCACGGTCGGCGAGTCGTTCAATTATTTTGAACACTTAGAAAGTGTTACAACGAAAGGAAAAGACAAAGTGATGATGCTTTGTTTATGTCTCAAACATTATGCTCTTTTATTTTTAAATAAATATCGGTACTTGCTTTAATATAATAGGACTATCAACGACTGGAATAATTTACCTGTGGGGGTGTTTGGAGGAAATCCTCTTAAAGAAAATAAATTTAGGTCAAATCTGAAAAACCGTGTGAAGTGAAGTGGATATTTTTTTAATATAAATGTGTTTCCGAATATAAATAACAAAAGTGAAGTGAAGTGTTTCTCTTTTCTCTTTCAGGGCATCCACAGAACATGTTTATCTTTCTTTAGTTTATAATTATGTATATTTAATTATGTATCTGCCACCGGGCTTGCGCCCAATTGTAGATTATTAGCAAATACAATAAAAAATATAACTTTAAAGTAAAATGACGTATCCCTTTTCCTCATTCGAAGGCTAATACTCAAATTTATTGACAAATACAGCGATTTGGTCAGGCTAAATCTTGAATGAATGTAAATTCCAGGTAATTGTTTGAGAATCACTTTTTGACTTAAGAGTCTAATTTAACTATTCAAATATAATTTGAGGAAAATCTCAACTTACTTTCCTGTGTATTTCAGACAACAAATATGTTTTAGGTTCACAATAGTCTAAATTCACTTTTTATTTCCCAATGGATTAACCCATCATATCTGATTAATGTTGATCTCACTGCGTGAAGGTTATTAAAATTTCGGTACTTCTCTGATTAGAATTGCATGAAGAATTTCAATGACTGGGAAATTTTATTCCCTACGTAAGTGAGAATTTAGCCCAATCTAGGTTTTGTTACTTCTCTGTAACACGACGATTTGAGAACGAGTTGCGGGTTGCAGGAATGGTTCCAGGCAGGCGCACATGTTGCGTCATTACTGTAGCGAGGTCGAGTAGCGGTGTTTCTTCTGTCATCGAGAAAGTAAAACACCCACAAATCAGATTTAAATGAACTGTCTTCCTCAGAGTACACTCGATTTCTATCCCGGCTCACCGTTGTCCCGAAACGCTTGAATCAATTGTATTTTACTGCAGAACCGGAACGCCCTTGAAAACATTTCAATGGCAACTGAAAATAGCTTACTTCGCAGTATTTTTTGGTTTTCTGGAGACATAAAGGTCCTATTACATTATTGTATTTGTTTGCGAGAAAAAACAGGATAAGAGTCTTCCTATTCATTTTAATTCAATCCTGAGCCTATTCTTGATCACATAGATGAATACATTGTAGAATCATGATTAATTAATTTATTTGTGTAATAACATATATTGTAATTCAATTATTTGTTCTACAAAATGGTGCTGATATAACGCGTTTAATATTTGTAAAAATTCGGGATCTCCTTCCTATCCTAATTTCGCTTTTCCATTGTTCAGGAAATTATTCAGGAGAAATGTCCTAACAAAAGCATTTAATGCAACAGCTACATGAGTGCCCGCGTATTTATTTATACTATCCCGGTAAAGTATTTAATTAGACAATATTTTCTCACTAGATTAAACCGGCTTTGGGAGTGTAACATTTTTGAAAATATAACTGTTTACTCAGAGTATCCTATGACGCGCTGTACTTTAATTGGATCAGGAAATGGACCGGTTCGTCAAATACGCACAATTATTCAAAAAGGTAAGAAAAAAAGAGTATACTGTTCTCCGGTACGTTAATAGACTCGTACTATCTCGAGAGAGTAAAACATGTTACTGCTAGTACCTTAATATGTACTGCTAGTACATTAAGAGAGCAAAAAATATTATGAGTAAAAAATAGATTAAAAATATTCGTGGTATCATAATGGAGTCAACAATACTTCAGCTCTCTAATAGATCGAAAAGTACTCCCGGTATCCTAAAAATTTCAATACTATTTTCGTTTTCTTAAGACAGTAAAAAATAGACCTGAAACCCAAAAACAGTTAAAAATACTCGTAACAGTCATCAGTGAGTGGTTTTATCCATCCAGTGTTTGTCATAATCGTAAAATGTGTGCTAAGTTTGGTAGAAATTGTACGTAAAACTTTTTTTCACCCCCTTTCGCCTCCTGTCCTAAGGAATGAACTATAACTTAACCGGCATGCCAAATAGCCTTTGGTGTTAACTACCGGTTTTGTTTACTGAACATTTAATTTATTGAAACCCATCGGTCCGCTTAAAGTTTGTTGAATGCGGAAGATAACGGCATTCATCTCGTGAGATGAAAAATATAACTTCCTTGCCAAGGATTTAATGATCACTGCAAAGATTTATGGCTAATAACTTAGAGCCCTTGAGCCACCTGGAACACAACACAAGAATAGTTCTGTGAAACACGCTCTAAGTAACTTCGCAAAATCTGTTCTCTGAAGTTCATTTAAAGTATAATTTCCCAATCATTGTTTTTTTGTACTTGTTAAACGAGTCCTCGGTATCTAGGTAATAAATATATATATCTTTAAAACAGGATCGATTATTTTCATCTTAAAAACGGGATTTTAAACTTGATTCTGAAACAAGTGAAGGCAGCCATAAATTCGAAACTGGGATTATTTATTGGAATCAAGAAAAAGGGCCCAGAGCTGATAATAAAATGCGAGCTGAATTTATTTGATGTGTTTATACGTGAGTTATTTTGTAGTTTTGATGATTAATTTCGATAAATATAACTTTCTTCCTTTCTTTTTGTTATCTTCCTCTTCTTCTTCTTGGCTCTGCAGCCCATTCAGGTCCTTGGCCTACCGGGTCAACAGCGGACTGTCATCTTGCATGACACATTCCGAATTTGGAGTGATACGTGGTCAGGGTATCAATTATCCAACAGTTTGAATCAGTCTCCGTGATCATGTTGGCACAAACATCGAAGCCTATGCCAGAATTTGAACCCGGGACCCCTACTAGACCACAGAAGGTCTACTTTAAGAAAATATTTGACTAAATAATTATGTAGTATAGGGTATTGAGGTTATTATTTTATCGCGCATCAGTAGCACTAACTGGGTGCCCAGCGTTGCCCGGGTACTTGTTTGTATTAGCCCGGTAGAGTATTTAATTCGACGCTAATCTCTTGGTCAGCTTGTAATTTAACTGTAAACAAGAGCGTCATTAATATTTTTATGCTGACTTAACCCCATGGAATGGTTATTTCATCATAAGTGATATGATAGCTTACAGTACTTTAATCGAGTCATGATTTATGAAGCAGCTTCAAAGTGTCTAAAACATTCCGGTGCACTGAGAGAGTCAAAATATCCCAGGCACTTTAATAGGGTCAAAAATTCTCCCGCTTCACTATTGGAGTCAAGAAAAAACGCGGTGAAAAATATGTTTCGTACCTTAAGAAATGAAAAATTCTCCCGGTTCCTTAGTGGTGTAAAAAATACGCTCCAGAACCTCTGTTGTTATTTAATTAATCCTTTCATTCACAAATCGTCTAAGAAAAAAGAGATTCTGAAGAATACAAAATTTAGTCTCGTCTTAAATTATTATTATTTATTTACATTACCAATCAAAAAAATACATGTTATTTAATACGCTGTGTATAGCGCAAACTTTAAAAACTCACGAAGAAGATTTGAAAGACAGAGTATGTTTACTCAATAAAACAAATGTAAAAGATAACAAAACTTGCAAACTATTATAAATAATATTAATCACGTATATTTGTCATTATTTTTTTAAATTCTCACTTTAAATCATTTCTTTAGTATTTACTTATCCATTTTATTGAATCATGAACTATTATTAAAAACATACAATTTAAAATAGATACTTGAAATACGTTGCAAAAGAATTCCCATTTGAAGTTATTTTGGGCATTATTACATTAAAAATATATATTATTTTTATAACTGAGCTGTTGTGAGTTTTAGATGGGATATTTATTTTATATATTTAATCTACATACCATAAATAATTATTAAACAATGAATAATTGTTTAAATATTATTTCCGTAAAAATGTTCTTATTATGTCTTCTTATGTTTAATAAGATACTTATTTATTTTTATTATATTTTTTAATTAAAGTTTAACGTTGGTTCGGCTGACGGTACCAATTCCTAATACAATATTACAATAATTAACTTAGAACATTTAAACATTCACTTAAATCATATTGAAAATATTAGTGTCCTTAAGGAAATTTATAAAACTAATTATTTATTCTCGATCTTTATTTAATGATTTAGGCTGTTGTCATCTGTTGAGATGAATTCCACGTTGTGTGAAAATTTATTACCATTCAAAAGAATGTATTCCATAGTCTTTTATACGTTGCAAATGTCACAAAGATGTTTATTTCAATTCATCCTACTTGTAATATCAAAAATAATTATTTAAATCATGAAGGGAAGAAATTCTTCCAAATAACTTTATATCTTGTAGGAAATTAAACCTGAATTTAATAATTACCGAAAAGTTCGCGATTGTTCTGAGAACTTCAGTAGAACTGTCTAGAAAGTTTGTAGCTGATAATGCATATTATTATTATTGGTTGACGAAACAATTTGTTGTGATTTTGGATAAATTTGATCTCTTATTCCTCTCCGACGTAATTTATCATGAGGATTAAGGGAGGTGTTAATCTATTATTAAATTTTTGAAGTACCAATTAGTCAACACGATCAAAACAACTTTCACCCTTTCACGTGATCGGTGAGTCACCTGTAATACCACCGCATTTTTTGTGTTAAAGAAATAATAAAGTTGATCGATTTTCCCGTGTGGAATCAGTTTTCAAGGGTATCGAACGGGAAACTTAAGTCAAAACACTACGTGAAATTTGTCACGTAAGCATTGGAATGTGTGACGAAAGTAAACAAGCAGATTAATGAACCAAGGTCAGAACACTTTTTCAGTTTTCAGTAGACTTACGTTCGCAGAAAAATTGTTAGAAAACGCTGAAGAAATGACGTCCCTTTTATAAGTAGATTCAAGGAAGCAAAGGGATCGCTGCCAATACACGAGGACAAAGGAATAAAATTATCATTCAAAATAAATATTTTGTGAATTAAATTATGAACGAATAGATGCTACTCAATTTTTTACTGTAGAGCTTACTTGCTTGCCTGCCTTTTTTAAACTTTGCATCAGTTTATGCTGCAGATGGGACTTGAGTGCATTTTTACGAGTGTTTTTATCATCTCGGTACCTTCCCGGTAACACGATACACATTCCTGTGCCATGATTCGGTGGTTTCAGTTTGTAAGTTTCTGAAAGTAGGAATCTGCAAAGCAATGACGAGTTGTTCTTAGAGTGGAATTTCAATTTATGTTAGAACTCACCGTTTTCCGGCGTTTTAAGCATAGTATACATCAACAATAATTTATTAAATGGTATAAATACATATGAAATGCCTCCTAAATCGTGTATTTAGTTATAAAAACATGACACTGTAATTTATTTGCATTATTTGTTCTAAATTAAACTCCGAAAAATTATGTGGTTTATTAAATTAAGATGTATATTAACTTTATGATTTAATAATAGAGGCAATAAAAACTTGATTTTTAAAATTAAAAAAAAACGGATTGACATTTGAATTTATTGCTTTATGACAGAATTAATTGAGCATAATAATAATATGAATTGTATTAAAATTTATATACATATATTTAAATATGTGTGTGTAAATAATTGTTAGTAGATAGTAGTCTGTGGGTAAGCTTTTTCGCCGTCAAGAATTACGTTTTTGCGAGCTAATTTTCCTTTCTTTTTTATGGAAAAAACATAGAAGCAAGTACAGATGACTTTTCTAACTATCGTCAAAATTCACCTTTACGTGTTATTCCTAAAATATTTGAGAGAGTTCCGATTCTACACTCGTCTCCAATAAAATAACTTACTAACTGTAGAAGAATTAAATGTGAATCGATATCCTTCAGCAATTTTCTTTGATTAAGTAAACCATGATATTCGATTAGAAAAAAATTAAATGCTACTGAATTGCAAAAATGTCATTTTATTGGTTTAAATCGTATTTAGCAAATATAAAATAGAGAAAAGTATTGAAAGATCCATTAACAGGTGAAAATTTCCATTCTGAATGGGCATAAATAAGGGTGGGAGTTCCACAGGGTTCAATGTTGGGTCCTCTATTATTTCTAATTAACATAAACCCAAAATATTAGATACATTTTCAAAAGCTGTACTGTTTGCAAGTGATACAATAATTTTAATAAGTAACAAGTACACACTAAATGAAGCATCTAATAAAGTATTAAATCAAGTGCTTCGATGGTTTTCTGTGAATCACAGCTTCTAATGTTGTAAGAGTAATATCTAATTGTACGGACATACATACAAACAGTAAACCTATATATAATGCATATTTTCATTCTGTATTGTCTTATGGCATTGCATAATACAAAAAAGAGTCATTAGAATTGTTTTTAATAATAATATTTTTAACAGTTGTTTAGTTGTATTTAAATTTTAACTCCTTTATAAAAAGAGGTGTTTGTTTCATGTCATAATTATTTTTCAACGCGATAAATTTTAAAAGTCGTTCATTCCAGTAACGGAAATAAAATGATATTTCAAATATTCAGTCCAATAAACAGGGATAATACTAACATATTCCTTCAAGCAAGATTTTGTAAAGAACGGTAGATTTTTAAATAATTGGAAATGAGTTCACTTCTGCTCAAATGTTTGTCTTCAGGAAGTACTTCATTATGTTCCTGCCGATTCATAGTTAAAAGACCGTTAAATGGAACTCGTGACACAGACACAGCACAAGCCAATATTTTGAGGAATTGAGTATGCCATTGTTTGAGGAAGGAGAACAAAGAAGTTCGGAAAGTATGACGAGTTCAAGTAGAAAGGAAGTCGAAAAGCAATAAACGGACGTAGTGAAAGACAAAGACACGGAGATTAGACTAGAATGTTCGGTTTCAGCGAAAAACGGAGGAACTAATTTTTGGATATTTCCTCTTCTGCTCGCTTCGTTATTGTATTCTGTTGTTCTACAGATTTACCATCTTTTTTGTTGCTCTTCAGGCAAAGAAATACCCGATTAATATTTCTAATAACCATCATGAAAAAAATTAGCGAGGCACACTTTTACAAATAAAAGGTAAATATTAATTTCAAACCGCGGAAAAAATAAAATATAAAAGAAATAGTTGTAATTTCTAAAGAAGCTTTAAATTGTAGGAGAGTATGAATTTCATGAAATTTAACTCTCGTCATACTGGCGTCAGCTAAAAGTGTTTATAATCAAATGAAGTTCATTACTTTTGTACTCATTCCTTATAAACCAATTTGTCTAATAAGGCAATTATTTAAATTTTTCCTTCTTCTGTTAGAAGAATTATTCAAAAAAATAAAGCTTATACATAAAATTCTGCTGTGCGTGTATTCGTAAATTTTGTCTTCATAAACGGCTTGACCATTTAAATTTTTTTCTTTTTTATATTTATGGGGTCACTTGGATGATTATTAGCGATAGGTAGACCCGGTAGGTGGGGCTCTTGTCGAGATCCAGATTTGGTTTTAATTTCTCGACTAAATTTTTTAAATATTTTTATTTTATTTTGTCACATCAGAAAACACAATCCAAAATTTTCAGCCAGGCCGATTGAATAAACTATGTATTTTAATTGCGTGTATACTAGTGTATTGTTTATCGCTTAATTCGGCATTGAACAAATGAATTGTTCAAATGAGAAGGGCGGTATTTTATCTAACCTAAATGAACCATTTTATTTTCAGTCTTCGTTGTGCAATTTCGATGATAGGGGACAGAATAAGCAATTTTTTAGAAATGTGGCGATCTATATGAAGTTTTAATTACGCGTTCACAAAAGGATTACGGCCGTATTAAGTACTGTAGCTGGCTAATATAAATGCATTATCAGGCTAGTATATATAAATCAAGGATGCGCGCTGTTGAAACGTCTTGTGCAAACTTCCTTACATGGTTCAATGCCCGAGAAAGTTTTCTTCAATATAATTAGCTGTAAAATTAATTAAAATGAAACCATCATCCAATCAACTTTTACTTATTGACTATTTTATTTACATTCTTTATGGCATACCAACCATCTGTAATTTAATTACAGGTTAGAGGAAAGTTTCATTTAAAGTGTTCCAAGACCTGATATTTTATTTTCAACTTTATATGCATGCCTTCAACTATTTTCTCCTGGTTCGAATCCAAACCAGGTCCCCTGCCACACTCTGTTTGACCTATAACGTTGTTATGGCAGCTTTTGCTCTTCTGGTTGTTTCACTAATTAACACTTTAATTGTAGGAAGATTTCAACACGCAACGCTCCATTTATATCTTTTCTTTCCTTTTTCATGACTTACAAGATAGCGAAGTGTCCGAGTTCTAGATTACACTGGAAACGTGTTATCAGTACATAATAGATCAAGGAATGTTATAAACCATTAAATTGCAATTAGATCTTAAATAGCGGCTGTAAAAAGTTCAAGGACTCGTGCTCCGTCTTGAGCAGTCTTGCGTTAGACAGCATGACTAACGAGATAATCCTCTACATCATCCACTGTATCAACGTAATCAGAAATGAGGATTTGCTGTTTATAGTGAATAAAGGAGGAATATATATAAATTAAGAACCTGTCATCCGTTTGGTATGATAGACCAGTTGTTTCTGATACTTAAGGTATCTGAATTTTGAAAAATCAAGTTTACGCTGTTTTTGAATCGATCTAAGTTTGCGTTGATTAATAGTTTAGTGCATACCAAGCGCCAATTTTTAGAGAGACAAGTTCAGATGCGCCACACGACTCGAGCAAATTTCACAGCGTCATACGTTCATGGTTAGGGGTTGGTAATTAGATATGAGCATAGAAGCTGCTTCGCTTAGGGAAAAAGGAAGAGTTTTGAAGCAGTTAAATTAATTCACTCACGGTTAATGAAGCAGTAATTTACAAAACTCAAGAATGATGTTCCTGTACAAGAGGCTGATAGTTTCATGATGCTGCTATAGCTGACAGAGAGTCTGGTTTGGTAAAGATAACTCTGGACTACAGTTGTTACGACCAAGAGCGAGAACAGCTTGGAACTTGGAATTGTCTGTTCTTTCTGATAGGTTTTTGCTAAACGTTACTTTAGTATAAAAGTTATTCTTCATTTGTAGGATACAAGAGTACTGTTTTAAAATAGAAGTATTAAAAACTCTGGAACGTTGTTAACATAGTCAAACGCAAATTATGTTTTAATTGTAAAGGTCTGAGAAATCCTTCTATCTTATTTGTAGATTGTGGTTCAACCGACGCCAATTTGTTGCAGTTTAATTTTTGTTGTTTTCGTTTTTAATTGTTGTGTGTTTACGAAGCTTAATGTCGATGTGAAGGTTCGTGCCCCCAGGTGAAAGGGGCGTGCCCCCCGCGGCCCCCTGCCCCACTCAGCGGCCCCTTCCACCGCTTCCACCGCGCCTTTCTCTTCGTCCGCCGTGTATCTGTCTGGCACTCCAGGTCGATCGCTCGGACGCGACGGCACACTAGTTCGTCTCCGTCCAAGTAGATTGTCACGTGATCGTGCCACAGGAAACAGCACATGAACCTCGACCTCCGCGATTCGAAATAGTTCCGCGAACTCACCGGAAGTCCGGGAAATTCCAGGCTGACGACCGGATCAACTATGACTGTGATCAAACAGTCGTTGCCAACCGTGTGAAGTGAACTCTGATGGGGCCTATCTCTTAAGGCCTTCGTGTTTCTGTATACGTTTCAGTGAAGTGATTTTTAAAATTTTATGAGAATCAAATAATCATCAACAACATGCTCAACTGTTCGGAAGTGAATTGCATCCTGCACTTGGAGCACTATTTACAGCACCACCTCCAGGATCACCGCCAGCATCATGGTGAGTTTGGTATCGCTTATTACAGGCCAGGTGGAACGCCCACAATGGCATTCGGACTTGTTTTTGTCACGTGGTTGCGCAACGTCCATCCTCTGGCGTGGATCACCTTCAATATTGCCTGCCTGTTCAGGAGGCGTTAACCAACGCACGCAAATCCGACAGATACAAGCTGAAAGCTCATGGAATGTGACACTCTTAACCGCAACATCATAGATACCAACGCAGCAGATTAAAACTGAAATTTAACTAGTAAAGTTCTTTAGTTCCAACCGGGCGACGTTACGGCGATAAACAACTCTAAAAATTCAACCGGCGGTTTATGTCAATTTAACGTCTTGCTAAACTACTCCTCCCGATTGTAAAACCTGAAAAACATTCCCTAAAGTGCATTCACGGAGTAACCTTTTGGAATTTGAAATATAAATAATATGAGAAAGTTTTAAAGGCTTCACAGAATTATTTTTGTGACATCGTAAAATCTGACGTATAAAATAGTCATGAAGTATTCGTTGTTATCTCTTGCTTCAGGCTGGTCACCGAAATTAGTTTGAATACTGATAAAATAAATTCCTGTAAATGCTTGCGAAAACCTTGCCCTTTCACTACTGTAAATTCTAGGCCGCTTATTAAGGACGTTTGATAAACCGGACAGCGAAATCTGTCAAACGATTTTTAAATCCTGGTGTAAGAAACAAAATACTTTCTGTACTTAGGCGCATTTCTCTTGAATGGCCTTGATTTGGAATATGCTGTTTAACGGTGTTTCTATTAGTGTAACGTTTCTGGAATGTTCGATTGTCAGTGATAAGAAATTTCTTATGAAATTTACCAAGTAGTTTCATTTTTAACGTATATTCGTGAAATTATATGCCATGATTAAATTTGCATAACTTAAATGTATTTAATCATAGAGAATAACTGCTCTACTATCGTTTTGCTGAAATGAAGTTACATTTTAATTGTTACCAGGCATGAGGTGATACTAAAATATTAATATTTCATTATTCCAGCATTTATTAAAAGTATTCCAGTCATTTAAGAATCGTATACTATAGAATATTAAGAATAATAAACTAAGCTTACTCCTCAGATTAATCAGATTTATATTCTTGTACGTCAATTTCTCGTAGTATACGGGAGTTTTTGGGTATATTCCTTATAGTTTTATAAAAGTATTTATTAACTTTTTTATTCATAATTGACCTGTTTTCGTGTAGATCAATAACAGGCCTTATCTTTATAATCTTACAAAGTTGTTTTTACAAAATTCTTCTATTATTAATTTTTTAGAGTATTACTAACTAAACACTAGAGATAGAATCAGAGGTGTATAGGGTCAATGGGGAAAAGAAGATTAAAACAAATTTGCTGTTCGGCCAAACAGCTGGAGAGGATTGTTAGAGCGGATGCATAAAGGAGGGAAGAAAAACGGGTACTCGATTTTAAGGGAGAGGAAAAATATCTCCAGTAGTAGTTGCTTCTTACATTATTTGTGTATTTTACAAACCAAGAGGATAAAATTTTATAAACAAATTTGAAACGTGTAAAACGTACTATATATAAGAGAAACAATCCGTATATTCATGAAAAAATAAATAATGGACAGTAACAGAACAAGTTAATATTAAATAATTTCTTAAATAGTTACCTTGACAATTAAATTAATACAAGTAGAAAAATAATAAGTTTTTTCCTTGCCTAAGGCAAAGAATATAATATTAGTAGAAATAGTTCTAATTTAACGTCTGTCGTAAATTAATAAAAATAATGATTGACCTTTTTACAGACCGATTTATCTATTCCATTTAAAGATAAACGAAGTTTTGGTGTGTGTTCAAAGATTTGGTGCAAATTGCAGTTTGGTCTCGACAAATATTCTTCAACTTTATTTCATTTGCACACCAATATTTGAATTTAAATTTAATTGTATGTAAATCTAGCTGTATTCGAATGTCTTCTACCGAAATAAACACCTGAAGAAGGTGTGAATATATGCCAAAACGTCGTTTATCTTTATATTGAATAAATAAATATGTCTGTAAAAAGGTCAATAATTATTTTTATTAGTAGAAAAAGATGAGAACCAAGTACTTAATTATTTCTTGAAGTAAAATTTTTGTATTAATTTCATTGCAAATAATTCTGAGAACTTCCAGTAGTAGCCTTCAAAAATATATTTATTAATATAGAAAAGAATTTTGAATAAAAGTTAAATTATATGGTCTGTCTTCTAGACCAGTTACGACCAATAATCTTTTAATTGTAGCTAAACAATGACAAAATTGTTAACGTAGAAGATTACCAATTATTTTGCAAAGAATCTGGTCAGTCGTAAAAGAGGTTACCATATATACTGAAAATAATAATCAGCCCTTGTTTTTAATAGTTCTTCAAACAAGGAAGACTTTTGTGGAGTTATTAACCTCCAAAAGATAAAAATATTCAGGTAGCCCTTTCAGAAGCAAAGATATTAACTTCCCAATTTTGAGGCTACTAAGGTTTATGTGCAAATCCAAGAGTTTTTGGCAGTGTAAACAAACACACGCGTGCGCGTTCTTCACTTGAGAGCTGGTGCATGTCTTTCCAGATCAGATCCGCTGAGCTGACGTGAATGTCTGGGAAAGCGTGAAGGGAATGGAGGAGGGGCAGAGAAAAGGAGAGGAAAGAAATCTGCGGCAGTCTAGCTCATTAACGAAAATCTGAAGTAATTCCATGAAAACGCTGGGTTTACTTTTGTTCAAATAAATTTTATAGAAAACATATTTAATTAAATACTTTTAGCATTGAAGTTATTCTTATAATACAGGATCCGAGATTGCAATTTTAAAGTTAAAGTATGGAGAACTATAAAACATTAAAAATATCAGTAACTTTAAAATTTACGAGCTACCAAAGTTGTAAAACAGCCAGAAAGTTCATTGTTTAGGAATACGAGTAATTGATTAACATATTCCTATTAAATGGGTGCATTGATTCTACATAGCTGAAGATTTAATTGAAGGTAGTAAATAATACATAAGTAATATTAAACCTTAGCAAGTAATTTATCTTTCTCGTAACAAAGATTTCGCTAGTAAACTCTGAAGTAATACTTAAAAAAATAATAAAATGTTGAAGTTATTCTTAAAATTCATCTAAATACTACAAAGAACGTTTTTCTTGATAAATTAATTTCCCAAACATTGCTCTTTGATTTTATAATATATCAATGAACGGTTTTTACTACACAACTGTTAAAAAATTTCTGTTCAAATTTAAAAGCCAAAATAATTGTTTACTGCAATAACGGATAGTTCCAATAACAAAATTTATGACAATATTATTAATTTTAAATGAGTTATAACAGCCTCTTCATCATGGAATTGAGGTCCATCAACAGCTAAATTTTATAAGTTTAAAAACATGTATTCTTTTTTAACATATTACCAAATGTAATATATTTATTATCTCGCCGGATTGTATTATAGTGTTTTATAATTTACGATAACTTTATGTTATCGTTATATATTATTCATTGTTTCAAATAAAAAGACAATTCTCTAGATTATTCCATGTTTTTGGTAAAAGAAACTTTATTCGTATATGGAACAGTTAATATTTATTTTTAAAATTTTATTATGGCTTGCGATTATTTGATACAGTATACACAAAAATAAATTAATGCATATAATTCACGTGTAAACATGAAGGAAGGTAGTCCATAAATTAGCTTACTTTAGGAGATGCTTTTCCTTCGCGGTATCTGAGGGTGTGTGAGTTGACAGAAGGTGATTGTGATGGTTAGATTGTACCTGAATGTTCTAGGGAAAGGATGAGGCCGATTGGGAATTTTTTCTTGAGCCGACGGAAATATAGAGGTAGATAGGATTGTTTTGGAGTTGTTGGATCGTGGGGGTGGTTGAGGTCGAATTTAATTCGGGAGATTATGGATTTGGTAATGAAAAAGTTGACTTCGGGAAGTTTGACGTTATGGTGGATAACGGAATTTCTGAGGAGAGTTTCTAATGATGCGACGGTTTTTTGATTTGTTTTCTGTGAATTTTGGTCGAGTTCTCCATATGACGAGGCATAGGGCCAGGTGGGTTATGAGAGACGTCTTGTGTTAATAGTATGAGGGAATTTTCTGTTTAGGAGGAGATATAGGCTTCTGAATTTATGGTTGATTTGGGAAGGAGGGTTTTTCCTACTGTGAATGGGACGGTTATGGATTTGGTAGGGTTGATGCTGATTGGCCATTTTTTGGACTAGGTTGTTGAGCGCTGATTGTGGAGGTCGGATATTGGAAGTGAGAGAGGAGGTTTCATAGGTGATGGCTATGACATCAGCGAAAAAAAAATTGATAGTGGCGGGATCTTACATCCGAAATTAAGTAAGTTTTGAGAGGTTGCTAAATAGTCGAGAGCAAAAACAATATTAAAAAAATCCATGCAGTTTTTGGTGGATATAAAATTAAGAGAAGTTAAGAATGTTTCATTTGGTACAAATTTCATAGTCAAATAGTGCTATATATTTTGTATCACTGTGTAATTAATTACGCTATATTTCAGTTTCTTTCGTAATTATCTCTCTTTTTAATGATGCTGCTTAGCAGTATATTTTAATGTGAAGCTTGTAATTGGATCGGTTGAAGGAGATCGCAAAACCGTGAAGGAGAATAGGTAAAAGCAAAGTCATGCGATTCGACTGACCCACAAACGTCCTACTCCTAGACAAGTAATATTAGTACATGTCGCAATGCGACTTTTCTAACGCTATCGTCTGTCTATGCCGGAGTCTCGTGTTCAATGCCAGGGTACGGATGCCCTTGTAATAAGGAACCGCCTACAACAACCTTGGTGACTAAAACGTGTCAGGTTGCACCAGCCAAGCTCGGATTAGGTTGTTTCAATTTGTAAATCATTTCAAAATACATTCGGGAGTTATCGTTATTTAACGGTGACGGTTCTTGGTTAATACTCGGGGACTTCGTTGACCATTTTCAACTCATTGTCACCTATGCGAGGTCGCACAGAAGATCAAATCCAAACCAAGTAGTCTTAAAATAACCATTTGATCTTTATCTAGCTTTCCACTTTATTTTACGAAATTTATCACAAATATAATTACCATCTTACTTCACAATGAGGCTCATTATTCAGGTGTTTTCTGGTCTGTTTCGTGCCTACTAGTTTGTAAACCAGGGCAGTTTGAGATTGGGTAGTTATTAAGCACTCAAATGTCAAACATAATCCTTCGATAAAGAACACAACTCAGCATTAGCATATTTCACAACTAACGTGCAACTTCCAGACTCGTTCCAGACAAAGGTGAACTTCTGTGGTCTTCTCACCTGTCAGTGGTTAACCACATGCATAGATCGATGAAAAGTCTGGAAAGGCTAACGAAAGCACAATCCTACACAAGAAACTTACGACTTTAAAAGTGTCTCCTACAGTCATCGTGTTTATGAGCTTGGTGGTCGCAGAAGTACTCGTACACAATAACCCACCGACATGAAGAGTAGACGGAACGTTATTATACGGTAATAATGGACATCTCAGACCTCATAGAACTTAACACGAAACTAAAAAAAAATTAATTAAGACAATCTTTTCAAATAGCATTTTTAATACGATGGGACATTGACATTTAGAATTATACTGAACACTGTGCCTGTAAAGGACGGAGAATAAATTAAACAGACCCAAGTTTCTGGTGTAAAATCTATTCTGAAGACATTTACGCAAGAAAATATTTTTTTTACTGGTTATGTCGCACGTCAAAAATATTATCCGTAAAAGTTACGAGATGGATGTTGATAAAAAGATCTCTCCACAGTCTGTATACATCGTTGGTCAAGACTTAATGTTTTTAAGAATTATAGTTGCCTTACGCCAACTTGCCTCCAAGTGCCACTAATCCCTTAACCACAAAATTCCCCTCCACCTTCTCCTACTGCGAACTTAATACGACATGCATAACGAATAAATAAACCTCTCTTTTAAAATAAAAAATATTTATTAAGTATTCAGGAATAAAGCCTTTTAGTTTGCCAAAGCATGAAGAAATAGGCTAAACTAACTGATTTCGAACTATTAACATGTTTTCAACCATTTTGTCTCATTTAGTTAAAATAAATAAATTATTAAATGAATACAACTGACAAGTTAATCAGAAATAAATTTCAATAAATAAAAATTAGGAAAAGAATACATTAGCACGAGTTGTTCTTTTAAATTAAAAAGGAATGGTACGTCGTATTATTTAAATAAAATTTATTTCTGACTACGTCGGTCTAATTAGACATTTATGAAACCAATTCAACAGCCAGTAAGTCAGAAAACTTATTTAATTAAAGCACTTATTTATTTTCGTATGCTTTAAAATACGGTTTATAAAAAATCTTTATGATTTTAAGAATAAATGTTATTTTATGTGAATTTTGAATTGAATAAAGGGTGAAAAAAGTACAATTTAAAACTTTTTGATTAATTACAAAATTTGAACGAAAATATTATAAATTACAACATAGTTTTCTGACTTTAAAATTTACAATAAATAAAAGGACGGCCAATAAGTCGTCATATAAATTTATCACTATTTATTCAAAAGTGACGGTTCGTCTCCAATAGGATGAATGGATAACTTTTACGCATGAGGAAATCTCAAACTGGAGACGAAACGTCGATTTTGATTAAATAGTGATAAATTTATATGCTGACTTTTGGGCATCTTTATTTATTTAAAAATTATTTATTTTTATAATACAAAATTCACAACAAAGAAGAAACTTAGTTGTAAAATTAAGTCTTACAACGTTTTGTTTTTTATTTGAAACATCTGAAGAAGTCCCAAAATAATGGATGAAGCGCTGTATATTGTTTGTAACTGTGAAAATAAGTTACAAACTAAATAAATTTTTCTGACTTTCAAAATCATTTGTTTCCAACTCTTTGTTCTATTTTCAATCAGAACGCATCGTATTTTTATAATAATATGCATTTGTTTCCCCTTAAATAAACCATTTTTGCGTCTATCAATTAAAAACATCATTTATTGAATTATTTTAAGCGCTTTTTTACTTTCCACCAATCAAAACTTTTGCTGAACAGATATGATAATTTGTATATTTTTTTAAACATTAGTTTATTTAAATTTCTACTCATAGCGTATCTGATTATAAAAAGTATGTGATAAAAATAGAGAAATTTTGAATTTATTGCTACGACGGAGTTTACACAGAAGCTTATAAGGTCAAAATTTGACACGACGTACGTTTATAAATGAAATGAAATTTATATTTACTAAATGAAGTAGATGAACACTATTGTCGTCAGGCTTAACCAAAGTAATCTACGGGTGATTGAGAACTTAAACCAAACATTTAACCCTCAGACCATTTCTGGTTTTGTTTTTGGCATGTACAAATAGTATTCATGAACAGGAAGTTGCATTTGAAGGAACGTGACACCGATGAAATGTAGTTAACATTGGTCTTAAGAAAAGTAATTAATTAGTAGCATGGTCAAAGTATAAAGTATAAAGAAAATCTTACGGTACTACGAATAAAATATTACTTCTTTTTTTGACTGCCAGTCGGCTTCAATAACACACCCATATCCTATACCAAATCTCTGAGCGAACTTTATATTCTGCATAATAAATTTCAAGGAAACTTGCTGTTTATCACCGCAATTAAAACGTTGTAATGAATACAAATTATCAAATTAAATGTTGATAAATTCAATAAGAAAAAAAATTATGTCAAATTTGTTAACACAGATAAATAATTTCGGAAATCCAAACCATATCCGTCTATCAGTTAAAGTATTTTAAAATTAACCAAATAACACAGGATTTTATTTAAATACATTACTATTTTGTTGTATTAAATTAATAGTTTACATTTGACGACGGTGGAGATTAATTTCACTGAATCGTTATCTTTTAATAAACAATCGAACAGGGAAGCATTTCTTAATTGAAAAGTATTCGTAAAGTAATTATGACACTAGTTAATCCTTGGCTACCTGGCTTTACATTCTTCATCTTCCCTTTTCAGTTTCCTTCCTATGAAATTAAATGGGAGTTGCCTGTTTCAGGATCACCCTCACATTGCCACGAGCTCCAATGATATTCAGAATAGCTGAACTATAATTTAGAATATTAATATAAGAAATAAAATAACCGTGTAATTATTTCTTTCTGTACGCCGCTCCTTACAGCAAGCTTAAAAAGTTGGTGTACAGTATAATAAGAATATGTTTAGCTAAAACCACCACAGTATTAGCACTCATTTGATACACGAATGCATACGAGAAGGACCGGTCTTGAAATATCTGACCAAGAATGGCAGCTAACGAGAATGAACGAGGTGACTTTTGAGAATCCAGTAATCCATGCTGTCAAAGAGCGACTCTGTTCTAATCATCTTCCAGAAATTGCAGATAAAACAATAAAAAATACCAATACCAATTTTTTCCTAGACAGAAGCCGATTAATAATTATTATTTAATTTAATGATATCGTCATTATATTATTTGGGATTAAAATCAATAAGAAAATTAGACGGACAACAAGACGGAAATAAATTTTGGTTGTGTTTTACTTTTAAAGAATATATAAAAATAGATATAATATACATGTATCTAAAGATTTTCTCATTTTATTAGTTATTGAAATTACATATATCAAATAAATTATATACATTAAAACCAAATGGGTTATTCTTGTTGTATTCATCAATGCGTAATTTCTTAAACCTGAAGAAATTCCTAAACGAAACGAATTATTGTCATTCTTTATTAAATTGTTTCTAACTTGTTGGCCGTTTTACTTATATATATATATATATATATATATTGAAAGCATTTTCGTAGGCAATGTGAAAACTAAAAACACGAAAAACAATTAGACTAGGTGAAAATATAACAGTAATATATTACAGTTTATAATCATAGACTGGAAGTAAAACAAAGTTAAATACCGAAAATAACCAAAGAACTAAAAATAAGACATAACATAGTTTAATAGTTTTCTGTGGTTGATTTTTAATGCATTACATTTGGAAAATTATTATTTTTATTTTGTTTATTGTCACATCAACCGTCCTGCTTATTAGTGATCACATTCACTTTGCAATTACTCCTGTATTTATTATAATAATTGTTTTACTATAAATAATTACTGGTCTAAAATATTGGCGTTTTCAGAATAAAAGTGGTTTTTAAATTTAATACTACATTTAATAATAGGATTGTGTTTACAGATTGAAATTTTGAAATTAAACTTATGTTTTTCATATGTAAAAATGCCAGAATTAGAACAACTAATTTTCTAAATAACATTGCTAGTATAAATATTTCAATCGGATCTTTGTACCCCAAAAGGATTTTGTTCGTTTTCTTTAAAAACTTTTCTCTGTATATATTTTTAGTAAGTTTAAAATAAAGCAATGGAAAACAAATACGCATCACATTAGTTTTTAAACGTTCTTCTTATGATAATTATAAATAAATTTTTTGAATATGTTAATTGGAAATCGTGCAATTTGTTAATATTTTTAAATAAGACTATAAAATCTACTTGAAAGATTTTCCTCTTATTTTTGTTTACTTACTAGAAATAAATCTGGAGAGGAGTGCCTGGTTTTATTGATATGTTCTAATTTTTTATTTATTAAAATATATATCTGAAAATTTTGGTCTAGTATATTCTTTTATAATTAATTTTTAGTTAACGTCGAAGTATTTATAAACAAGCTTTATTATTACAATAATAATTATTATTATTGTAGGGATTTGTGATTTTTATTTAGTCTAGAATACTTTTAACCATTTATGTTTACTTTTTCAAATGGAATCGTTAGACCAACGTATGCAGAATTCAAATAAAGGCGATTGCAAAGGCTTCCTACGGAGTATGTTGTCGTAGCACAGGGTCGGTTCAACAACATCGACTTTACACGTTTTGTTGTCGGCGAGATGAAAACATTTGACGCGGGGGCTCTGTGGTCAGGGTTCAACAACCCGTTAACGACCAGGAATTCTGTCACATGGTCCACTGCACAGGCTGACCGGAGTGGGAGTGTATTTCACAGCTAATAATCTGTAACTCATCATTCTGACTCTAAATCGAGAGACGTAGTCTTTAAACAAGTGTTCACTGTTTTGCCTATCAAGACTAGGCAGCCGCTGACGATTACCATCAGTTGATGCGACTGTAAATAAAACAACGAAAAGAAAAAGACGAGGCTGAATTACCGAACGCTTCATTGAATCAGCTTCAAGTTAGCCTGAAAATTATCAAGATGAATACATTTTTGACGAATGACAACTAAAGCTATTAAGGATGAAAAATAATAATTTACTTAATCGGGAATCAAGACGCTGAACCAGTGAGAGACGTGGACGTTCTGAAGAAAATATCTCTGGAAAATGCAATTATTGAAGTATCTTATTGCTCGAAATTTTTGTGGAGCACTGTTCTGTTTTAGAAGTAGAACTTTGGACAGTGAAAATATCGAATAGAAAAATCGGTAATACAGAAGGATAACTCGAAATTTGATAATTTATGTGGGAAAAATGAAATGTCTCTCAGAAACATCAAGGAACACTAACCTGGGAAAACAATAGCCAAATAAGACGGCTAAGATTATATTAGGAGTTCCTTTTTAATTTCTCAAGTTACTGCTGGAAATGTTTTATTAACGCTGTAAATAAGCAACGCAGGTCTATGAACGTTGCCTTTCCTGGCAGCCTTGGCTCGCTTAGCCAGTCCCATATTTAGCAACGCAATACATTGCCACCCGCATATTTTCCTGGTCGGGACTTAAACGCATGTAACCAGAATGTACAAATAAATTGTTTCATAAAAATCATTATTGTAACTACCTTGGAAACTATTGTTGACACAAAGGGAAAGTATAGTTACGTTTCATCACTGTTAAATTAAAAATCCATCAGACAAATCAGGGAATCTCGAGGCGTCAGTCAAGACCAAATTCTATAATTCAGCAATTTATTAGTATTTTAATTACGTCAGTAAAGGAAAATGATTCAAGTAAGCATAAGCCATTCAATGCCCAGAAATATTATCGGTCAAATTCTTCACATGTTGTGAACCGTAAAGTTTTGTGGAACGTTTGAGAACGTCTACCGATATGATCGTCATTGAGCTTTCGTAAGAGAAATGAGTGCTGTTGTTATTTCCCGCATGGAGACGTGAAAGCGTCGATTTCCGACGAAACCTTGCGACGGGTTTTCAGATATCGCGACTACGTGTGAACCTGGACAATTAAAGGTCTCTCGATCTCCCACAAGATCTTATGGCTCCCTGTAGAACCTCCTTGCTTTCAGGGGGAGATGAAATCGAGGAAAGCAGGCACAAAGCTGCACTGGTTCTTCGGTCTGAACCAAGGATAACGTCTCGGCCAGTTTCTGTGTCCCACGGCTATGAGCTTGGTGGCCGTGGTCAGAATGCAGAACGTGGTACAGTACGTCCAAATTAAGTCACCTGGACGAACAATCGTGCCGGCCGGGAGAGGAATTTTGCCAGCATTTTCTTTGGCCTAAAACTTATTTTCCATCCAATACATACCTATAAATTCACCAAATTACAATTTTTCACCCTTTCTTTACCAATATACTGCAACAACGTGCGATCAAATAAGTCGTAGATAGCGGCGACTCGTGAGCTTATAGTTGTGTGCTACATCGCCAAAGAGGATAATTACGGAAGATATTAATAATAGTACAATAACTACGGTGTTGATAATACTCCATAGTCCGTAATATGCAACATTTCTTTTTTCTCTCTACATAACCTGTAAAGGGAACGAATTCTTAAAACAATAAAAATCAAACTGGCACAAATTCTTAACCGGAAAGTATTTATGCGTTATACATATTTTAAATAAAGAAATTTAATTTTCTCAAAAGCCAAATATTATGGACATATTTCATGCAGGATCGTGCGGTTTTCATCTGAGGTATGAGTCTTCGAAATAACGCTCCCTTAAATATTTTTCTTTAAATAACCTTTGATTAATTCAAACAAATCATTAACTGTAATAATTTTATTAATTTTCATTTAGAAAGGTTTCTTGATGAGGCCTTGCGCTGTATTTTTTGTAGCTTATATAATTGCAGGGGTGTTAAAGTGAAATACTGCGCATGCGTATTTTTCATTACAGAAAGGATTGTCGTGCTATGAAGGATGTAGCACTTATTTATTGCGGGAGGGAGCGCGATGGAAGGCGGGCAGTTTAAAGCCTTCTACATCAAAGTAAAAATTCGCCATTGGATTGTTATATAAAACCATTAATTTCCTTTCCTGTGGAATCAATCCTTACTATAGAAATAAATATTATCTTTTAAATAGAATTGTTGCAACTGACAAAATTATGTTTTGGCAGCCACTGTGATCACAGACGCACATTACAGAGTTACTTTCATTTGTAATTGAAGTACTGTCCACAAGTCTGTTCTATTGAAGCAAATTATATTTTGTTTTGTACATTCGTGTATTTGGCACCGTGATAACTGCCATTTTTTAGATTCAATAAATAAATGCATAATTTACGTCATATGGTGGAAAGGGAATCGACAAAACTAAAGAAAGTCCATACAATATTAAACGCTGAATGTTATTCTTTAAAACACTTGTGTTAAATGAATTTGAAGTTGTTTTAATGAACCCGTCATTAGATACTGCTTTTCAGCAAATATGAACTGAAATTAGAATGTAATTTAAATATTGAAATATTTTTTTGAAGGGAATGACAATTTACATACTAATTAAAAAAATTAATTCAACTATAACGATGTTGCGTCCACAAATTTTGGACTTAATCAGGCAAAAATTTATTTAGGTTTTAATTAAAACCAACGATTGTTCAGAATATAAAAATTTATTACTGAAATATAGTCACTTAAATTTTAATTTTTTAAATTATTTGTCTCCTTTTTACCTGATAAAAACTCAAATTTTGTGGATTAAATGTTGTTGTTGAATAAAATTTTCTAAATTGTCTTTATACTTATTTTCATGTGAATTAAAAATTGTTAGAATTTCAGAAATTGTTAAATTATTAAAATTAATGTTAATAGTTAATTCTGGCATTGTCAGAGACTGTGAGGAACGAACGCAAGCAAGTAGCATTTATTTTTAAACATCACGACGTGCGTTATCTACTACGGTAAAATTGAGTTATCTGTTATTTATCTCGAAGGCAGTAAGTAGGAGACTGTTTATTGCGTTTAACTTGCCTTATTTCAGAAATACCGAAAAATGAAGAATCGTATAAAACTATGCCTGTTTTCTGTCACTATAGATGCATCATATTTTCTCATTTTGGATCAAAGGACCCTTTGTTATTACATTGTTTCCCATACTACACTCCATTAATTTGGTTTTCTCTATTCGTAGGACTGTTTTTTTTCTTATCTTAGACGCAGAGTTAATATTGCTTCTCTTCCTAAAACCAAACTAATCTTCTCCTAACTCACATTATATTTGACGTTCCATCCTCCTATATACTATTTTTCGTTAATATTTTTACTAAATTCTTTTGGTATTCTTCCTGTTTCGTAGATTTCGCAAACTATCCTGAACAGCCATGATATTGCTTCTTTGCCCAATAATCTGATCAACTCTGCTGGAATGTTTTCAATATGACGTTCTTGCTAATAATTTTTCCTCTCTCTGAATGTTTCTTTGATTTTCCTATAATCTGTCTCTATTTTCCTTTTCACCATGAAAACTTCAACCGCTTTGAATTTCTCGTGGAGCCAAGCCTCTTCGTCTGTACTGCTCTGTACTATTTTAATCTCACGTGTTTTCATATTTTCGCCTTTCATCGATTATTTTTATTACTTCTTGTGTTATCCATGCTTTCCTATAGGTCTGAGCTAATCTTCCTACTTTTTCGTCGTCTGATCGTCATTTATTCCTCCACTGGTGCCCATTTCTCTTCTAAATTGTTTCTTTCTCCTTTCCCCAGTAATCTCCTGTTTCAGTTTTTTAATTCCCAACTGTTTGTTTTAATTACTATCTTGAGTTTCTTCATTTTTAGGCTCCATTTCATAATTCAACAGATGTGGTTGGAGTTAACAACTACTGCTGGGTAGGTTTGCAGTTCAGCACCTGATTCGTGTATCTCTGTCTCACTATTATGTTTCTGTCTGTGTTTCCCCCGGATTCTTCCATGTGAAGTTTTGTTTCATTACTACATGACAGTTTAAAAATTATTTCATGGGTGTTATAAATTTAAACGTATTAAATTTTCAGTGGTTCGTATTGCCTATTTGCCAATTCCCATGATGAACGTCAAGCCGGTTTCGACTTTAACTTTACTCTGAAAATTGTTTATTAGTTTAAATTTATATACTGTGTATAATGGTCTTTTTCAGAATCACTTTTTAACAACTGTTATATAGTTCGTGAATTGTGTGTCGGCGTTTCTGTTAATTGCCACTGCCGTACTTCAAATCTCTATGTAATTAATATTATTTTTTTCTAAAATTCAATATTTATATTTCTTTAAAAATTGCATAAATAAATCGCCAAATACGTAATAAAAAATTCATAAAATTTAAATTCAGTGGAAAGCTACTTTACTTTTCTTGGTACCTCCTGCAGTGCACATCTAAAACAAATTAGGCATAGATTAATTCTAGGAGCACGAAATAAAAAATTTTAGACATTTTTTTATTTAAAGATGGTGTCATAAATTTATTATATTTATGTGATTATGAAACATAAAATTATTTAATTTACATTCTGTAATATGTAGAGAGAAATTTAAGTGCACGTGATTTTGACGCACAATACTGTCAAAATAAGAACGTGTGTCCTTTTTATTACAGTTTCTCTTTCACAAATTTCAAAACGCCATTCTCTGCCTCAACGATGGTATTTCATGGAAAATATTTTCGCAGTCAATTCGTAATGTATCAACTGTCATAATCTTGGGATTAGAGAGAATTTGTAATGTCCACGTGCGTCCATTTTCTTGCGCCAGCGATTCCTTTGCCTCGTCTGCTTGTCTCCTTTCACTTGTCTGCCAGCCAGCCAATCGTGTTACAGCATCCGTCTCCTAGCAACAGGCCTGCGATAATTACAACCCACTCAAATCGGAGACATTCATCGTAGCGTTTGTTATTGGAGTCGATTATATCGCGCAGTTTTCTTGCTCACTGCACGGAACCAGAACGAATTCTTTGTGGAACTTGGACAAAAGCCACATGCGATGTCGTGTTGTCGAAAACGGAATATGAAATACGGCGGCGAAACAAGAATTTGCATTCTTTTGGCGTTTATAAAAAATAAATCTCAAAATCTGGTTTTTCTTTTTTATTATACTTTGATTTTGTTTGTTTTTTAGTTCCACTTAGAATTTGACATTCAGTTACAAAAATTAATATTAATATGATCTAAGAATATTCTTGCTGCATGACTGCAAATGGTATATTAGGATATATAATTTATCCGGGTGTCGTAAATATAAATAATTCAGAGATGATACTTAATATGTTAAGTTAATAAACTGTAGTTTATTTACATCAGATTCCTTTTATTATAGTCTGGAATTTTTTACCGGCTCTCCTGATTTACTGAAAATTCTATACTTTCGTACCAAATATTATCAAAACATATTTTTAGGTATGAAAATAATTTCCTTGTTTCCAAAAGTTACTATCGTCAAAATATTTCCACTATATACGTCACGATAATGACATAAATGGGTAATTAGTGACTTTTTGCAATGATTGCTGAAGAAAAATAATTTAAAATGTGTTATTAAGCATTCGAAAAGTTAACTGCGGTTAAAACTTAGATTATATGTTTTTTTCCGTGACTTATTATATTATTTTAAGAACTGAATTACAACATATTCAAATTTACCTTAATTTTCAGATTATTTAAAACATATTTTTTCGCTTGATATTACTTGGCCTTTATGTCTCATAGCACGTTGTCCTGTATCGCCATTTTTGTTCTAAAATTAATTGACTCAAGTAAGTGTGCCAACTTCATTTACATTTAGTGTTCCTTGAATAATTTAATGATTAATAGAAGTCTATATGTTTACGTGGCGTTGTAAAAATTAAATAATTTGGCGTATATATTTGCGTTTGCTATATCTTCTTTTCCAACCTTCTGAACCACGGTTTTTAAGCTGCTTTAAGAAGTTGTATGGGATTGAAAAACAAAATTAATTTTTTTAATCAAATTCGGGACGAAACTATAAGTGTAGTATGAAAAATACCATTTAATTAATTAAGAATATACAATCCTGTGACTCTCAGATAAATCGCATTTGTTACAATAGAGGATTTATGTTATGGAGTCAGCCATCGTCAATACGTAGTGAGAAAAATAAAAAAATCCTATTCTTAACATATCCTGAAAGCAAAATTACAATGAAGGATATAATATTCAAGGAGTATAATTTTAATTTTATCAGGATGAAATCGATTCTATGTAACGAAAAACATCAAATGTCCCATAATTAAATTCTTGTATTAAATTTACTTCCGCACAGATCAATTTGTAAATGAAAGGGGGAATTTAATTATTGAACAAACTTTACATAATTTTCTTGGATTGTGTATTTATTTATATATTACAAAACAAACCTTGTTGGGTCCCTGAATTTTCTATCATTAATAATAAATGTATGATTTAAAGGTAATTAAATATTTAATTAGCAACTACCCAGCTCAGGGTTAATTACTGTGGGGTAACAAGTAGTACCATAGAATTCATTCAAGCAGTTCGAATCTATTCCAATCTTCTTTTTGCTCTCTCGTACATTTTAGGCGATTCCTTCCTTACACTTCTTTCCAAATTACAACAAACACTGCCTCTTCTCTTCTCTCCTCTCCTAATACCTCTTCCTTCCAGCTTCCTAGAAACACTGAATATTCACCGCCTTGCCACCTCTCAGACAATCTCTCTTTCTCTCTTTATATATGGGAAAATACCATTTCACGTGACGTGTCTTCACCAATCGGTTTAATTTTTTTTCCGGACCGCTGGATTTTACATTTACGCAGAAGGGGACGGCCTTGGGAAAATTTCAGTTTTAAACGGTTCCAATCCTCTGTACCTAGTAAGCAGACACGGTTTCTCCGTGACATTCTTGTTCCTTTCTTAACCCTGGGGTTTCCATATCTTGTCTCCCTTCCTTAGAATAATCTTGCTGAATTTAATTCGTTTTAAAATATGAATTAAATTCGGGAGAGTTTCTACTGCGCTACAATATCGAACATTTCGAATTTTGATAAATTATGCTTAGTTATATCCCTGTTTTCTTTGTTAAATAAGGGCAATGTCTTACAACTTGGTTCATTAAATGCTTTCAGTATGATTAAGAGGTTCTATTGTGTGTAGCGTAAGTTTTATTGAAAATTTTCGTTGCTGTTCTTTTCTTCCATGTAATACTTTTAATTTTAATGGACGGGTGTTTTCGAGAGTGACTTTAAATTTTTTAGACACATAGCTCTGATCAATTTGAAATTCTAAATGTTTCTGACGTTTGTCCGTGTGCTCTGTTTGGTATGAAGGCCGAATTTCCTCTCCGAAAGCGCGGCACAGATCTGCTACTGAAGTGATTCCGCCAGGAATCCAGCTTCCCGTCACGCAATCGCGATCACAAGTCCGGAACTGACAAATGAAAAGCGCGTGTGCGCTGTTGGAGCCATCGAAGTCGATACAGATCATTGGCCCAGTTCCATGTCACAGCCGCATTCTTATGCGCGGGTGTTCTCCTCTATTACGTGTCACGCGCATCGTAAATTACTTCCAGGAAACATGACACCTTCCACATCCTGGGTCGTACCGTAGCTGGGTATAAATACGGTATAGTATTCTTAATATTACGTGTCACAACGGTCGTTACCTACATCCGACTAGCATTAACGAGGTTTACGTTCCTTTGTTTACATCGTATTTGCTATCTTTCAGTTTGACTACTTTCTATATGAAATAGGAAAAAATACAACGGCTAGTTACAACTAAAATATTACATTAACGTTAAAGTTAATGTTATAAGCAGACATTATTGAAACGAAAATATCCTATTCCACAAACTTCCAAATTAAGGAATTTTTTGAGTATTAGATGTCTGATTTTAATTTGATGTGCAGTTATGAAAAAACATTGTTTTTAATCAGTCACAAATTTTAATAAAAACAAATTATATTCAATTTATGATTATTAAACTTTATTAACCAATTTTAGGGACCTTTCGGCATTTTCGATAGTCGCCTACTATTAAAAAAGAGATTCATTGAAACATTACAGAAAACCATATTTATATTGAAATTGTACGTTATAAAAAGTAGTTTAGATTATAATTTGTTTTAAATATTTAATCTACTGTTCATACCTTCATTTTGTTGATATAATTTTTTATATATAAATTTATAATTTTGCCGTGGGTGTACATGTCGGCTCACACCGGGCATTTTTCCAACTTAAGAGTTCACAAATTTTATATACCTGTGCTTAACGAACACGTCTAATTATTACATTGAAGTCTGATTTATGGTAAATTTTAAAGAGTCAAAATTTTTTAAATCGCTAAAAGCGTCCTAAACAGATTGTCGTTTAATATGATTTATTCTAGAAATTTTACGAGATATTTTGATAGGTCGTCACTTTCTTTCCTGGAATTCATACTATTATTATTTTTTAAATAAATATGGAATCTAATATTTTTATTGCAGTATTTTAAGTATTATCCTTAAATTATCGTTATCAGAATAATGTTTTAATTTAGATGATACAAGGACAAAGTGAATTTGTTTTGGCATTGCTTTTTGCATTGTTTTCTGTTTATTTATTCTGGTGTTAAGATTAGCTTTTGTGTGTACATTATAATTTTTCTTGCAGTCTTCACAATAAATTTCAAATATTAATTTGTACTTTAATTGGAATGTCTTCTTAATTTCTGGTTTTGATCCAAATTTTTCTTCATAACACCATTAATTATATGAAAAGTTGCCTGTGTGAGTTTTCTCTCGCAGGCGCTTCCCCCCAGAGTGATCTGCGGGGCTCACCTGACTGTCGGGAATGCCTCGTACTCTTTCTGGGTTTTTTCAAAGTTCTCACATGCCGAGACACCTTCGCCTATTTTAGGAGGTTTATGTACTGGGGTCGATGATCTTGGGCATAAGGCAAGAGTTTTCCTCTGATCCTATTCGATCTTTCGGCCAACTGCCTCCTAAAACTGGTGGAGAAATGGAGAAGGGAATGCTGCGACCCCACAGCAAACTCGTTTCCCATCTTTCGGAAGGGCGTGAGAATAGTATCCAATTCTTGACCTCCCTGATGCAGGTTTTCTAGGTTTTTCCCTGCGTCTCTTTAGGGGAAACACCGTGTAGGATCCTTAAACTATAGGCCGGGGGCCCTAGTCAACCCTTGGCTACCTTGCTCTACTTTCTGCATCCCCCCTTTTCAATTCCCTTCCTATGAAATTGAAGGGGAGTTGCAGCCCGTTAAGCTCCCCCCCAAAAACAATTTAATTATAATAATGTTTACTAATTTTGGGTTAATTTTTCCGTGTAGCTTAAAGAACAGTAACTTATGTTGTGGCTATATAGTTATTCTTTTCTTGCCCTTCTAATTTTAGTTTTTATTATTATTATTATTATTTAAAACCAAGGGGTTTTCATTTTTATATTTTCCGTTTGTTTTACTCATCTTCAATAGTACATTCGTATTGGATAATATAAAGTACTTTATCTCACTCTACCTGATTACATATTTATGCTCTGTAAAGGGGATTAACGTAAAAGAGGGCGCTATTATATATATATATATTTATTTAAATATTCTGACTAAATTGTCTTACTTCGCGAACAAGTGCGTTTGGCCTAACAGAAAGTTGATATTAAACCAGCGACCGTAAAGGGTTTCCGCCATCACATCCGGGAAAAATTTTGCCTTAAACTAATTAATAATTTCTTAATTTGATATCTATAGTTTTTGACAATATTGCCATATTCTCATTTTTAAAGAAAACAGTATTCCTTAACTTTTAATTTAGATTGTTACTTTACATTAATAAGAAATATTACAGCTCCTGAAGTAATGAATTTAGTATGGCATTTAAGTGATATAGTTAAATAAAAATAAAAACACAAGACAATAGGTCATCAATTATTCGTAATTCACTTTATTATATTCATGTCATTTCGTTATTATAATGATTTGTTTTTCTTTAAAATATCGTGTTGAGCATTTGTCAGCCATTCAAATAGCTAATTTTATAATTCCAAGTTAATGAATGGACTATTGTTTGTCTGCGCTGATTCATTATTATTGAATGTTCTATAGAGAGCTGTATTTTCAGAGCAATTTGGTGATTGCAGAATACAAATATAGATGAAACCAACGGAAGTACACTTATTGCATCAGCAATACAGAGAAAATATGATTCATATATACGTACGGGCACTTTGGAGAATTAACGTGTGAAAGTCGAACCGCGGCGTTCAAACACACGAATTACGAGAAAATTATTTTAATTTATCCAGACATGTAGTTGATCTTTACTTGTTTTCTATATTAGCACGTCTGACAGTCTGTTTTCTTATAATTTCGCTATTTATTGTTCCCGTCTTGCGAACTGCGGGGAAGAAGGAATGATTGAGATCTGCAGATGTAATTTATACAACTATTGACTATAAGGCCTAATTTTATCTGCAAGATCAGATTGAACTAACTGACAGGTCGAATGTTTATAAATCTTTATGGAAAGCGTTGACCCCGTAACGTTTTTCCAAAATTAGGGTTTTGCCAAGGGCCGTTCTTTAATGACAAGAGGCCAAATGATACGTGGCTTTGTCTCTGTTCCGGTAGTACCGTTTCGCAATGGCGTGGTTGTCGCAGTTCCGACACGCTCAACCATGGCACGCGTTGTGGACAATGCCACCGCGACCTCGAATGGCACGTCACTGTCCATAAAGCATCACCACAACCACCTTGGGCACCGGAAGAACACTTCATTCCTCCGAAAGCGTACAATTATTCAAGGCCGATGCCACCCGTTACGCGTAAACCCACGCGATCAAGCTAATGGGGGTCGGTGCCTGACCAATACTCACCTAGTCAATTACATTAATTGAGGTATCTATAAATGGCAAACCGAGGAGCCTTCTCTGGGATCATCTTCTAACAAGATCTTGGATGAAGATGTCTTCGTAGTACTATTATTTGGGAGAACGTCGATGTACTTTCGAACTATTTTACCTGCATCAGGTAAAGATCTTGTATATACTGTGTTGAGCTTACCGTATTGGTTTAGTCAATTACATGAATTGATTTTAAAGGGTATCTATAAATGGCAATCCGAGGAGCCTTCTCTAGGATAATCTTCTAACAAGACCCTGGATGAAGATGTCTTCGTATAACTATTATTTGGAAGAACGTCGATGTACTTTCGAACTATTTTACCTGCATCAGGTAAAGATCTTGTATATACTGTATTGAGCTTACCGTATTGGTTTATTCCTGTCTCTAAGTTCCTTTAACTTGTATTTCAGATGATTATGGCTAATTGTTCCGAAAGCTCCTGAGTTATTTTATAGTTTCTGCGAGGACTTAAGAGGGCTTCTTTCTACATTAATTATTTTTTATTTTTACACCGACTTTAATATCAGATTTGGAATATGAACTTTAAGAAAAAATACGTAAAAATATTGAGGTATTATCTGGCAAAAATAAGTTTTCACCTCGCTTTTTAACTATACAGTTTCACGTCAAAAATATTCATTTTCTAAGATTCCAATATTGTCATTGAATGATGTAGCTATTCGTAAATCTGTACGTTCTTTCTTTTCTTACGCATTTCTTTTATTAATTTCTATAAAAATCTAGTCATAGTCTGTGTTTATGCCTTTTGGAGTTCAGATGGTATGATTTAAAATCATATTTTTTGAATAAACAGACTCCTTATCGATTTTCTCATGGCATTATTCACGTAGCAGAGGCTGGAACGTACTGTTATTAATTAAAATAATTTGTTTCATATTTCCTTCGGCGATATAAAGATTTCCACGTTTGATTAAAATCATCTGAAACATCCATAAAATGATTATTTTTTAATGAATATCCTCTATTTATCGAGGCTTCGTAAGGATATGAAATGAAAAGCGAGAATTCCTCAGCAATTTATTTTTAAGATTTAGTCCAGTGTGTTTAGTGATTTGCCTTAATTCTGTTTTGGCTCTTAGCAATCATTGTTTGGTTAATTATGTTCCGAATCGTAGTTTTATCTGCATTACACTTTTTTTACAAGTGCATCAATATAAAATGACATCAATTAAATAAATTATATGATGGTGTATTAATTTGTCTTCGTTAGTTTTATCTTTTTTTATTAGCGTTATTTTTGTAATTATGACTTCAGTGTGCTATAAATATTCACCAGTACCACAAACGTTAGACGAAACGTATATTTGGTACTATTTTTTAAATTATTGTTAAAATTTTTTATAATTGTTTGATATACTTATTATCTAATTTACTTTCTTTACGGACGTTAATTGTTATTATATGAATAAAAGTTATTAAGTTTTTTCGGCTAGTTGAGTTAAAAAACTCATGATTTATACCTGTCTATAAGTGATATTTTTCCACTTAACATTAGTGAAACGTTGACGATATTACCCAACTTCATAATTTTACAGTTTCATTTAATGACTTGAACGCTCTGTAAAATTTCTTGTTTTCAATTTATTATAAGTATATCGGTTATTGCAATGACGAAGACTCTTTCTTAATAGAACGCCAAATTATACTGATGTTTTGTTGTCTACAGTAAATCAAAACTCGGGCGAGCGAAGCCGCGTGCAACGCTAGTTATAATAAAAAACGAGAGAAAGTGTACGACAGAATCAATAAAAGATTTCCGCGAAGTGGATTGATTGTAATCAGCACGGTTATAATGAGTTCCAAACACCATTGCTAGAATGAAATTGTATGCATTAAGAAAATTATGAAAGGATTGTATACTGAGCCTGGTTTAAAATCTCTCTTCTTATCCCCTTGAATGCTTGTCAAATAATTTTATTATAAACCACTATGGAAACTTTCCATTGCACATCGCGAAGGGTCAAGAATTAAAACCACACGTAATGTATAAGTCTGAATTTGGAAATTTTACGAAGGGACATTGATTAATAAATAATCCTGAACTGAGGATTGTAATTTCTTACTTTACATACACTCATAAAATTGAGTCCATCAATTTTATACTCTCAGGTCTGTTTCAATGATTGTATTTATAAAAATACTCTGATGCAAATAATTTACACAAGTCTACTTGAAGCGGCGGTATATTCCGTAATATTAATGTTTAACAATTTTCCTGATAACATTTAAGAATAAAGAAACCCTCTCGTAGTATTGAAAAGTACGCTACTAAGCCACTCATTCTACTCTGTAAAAGTATTTGTGTAATGGGATTAAATTCGCAGACTGACACAGTGGTTTTTATTATTCAGCCATAGCTGCCCTGCAGTACATCTAACAATTTTTATTTCTTTTTAGAAACCATATGTGTTTACATCCATTTATAATTTAATGAACTACAATATTTGGCTAAATAGTACAACAGCCTATAAGTAAGAAAATTTATTATGAACTGGTAATAAAAATTATCTCACGATGTTTTGTTCCTAAATTTGGTACCTGATACTGTGTGATTTAAAGTGGAATGGGGAATAAAAAATGATGAAAATCTATACGTCCATGTCGCTCAATGTAAGTGGCCGAAAACATTATTAAACTATTTTAATTTCTAGATTCCAGTTTAAATCGCACAATGTGAGGTTCCAAATTTAGCAAATAAACGTCATTCACTGACTACTTTTTAATATACGTTTATAATAAATAATTTCTGGTGAATAGACTAGTATTTATTATATGTAATTTAACTTCAGAAAAAATTGCCTGTACCCGAAGAAGTCTCAAAATAGTGGCCGACACGTTTTGTGAACAGAAAACGTTGCTTTGCCTGTGAATTGGTCGTTAAATTATTTCCTTTGACAAACGGATGTTGAGTGATGAGTATTTACTAATAATCTTTGATACTTGCCTCTTTAGTCCAGATAGCTAGCAGTAACAATTAATGGTCTTTCATTACTGAAATATTTTATAATAAAAATAATTATATTGGTTTTATAAAGTAAAATTTAATTTTATTAAATTTATACAGACAAAAATTACGATGTTTTCTTATAAATGATTCATATGTAATTTAAGTTCTTAATTAGGAAGAAAATAATTTAAATTACTCTCTCCACATTCTCAAAATTTTTCTTGTTATGAAGATTATATATATATTTATATATATATATATATATTCTATAATTTAGTGCGTATAGGTGTCTATGTACGATTAAAATCATAGTAATTGAGCATACTTATTAACAGTAGTTCTATTTGCCAGGAATTAAAATTAACTTGTCGAGTACTTAAGTACGATGACTCCCAAATTTGTGCCTCGCGTTAGCCGAACTTGCTTTAGGCGAAGATTGCATTTAGGCTACGATATCGTGCGGAAAATAACAGTACCTGGAGTACTACGCCTGCAGTCACGACTATTAAGTTTATACGAGGCTCTTTAGACGTGGCAAGGTCGCATTGTCATTAAAATCCTCTGCTTCACATTTCTAGCTCAGCCATGCGGGATTAATTGACGTGAAAATCCAACGGAGAGGTTGAAATTGTGTACTTGGTTCCATGTGTAACCTGTACTCCTGCATCATTCAATTCACTATTTGTAGTCTTATACTGCATTCTAATTAAATGCAGCATAGTTATTTAATGTGTTGTCGTGGTGTGTGCTAATTTATTCCCTTTCTATCAAGTACGGAGGTAACATTATTATTAAAAAATGGTCTTAGTATAAATTATTCTAAGAAAAAATTATTATATACTTGCTGGGTGTCCTCCGTCGCCCGCGAACTATTTTAATTAGCACGGTAAACAATAATCTCTTGCTTAACATCTGATTTAACTGGCACCGAGTGCGTTGTTTGCTTTAAAATTTACATTTTCACACAACTACTTACCCAGACGGAATGATAATTTCGACATGATGACTCAAAGTAGTTAGGTAGAGTTTTGATATCTTCTGGTACATAAAATAAGAAGGCTACTTTAATAGTCAAAAACGGTCTTAAAATGGAGTTCAAAATTATCTTCGAAACTAAAGAATCGAGAATATACGTGGTAAAAATACTCTTTGCAGTTTAAGGAAGTGAAATAATCTCCCACTATCTTAATTGTGTCACAATTACTCCCGATACGTAGGTCGTTAAATATTTAATTTTCTTAAACTTGTCAGGACAACCACAAATCGTCCAATCAGGTCCCTTGTTTGCGCCATCAACTTAAATAGCGTTTATGGAAACCACAGAATTTAATTTCGCGTCTATTTATTAAAAATATTTTAAAAATTAGATCATTTCGGCCTTAACCGTCGCTGAAGATGGTCCATGCCCGACACTAAATTCTTCACATGTAAATTCGATAATCTTTTTGGCTGAGGGAGTCAAGGAGTAAATATGATATATTGTTAAATTTTACGCCTGAGGAAGTCTCAAAGAGGAGACGAAACGTCGCTTTTGAATAAATAGTGATAAATTTAATTAGACTTTTTAGCAGTTTTTTTATTTATTGTTAAATTTAAAGTAATAAAGCTATGTTATAATTTACGATTCTTGGCCTGAGAATTTGCATCTAAATCAATTAACATTTGTAATTTTGTATATCTAATTCCAAACTTCTCGTAAAATCTCATTCCTACATTTGATAAGTATGGGTGTGAAGCACTCCAAGCATTTAAATATTTTAAAAATTCTTCCCGAACAGAAAATTTGAAACATAAATTATGAATCATTGTTCGCAAATTTTTAAAAAATTAGGACATTCCCTAAGTAATTAATATAAATATTATGAATTATATGTAATGTCGTTCGTTGTCAACTTCACTTTTTTATTTCGACTTTTACACATCATCAAGATTCAAGAACGTTTTCATATTGAACTATTATTATTTAATACACAAAATTAAAAAAGAATCTAAAATAATCAAGAAATTATTTAGTCAGCCTTTGAAATTGTCAACTCTTCCGTTAAATTGTAATGATTAAAACATCTTGATATTTACTGACGTTTATATTACAGGATGTAATTAGAAAAATGGTTAGCCTAACCATGAGTCACGGTTTCCAGATAAAAGGCGGTTCTAAATAAAACGGAAAAATACAAGCGTAGATTTGAAAATATTGTGTAATTTTATCATACACCGTCTGTTTTTGGTGTCATTATTGTAAGGTATAATTTATCAGGTGTGGAGGATTTCAGATTGATAACAAATAGTCGCCATATTTTGCACAATTAAATGTGGCGCAAATTATCTGTTACGTCAATGACACACATTATGACGCTTTCGCTTATTTTCCAACTATAATTCTTTGTACTAGCGGTTTCTGTCCAGGTTTTTAAGAATATATGTACCAAATTTTCTATATTATACAGATTTTAAGACGAACTGTGAGACGTTGGCAAAGCAAGTATGTGCTGCAAACAATAGAAATGACTTTTCTCTAAACCCCTCATCTTTGACTTGAAATTGGGAAAATTATGTAGCCACTATTTAACCCCCAGAAAGTAAAAATGCAAATCTGTAAATTAATTGAAATCTTTTTGGTCGTTTCTAGCTTTGTCCTGTTCAAGCAGGACGACAGTGATGTAATGAAGAGTATATACGTCGGAGGTTCTTATTTATTGGTCTTCTTTAAAATTACTCACCACGAGCAAGTAAATTATTAGCAAATTTTGAACCTGTTAAAGGTTACTCGTCGACTTCTTGATCCCTTAGTCGAATCGCGCCATCCCCCCCCCTAGGGCCTGGTTGGTCCACTTTCTAACCAATTTTCGTAAGATGTGTCCCACCCAGCAACATTTACGACTGCATTCCATGTCAACTGTCACATGCCCCTACAGCGATCTCTTTCTATGATCGCCTCGTGCCACTTTCGTATTGTGTCTAATCGTCAATTTAACAGTCTGCCTGTTTTAGTATGGTACAGCCAAATACTAATTCTATTAGTAAGATGAAATTCTTAAGCAGTATCGAAGTAGACTTATGACTTGGTGGAAAGAACAGTAACGACTATGATTGATCTGGAGAGACATAATTTCAGAAGAATGTAGCTGTCATCGAAAAGATTCTCAACTGGATTTCATTAATAAAATAATTAAAATATTTATAAAGTGTAATTACTGATCACGAAACATATCTTATTTCACCGTGAAATATTCTCCAAGGAATAGGACGCGCGGCAATCGGCAATATTTTACTCTGCCATTCCGTCGGTGTAGTGTCTGCAAGACGCGCATTGTGTCCGAGTCATAAATATTCCCATAAGAAAAGTTTTACTCTTATTTACTGTTCTCTTCTGAGAATATTATGAACAGAACGTGACACCTGAAAGCCATTTTACGTTGACTTGCGAAATCGTGTGCAAAATACGTCAATGCTTGTTACAACAAAATAAGCGCAACAAAAAGTTACATTTCTGAGAAACTACTGAGCTAATTCAGTCTTCAGTCCAAAAAAATTTAGATAATTAGATGCTGGAATCTAAATAAGTGTTGTGTGAATGGTCTCTCTGCTTCCTTGTATGAGTAGTATTGAAGAGGAGCGCGAGACCTTACTCCGCCTTTTCTTGCGGTAGTCCCCGGTCGACCTCATTCCGTCACCTCCCACGCACGGTAGTCGTTCGTGGTCATCGTCGTAACGGCATGCCAAATACCTGAGCTGTGTTTGGCCTTCTCGTAGGGCCATCTTCCTTCCTTGACCGCTGGAACTACGGCCTCACGTATAACCTTAACACGATCGGCTATACTCGGTGAAATAAACAACTCTGAAGGCAATTGTCCTTCACTGAGGGATTTCTTTCTCATAAGGTACATATTTTCTGGTCTCAATCCTGTATAAAAATAGCTTCAACAAACAGTTCTGGGATTTCAACCAGGCTAATCTCTGTAAATTCAGATCAGTCTTAAACTCATGACAGGTCCTTAGGTTTTACGATGGTGGTTTTATGCAAGCAGGAGTTATGCAACAGAGGAGATGGTGTCACCCTCGACACGCCTGTCATAACATTTTCATGACTGTGTCACGTAATCAAGGGCGCCCTGATTAAACTCTAAATAAACTAATAAATTACAAGCCTCAGCTCTTCTCATGCAGACTGAAAATATTTCTTAAATGAATTGATTTTTGTGCAATTCTATTTACATACCTAAACACATGAACGTGATCCTGCAGAAAGAGATCAATATGAGGATTAATAAAGGGAAAACCAACGTAATGGAGTGTAGTATCGAAAATACTGGAATATCAAAGGGTGTTAGATTGGGAAGTATTCCATGCATGTAAAACATTAACGAAAATACTATATAGGAGAATTGAACGCCAAATAGAATGCGAGTTAGAAGAGGATCAGTTTGGTTTTAGGAAGAATGTAGGCACAAGAGAATCGATATTGACTTTGCGACTAATTTTGCAAGACAGGATAAGAAAAAACCGGCCCTCGTTTATGAAATTTGCAGATTTAGAAAAAGCGTTTGATAATGTGAACTGCAACACACTATTAAGAATTTTGAAGAACACTGGAATGCAATATCGAGAAAGGAGGCTTATATGTAACATGTACAGACGACAGGCAGCAGTATTTGGAATAGAAGATCCACTAGAATCAATTCTATACACAACTTAATCTGTTCAGATTTCATAGGGAAAAAAATCATTAGGTGTTTCGTTGAATCAATGCCTTACAACTATGTACGATGTAATATTTGGTTAATATTTGTACAATAATATATATTTAGTAATATGTGGAGTATTATTAAGATAAATAATGATGGATGATTTTCATCGAACATTTAGTTATTAAGAATGTAATGTTGCGGAATATATTTACAGGCGAAATAAACATTTTTAAAATAGTAAACTTGTACAAATATGAACCAAATTTTCAGTGTTACATATTTAGTAAATGTTCAAAATTAATTTAAAATGAATTTCGTTATTATTTTCTAGAGCGTTTTAAAGGAATGTGTGTTGAACGTCTTTATCAGTTTTGACAAAAGACTCAGTTTTAATTCATCACCTTAACCGTGTCCAATTTATCATTGTTACTTTAAATTTTAAGAGACACAAATTATCAGCTTGTGAAGGTGGTTGAACGTAGATTTGGTTATACACTCATTTGTAACCATTCTAATATTTCATATGATTTTGTTCCACAGTAGAACTTTTCCGTTATAGACTATCGTAGAATTTAATTTAGTGTAAGGAATGTAGTCTTGAGGAATTGCAAGGTACGTCGTGTCAGTCCTCGCCAAAGAACCGTTACTAGGCTAAATCGTAACGGAGAAGATTCCAGACATGCATCCCCTCCACCTGTCCACTCTGAGTCTGAGTTTCCAAAAACCGAACATTCGATTTGGTTTTCTATACAAGTTTCCTGACTAAAAATTCTCGTAAAAACCATCTTTGGAGCCAAATTAGTGATAAGATATTCACTCGCCATTTCTTTTTCCAATAAATGCGTCGCATACCTTGGAAGTTTCGATTTAATGCAACTAAATAATACGTAAGAAAAATATTGTACCTGTACGAAAGAATTAACGGATTTCACGTAATCGGAACGTAGAAGATTGTAAAGACCTCGAATGAAGAGTGAGAGTGTAAAATATTTAACCTGTGAAATGTGAAATGATGTTGATTTAATATCCCTTCAAAACACGTAATAGGAATTTTTAAATGTAACTGCCATTGTAATACAGCCACAATTAATTAATTAATTAATTAATTAATAGGACTAATAGTCCTGGAAACTTTTATATGACCACATAAAATTAAAACAATTACGTATCATGAACAATATAATAGCCTTCCTTCTTAACTTAGTTATTTAATGAATTTTGGGATTTTTTAATAATTTGATTTGAAAATTCTACACAACCATATTTATATAATGCCACTATTTGGCTGATATAGAAGAATTTGGTACATGAAGAAATTATTTAAAATACTACAAATCCAGATGAACTACTGATTTATGGACGAAACGTCGTCTTAATTTGTGTAATTAAATTATTTCTGCCAAAATTTAGCATTCGTTTATTTATTAATTGAACGTTACTACAGTAAACAGCTTGAACTGATGATAATGGAAATCGTTAATATAGTAAACTTCGTATGGAACAGAACAAACTATTAGGCCAAACTAAACTGTTATACGAATAATAAAATAACCAATAAAGGGAATACTGAAATTAGTTTATCTACAATTTATATTTCCACGGAAACAGTTCTTCTATTGCCGTTAACAATGGGGACCTACAAGTAATTTGTTTAATGGAATTTTCTGAAAAACATAGTCATTATTCAACGTTTACTGTTAAAAAAATTTGTAAAGCAATGGAGACTAAATTATAATTTCATTACGTAAACCACTACAAAATATATTTATTAATTTTTAATTTAACAAGAGGGAATGTGAGGGATTGTAATGAGGCAAAATTGAGAATTTCATCACTGGGTAAATTGTAATATTTTGTAAAGTCTTGCTGGGCCCGTCTCTGTAATGAGGAGTGTCCAAAGGCGGAGAAGATTGACATAATTTATGGCCGGGAGGTCTTCTTCAGAGTGTCCGCGAATGGAAAAATTTCCACACAGTATCTGAGCGGACAACGACCAATACAGTTTTTTATTAATATTTTTTTAGTCTGCTGACCGCGGAGATCGGACGAAATAAAAAATTATGTGGACAAGTTTAAAGTGCTTGTCAAAATATTCAATGTTACTTTCATTTAAGAACTGTAAATTAAATTTTTATAAATGAATACCTATTAGATACACTACTAAATAATTTAATTTACTAAGTAAGAACCAATTTGAATAAACACCAAATAGAACAAGAATCATTACGGGATATTAATTTTACTTGACCTGTTGGTGTAATCGAATCTGTATTAACAAAAAGCCATCTCAAACCGAGGAGAAACTTTGCAACAGTTCTCTGGCATATCATTGAATCACGATTTAAGTTTTCCTTGTATCTTATTGAATTGTCCAATTAATTTTATACAACAGGTTTTGAATATTTAGTAGATATATATGATGTGTCAGTGCATCTATACTTGAAGTATAAAAAAATTTGGTATTACTAATGAATTGTTGTAATAGAGTTCAAGTGTAAATGTTCAGCATTCTATTCGATAATGACGAATTAACAAGTCTCTATTTGTGGTCGAGTTTAGAATACGAATTTATTTCGAGTATTTCAATGTCAGTGCACGGTCATTTAGATAATAAATCAACGGTTCACGATTGGAAAGAACGAACGTGGTTTGGATCTCGAGTCGCAATCTCTTTTAAGGGTGCGCCAAACAATGCACGCTGTGCACACGTAATGTTGGGTGATGTAATGCGACAGAAAATTGGCTGCTTGTCAAGTTCAGACGAGGAAGCGAGTGGAACAGAGTAGAAGAAATTAACATACACTGGGTCTTCAGATTTTTTCTATAAGGGATACAATTGGGACACGAATTTAGCAGATGTCAGCCACTTTTACAACTAACTTGACCTAACAATTCAAGTGTTGTGATGAATCGTCTCGTAAAAGAGATGAAATTAAATTGAATGGTAAGGACTCCATGAAAAATTAGTTGAAAATATTTTTAATGTACATTATCTTACGTAAAATCTGTAATTGTTTAAAATGATAATATAAGTAGGATATAAAAATAAATATATTTTAATGTTAGTTTGTTGGTTTCTTGCCGTTTAATTTAGAAAATACAGACGGGCAATAGTAAACAAAATCAGGTCATACAACGTGCTTCGAGATGTACAAGAATGAGTTAATTTTTGGTTATTACCCGGAGCGAAATAAATGGAGTTCTGAGCGCGATCAGATGGTTCTAACGGCTGTCTTAAATAGAAGACAAGAATACGTAAGCAATAAAAATAAATACATTGAATTGTTTTTCGTAATGTAAATAATGTTCGCCGTATCAAGAGTGAAAAATGTATGCGAATATACTAGAAGCGTCAAATATCAGTTAAAGGTTGGGAAGTAAATAAATTGTAAACATAGCAGCACGATCTGTGCATAAATAAAAACGTCAGTTGCAACGACCTGCAGTTTTGCGATTACGAATATAATACGTTAGAGCGAATAGCTTCCTGAGGCTACGATTTCCCTGTCCTTCGCCGCGAGGATAGTTTTTCTTTTACGTCTTTTTTCAGACTTCCCTAGTTCTTGCTGGTTCTGTTCATTAGTTGGCACGAATGACCTACTAACAACGGGTAGCAGGAATCTCAGCTTTTACGAAGGATTACTAGAGTTTTCTTTCGTAAGTTGGTAATTAGCTAAATTATCTGACACGTAAATTTAACCGGTTTATGATCCTTAATATTTGGTGAAAGCGGCAATAAAGAAAAGTAAATTTTTTAATTAATATGCCTACTACTTCTAGTGAAGTTTGCTTTGCTTACAAGGGTTATTTTTAATTGTGTGAGTTTCACCTTCCTGCATCTTCATTGCTAAATTAAAAAATTGTAATATATTGCTCGTATCAGTTAACTTTGTTGCCTCGACGTAGATTTCCCTTTAATATGTTGGTTTATATTTTAATATTGGTAGCCTCATTCGTAACTCGTTTAACATACTTAGATCACAGTTTTCTGTGTACCCTAAAATTTACCTGCTAATTTTAATTATTGTTAACTATGATCCTATACCGTTTGATATCTTAAATTAAATGATAAATTAAAAGCTCTCTGCGCTTGAATCTTGGGCTAATATCAGGATAAAATTTCTACTCTAATTATTAGACGATTTTGCGTAGTTAGTTCGATTCTCTGTACAGCGGTCAAATTTCAGCATATATAGTTATATGAAAGCACTTGTGATGCGGAGTAATACTCAATCGGAAACAAATTGACCGACCTCATAACACAGGTTGTCACGCTTAAGCTGCCCTACTTCATTACAGTGACGGAACATTAGAATCTTCCTTCCTTTCTTCTTTTTCTTCCTTGCTTTCTATACTCACCTTCCTACACTAAGTCTCTGCTTCATGTTCGCTGTCTCATGTCTTGATAACTTTCCGACGTCACCTCTACAACTGCCGCTCTTCATCTTTTCTATCCATCTCGAAACCTCGGTTCTCGCCTTCAGATCCAAATTATCCACGACTTTGGGCCAACCCCAAAGCGGGGCGAAACGTCGTGAAACATAAAACCCTATTTTCAAGAATATTCGCACTTCTCGTTAAATAAACTCGTGCATGCCAATATTGGGGTATCAGAGATTTTACTCTTGAAAAATTTATAACCCTTAGGTTATTTTTTCAGCGGCGGAAACTAAATCTTCTCACGGGACGCCGTTGAATTGTAATTTTTTGCTATGGTCTGGGTCGATAACTGAAGGACAATGACATCACAAATTGCAGAGCTCATAAGATTTGGTTTCACTATATTCTTTAAATTAAAATAAAATAAATTAACCCCTATATTAATTCATTAAGCGAATGTACACTAAAGGAGAAAATGTCACTGGCGTAACGCTACTGTCATTCTTAAAATCATTACATATATATGAGCTGGATATACAGACAGGGGAAAAAAAGTTTTACCTGCATTTATCTCATAACTTTTACGGGTCACTCTTTTGACATACAACATACCCTGGATTAAGAAAAATATATCTCGTTGCACGAAAGCTTTCAAAACTGTTTTTACACTAACAAGGATTTTTTAAAAACTGATTTAAGCCCTACCCAGCTGCAATGCCAGGGCATCGTATTTTGAAAATAGTAGATATTTCTCTGTTGTTATACAATATTATTAGGTGGACTATAATAATTATTATTATGTAGTCTATACTGAAAGAATTTTTGAAACGTCTAGCCGCAACACTATTACTTTATGAAAATTAAACTCGTCTAGAATTTTTGCTTCAAGAGATGATTAAGTATAAACGTAGTATGAAAGCACCCTCTAAAATTAATTTTTAACATTAAAGATTGTCTGTTATATTCTTAAAGAACGTACGGGCAATTTCTTCCGTTTTTAATATTGTACTGGACATTTTCGTATATTATCTGACGTTTCTAATCATTTTAAAATTAATTCCTAAAATAAGTTAAGTTTATTAGGCTTTGGAATAAAGTTAGAGATATCAATAATTGATTTATCTAGACGGAATTGTAAATATGAACCCCAATTATTTTATTTAAACCTTGGAAAGTAATTTACATAAATTCGCCCGTTTGGGAAAACACCTGGTAATCTTCTGTTTGCCATACCAATATACATGCGTGTTGCAATGTTTGTAAACCCGTTCACGTAGCTATTAAGAGATCCAGACCTTCTGAAAGCACAAATCTTACGACACCGTGCAAGGATGCGCAGATGTTAGTCAACATCCACGAGTGTACCGGGAGAGCAACGTACTCCACACACCCTACATTCTTCAGCTGTGCCATTCAGAAAGAAGATGTGCACGAAAGCGATTGAATGAAAAGAAAAGTTGCGTCATTCTTTTACTCTCGCAACTGATGTCTTAAAATAAGTTATTGTAGACTTGATATACGTGTTATCAATCTGACCTAGTAACTAAATTGTTACTTTTCACTCCGAATATTTTGTATTTTTAACCATCTGGGAGCCCGGCGTTGCCCGGGAATAAATTTATATTAACTCGACACAGTACTTTATTCTCAGTAACCTTATGTCAGAACGTGATTAAACCATCACAGAGATCGTCACATTTTTTAAAAAACATTTTCCCTAAAAATGAAACAAAAGTTACGAAATTTCGATAAAGCTGAATTCAGTGAATATATAAAAAGTACGGTATCATTTGTTTCTATTTTATTTTAGTATCTAAGCTTCAGGGTAAACCTTCTAACTCGCAGTTGGTTTTGAACAGGTCCAGCTTTCAACGATACGTTCATTACGGTGCGAAATGTTTACAAGTAAAAAAAATGTATATATCAATAGTATAGGCAACTCGCATTCAATTTTGGAGATCTCGACGCACGTATGGACTACAAACCCTATCTCGTGTTTTTTTTCACTTTCTCATATGTTTATATATATAGAACTTACCACCGTAGGTTAGATGTATTATGCTAGAAACCTTTGCGGGAGCGTATTCAATAACTTTCTAAAAGTTTCATTGTGACCCGATGAATGGTGTAGTAATTTATAAAGGACAAACAGACAGAGAGACATACATTAATTTCATTATTTATATATTTGTTTATTTATTTACAGGCTAGTGCCTATTATGATTTACAAAAAAATATATACAGTGAGTAATTGATAAGACTACAATCTATGACATGTAATCGGTTTTACAGTTTGTTTAACTTTCTTTTTAAATTATGATAGTTAATATTCAAAATATCTGTTTGTCCTATACAGTTAGTTGCTCTCATAGGATCTGTATAATATAATGGATGTATTACGTTCTTAGGTAAACTCTCGATAATTAATAAGAAAACATCCGTGGTTAATATATGTTTCTAATATGTTTGAAGGATTATTTAAAAGAATCAAATTAATTGATACTGAAGATCGTCTTGTACTGGGTGATTTACTTTGAAAATTCCTGAAACGTGGTCTGCCATCAAAATTCCTAGATATTTTACTACATAAAACTTCTAACAATAGCTTAATCAACGCATTATTCAATCTAAGGATAATTTTGATTTCTTTGGTATCTGGTAAGAGCGAAGAATTTGGTGAGTGAAAACATTGTTACTCTAGTGAAATGAACTCCGTTCCTAAGGGTGTCGACGATTCCCTTCCAAGAATTCAAGGCCAGAGAGTGACGTCCCTTATCTATGTGACTACATCTATGCATGATTTCTCCTTGATGGAGGTTAAGAGTGTGCATTCTACTGTTCCACTTCCCTATTTTCCTGTCTAAGAATTTTATTACGACATTTTTCAGGAGTAGCTGGCTTAATTGTCACATACCTGTTTATATTTAGACGGAAGTACTATTTGAGGCGTGAGAGTAGCTGGGCAATAGCTATCTTCTGCTCATTTCAACGAAATCTCTTGAGTAAGAGAACTTGGGATGTAAACTCTCCGCAATGTTTCCTGGGAAATTATATGTATCAACAAACAGATTTTCAAAAAATCTCACATTGTCTTTGTATGCACTTGGAAACTAAAAGGATTAATTTAAACTGACTTTAGAATAGTTGTAAACCATATAAAATACATGAATGAACTTGTGGGGAAAACTATTAGAAAGTCTTAACTAGTTTAACAGCAGTTAGAAAGGTGCTTATACACCTTCCATTACGTAGAAATGTGACTTGAATTACATTATTTTCAGAGACTCGGAGCAATATTTATTTGGTACTAATATTTATCGTTTTTTAAATACAACCCCCTTACCACTACTACACAGTGTGGTGTTTCATCCCCTCATACACAGTTTCTTTTACAGATTGTAAGTTATACGTGTACCGCTTTTGTTTGGCATTTTTTAATGCGTTTCAGACTTTCACAGTTTCACGCCCTCACGTTGTGCGCCAAAATGTGACGTAAATTACCACTCGCTTCATATTCTGCATTAATTTATCGTATAAACAGAAAGCACTGCTCGTGTAATAAAATCAAACATCAGTCGCGCCATCGTGTCTTTTTTTTACCCCTATCTGTAACCGTCAAATTCTCTTATTCCGCTTGCCTTTGATTCCGTACCGACTTTATGGTCCGATATTGTTAGAACTCAAGTAACGTTAATTTTTTCATACATTTATATAATTTGATAAATGAAGCTGATTCTCTTCCAAAATTAGAAATACACATATCAACGAGAAAAAAGAGAGAACGCTCACTTTCCTCGTTAGTTACAGCAACAACAAACTTTCTCTGTCGAGAGACTATAATCTTACATAATTTTATCAAAATACATTACCCAAATTAACCATTAAAATTTGTAATCGGAGAGATTAAAATAATTTACATTGAATATAGAATATTAATATTGGTTGTTAGTATGTAAATATTTTTTTTCAGACAAACTTATACAGATCTCTCGGTCAAATCATTCGGTTCTCTCCTAACGACAGTTAATTTATCTGCACGGTGATGGCAAAGTAAACCAAATATAATAATGAATTGCCTTGGATTATTATTTCGTTTACAAAGAGCAATTACAACTAATACTTTTTTCATTATTTTAAAACATTTTGTTTTAGAGAATGTAGGCTTTCCCGGTGGATAGACTGAACAAAAAGTTCTCGGGATTTCACCCGGGTTATGTCAATCATTAGATACGACGTTTCGAAGGCTGAAGACGATGGCGGAGATAGCCTTCGAAACGTCGTATCTAATGATTGACATAACCCGGGTGAAATCCCGAGAACTTCTTGTTCAACATTTTGTTTTGTTGTACATACTTCTCTTATATTAAAAGTTTCACTCCTTAATGTATGATTCGTTTAGAAATGACTGTTTCTTGAAATTTATTGCTTTCACTCTTGCTAAATAGCGTTTCAATTCCACTTTCAATTGAGCGCTTGCATGGTTATCGTGGAGTGTGACGAGCATAGGAGACGTGCATTTAGCAACAGTTAAGTCGAGAGAGAACAAAGACTGTAAACCAAGGTCTGGATGTTTTGAAAGGAATCATTAAGATGACCTTAGCTAAAGGTCTAGCGGGATTGTTATGATCGCGTAGTACGCATCAAAACACATTAACGCCACTTTTCCGCTCATTGCTTCCTCCGTTGTCAGATTACTACGCCTCGGGCTGAAATCTGCTTTCATCCTTGGATATAACGGGCTTTCTCATACAGTTAGCAAGTACTTAAGCTACATGACGCGGGGATTCTTACCAACCGATGGACTAACGCGTCGGAAATTAATTCAACACACGGCAACACCACAACCAGCCCAAATATGGTACAGTACAACAAACTTTGATTCACAGTTCCGAAAAATTACCGTTAGGCAGCTCTATTGGATTACAAAATAATTTATATAATATAGAAAATAAAATACAAAAATTATTAATTTGGAATAAAGATTTTATGCACTACTTACTGTTTTATTACACAAGTCAGAAAAAATTCGTTGATATACAATTTAGAAAGTGAAATATCTAAAGGTTGAGAGACGTTTTTCAAAATTTGTATTAAATTATGGTTATGTGCATAAATATCGTGATATTTAAATTGTGATAATTGATATATTGATTATTAAGCGAGTCTTCTCATACGTTATACCTCTTTTTTGTTTGCGTACCTAATATTACTACAAAATATGTAAATTTTTCGGGTTTTTTATATTAACACGTGGTTTGTTGATGTTTCTCCACAGGATAATAATCTGAAGAAGGTACAAATACGTACCGAAACGTTGTTTTTCCTCTTTGGAAATTGTTATATATAAAAAATAATAGTCTCAAATTGGTCGTAAATTTTTACCTATTAAATATTTAAATTTATAAGTGGAATAATAAAAAAAATACATTCCATCTAGGTTACGGGACTGTCCGATTTAGTTTGCAATAACAAAGGGTTTCGTAATACCCGAATTTATTTTTTATTTCCAGAGATAAAATAAGAAAGCACGCTGTTTCTTCTTATTGTTGTTACAATCATAAATAATTAGAACTATATAGATAAATTAAACTGAAATATAAATTTTTTAAGAAAAAGTTCATCACATGGTTTCCCTTTCAAAATTCAAATTTAGGACATAAATACTCTGATTTTTAAACCACCGCATTACTGGACTGTCGAAAGTTCACAATTGACAACTTTTAGGTTTCTACATACAGTTTTCGAATCAAATGAGAATTTCAACCCAACATTTCCTTCTTAATCAGGTGTAACCTTTTGTTTAATCTTGAGGATGAAAATTCACACGTCAGCATTTTACTTTATCTTTTCACGGATATAAAAGACCCTCACCCTTTTTTTAGCTCAGTGCTCATAAAAATTATGACCCTGAAAAAACATTTGTGGTTTAAACCACAGAGCGAAATGTGTCTCAAAAAATTCCTGAGTTCCTCTGTATTTCTAATAAAATTCACAGTCCAAAATTATAAATACTGAAACGATTTTACTTATGATTTTCTCACTCACCCATGACATTATAGGTATCTTCATTCCATGCTAATAGGATTTTATCAAAAAATATTTTTTACGTTCTCAGTTTTTTCAAAGGGGGAAAAATAGTAACCGTATCCAACTATTTGAAGTCAAGACTGTTATTATCAGACAAAGTTCTTACCTTTCTTCAAAAATTATCTCCAGCACACAGATTAATTAAGATATAATTACATTTCGTCCGACAAATGCTTTTACTCAGCTTAATCATAGATCTATATTCTAGAAGTCAGAATAATAACTATTAAAATAAAATTTTCATCATTAAAAATCTATATGTTTCGTCTATACGTTTTAGGAGTTTATCAGATAGTAATAATTAAGAGCCGTGGAAACAAAAAATTAAAATAAATATGCTTTACTTTTGTAATTCGGTTAAACATCCGTTCTGAACATTAAATTGAAACAGAGACAAATCGAATGCAATTTTCATAACTATACAAATCTATAAATTTTATTTACATGTTTGAACTGTATAACAAATGTTTGAGAGAATTTCCGGACTGAACTTCTTTACTATAAAATAAAATTGTAATTATTAAAATAAATAGTTTATCTGACATTCAATGAATTTTTATGGAGTGAGGTTCATGAACGGCTAAATTTTTATACCTGAAGATGTCTCAAATGAGAGACGAAACGTAGTGTAGTTCATTATTTAAATAAAGTCTGACCAACTGTTAAAACTCATTCAATGTAATTATTATACTTTTTCTGGATTATCCTTCCACTATTTATGATTATAAGCATATCTCATGCTTCAAATGTTATAAAATGATTAACATACTTTTTCTTTTGTTTCAGGTAAGGCGAAAATCACTCTTTAAATGGAATGTGCAATTGGCCCTAGTTAAGTATTTATTTACCAATATACGCATAATTAAACGTTACGTAGTTACCTTATCTATTGCATCGAAAAGTATATTATAATTCGGGTTCTTTATTAATTTTGCGAAATTAAATATTTGTAATTACTTAAAGCTCGAAAATATTATATTTTCGCAATATTGGAAATTTGAAGCCTATACGTAGACCTTTAAAACAGATCGCTTAGGAAACTTTCGCAGAAATTTCTCTTAGATTGTAAGATGTTTTAGTTGAAAATTAAATAAGTTATAATAAACTTAAGTGTTAAAATTATATCCATTTTATAATATATTGAATGAGAACTATGAATAGCCACTTGATGTATAAACTCGAGATATTTTTATTAGTCAGCGATTGTATATATTCTTCAAACGTAGTATTAAAAACAGAGACTGTTAATTTTTAAATAAAGAAATTAACATGATTGTAATTTTTAAACCTGAAGGTTTTATTTTCACTAAAGCCCATTCTAGATATCCTCTTAACAATGATTGAATTTTTGACATTAAATGTCATTTACTACAGAGTTATGCGATCATACGTACAAATTCTATTCCCAAGGTGATCACATTGTTACCCTGAAGGATGTATGAGGATGTATTGTGATGTACGGAACAAAGGAACGTTTAATGTGGGACAGGAAGCAAAACACTCAGAATTGAGTTATTAAGATATGCAAGGACAAAAAAGTGTCGACGGGAGCAGAATCTAAACAGAATTAGTTTTTTTGTTAATATATTTCGCTAAAATAAAAAAGTTACATCTATCTCTGAGGGAACAGATATTAATCGAATCAAATAATATTTTACATATCAGAAGTTTATGTCCGCATGTGTCTTATTTTACTTCTTTGGTTCAGGCACAGGTGATTTGCTAATCACACAAATATTATAAAATAATAGTTATATTTACCAAACTGAACTTCTTTAGAACGTCCTGAAGTGTAAATGTAACATTTTATAAATAATTCACTTCATGAAATTTAGCAGACAAAATTTCTAAATATGATAATTGACTTCACATTACACCTGAAATCACACCCAAGAATAGCGTTATGTAACGTATTACTATTGTTATACAATTTTCCTAAACTTTAATTATTTTTGTATTTAATTGCTGACTTATTTGGCCGTTGTATTAAGTTCATTAGTTTTAAAATATTATATATAAAATTTTCGGATTTAAAATGGAAATACAATGACTTATATTTTGAATTTAGTTTGGTGGAAGATAAGTAAATTGTCATAATTGTAACAGTTAATTAAAATTTCTTCATTCGAGTTTCGGTTTTTGCAATGAAAATCAAATACACATAACCTTTTTTAGGATATTATTTATCTATTTTAGTGTTCTACGAAGTAACGTATATTTATAATATTAACGAACAGAGCAGAGACATTTATGCTTCGTTGTAATTACTATTAGATAACATAAATTTGAATTGACTAAATTGCTGCAATATCTGAAAAGACAGAAGCAAAGGGTACTTGTTGTTTTAGTCCTCGATTGGTCTGATACAATCCTCCATGCTAAGAAATTCTTTGACAGCCTTTTCATTTATAAGTTACTACTACATGCCAGATCCTCCCTAATATGCTTGGTTTATTCCATCCTTGGCCTCCCTGTTCCGTTCTTACCCGCACACACTTCTAATGATAATTGTAGAAGGTCTTCATGTCTCATCAAAGTATAAATTTTATTTATCGGTTTATTTTGCAGCTTTTTTGGGTGTAAATAAATGGGATCTTCTAAACAAAAATATGGAATTATTCTAAAAAATCTTAGTGAAGCAAGTAAATATATCTCATTTAAAAATGTTTGAATCTCGAGTAAAATTTTTCACCACAGATACTTAAATAATTAATTGCATTTTAAATATTCATGTCAATGCTAAGGGAAAATTCTGGTTGTTTATCATTTTACACGAGTTAGGAAGAATTCCTGAACAGACAATTTGCAAATTTTATAATATCTACATATTGCTGAAGCAGAATTTGCGTTGTAGTGACCAATAAAAACATGAATAGACCTTTTAAACTCGATTTGTTTTACCCTGAACAGAAATAAAAGTTATAAATGATATGACGCGCCTGTTCGATTACAAAAGACAAAAAAAAGTAATTGATTGCGATGTCGGGTCGGCGATTTTCATCTGTTGCGGAATGCAATTATAGGATGCAAAGTAGGACTTAGACTGGTCGGTTGTTGGCGAATCTGTCCTTTCGCGGACAAGAATCTGCGTTGCAATTTACGGGACAAAGATTCGCCATGCAATCTCCGCTAAATGAGATTCGCAATGGCGAGGCAATATAATATTCTTCGGAGTTCATTCGGCATGCTCTGATTCGACTAGATGGCGCTTTTGTCGTGAAACTCTAGCGGCTTAGATCATAGAAACGAAAGATCAGAATCATATGTAAAGCTATAAAAACCAACCTCGAGGATTAGTTTTTTATATCGCCTCTCCTAAATCTCCAATCAAATATAATATTTACATTTTTTTCAGCAAAAATATTCGGCTCAAAGTCAATCCCAAGTACAATATGTGTCTATTAATATTGAGTAAGTTTAAAATAAACTAAATTTATTCAGCAGGAGTTTCGAACTTCCTGTACCGTATTTAGATATATTAAAAACTTGCTAATGAAATAAATAGTGTAGCTGTTTCTAGGAAAGCAGAAATACTATACTAGGGGGGGATGATGGGGTAACAGGCTGTATAAGTGTGATCCAGAAACCGATAACTCCCCATTAATAGCATAGGAAAGGAACTGAAAAAGAAGGCTGTGGAAGGTTAGAGCAAGGCAGCCAAGGGTTGACTAAGGCCTCTGGGCTATAGTTTAATAATTCTACCCGGTGTTTCACCTAAAGAGATGCAGTGAAAACCCTAGAAAACCTGCATCAGGTAGGTCGTCTTTTAGGTACTATACTCACGCCCTTGCTAATGACGGGAGACGAGATTTCTGTGGGGTCACAGCATTCCCTTCTCCGTGTCTCTACCAGTTTTGGGAGGCAGTTGGCCAACTGATCAAATATGATCAGCGGACAACTCTTACCGTATGCCCAAAATCTTCGATCACAGTGAAACTTGAAAAAACCAGAGTTACGAGGCATCCCAGAACGTAAGCCCCCGGTGAAAGTATCAGCGGGAGAACTCTCACATAGGCATCCCTTGTTACTCCACACACAATTCTTTTTTGGGGGGAGGGTGTAACAGGCTACATGAGGGTGATCTTGAAACAGGCAATTCCCGTTTAATAGCATAGGGATGGAATTTAAAAGGGGGGATGTGCAAGGTAGAAGAAGGTAGTCAAGGGTTGACTAGAGCCCTCGGGTTGTAGTGTAAGGATACTACCCGGTGTTTCATCGTAGAAAATCTGCATCAGGTAGGTCGGGCATTTGGTACTACTCCCACGCCATGGAGACTGGATGGTTGTGGAAACGCAACAAACCAGCCTCCGTGCCTTGATTAGTATTGAGGGGCAGTTGGCCTTCTGGTCCAATGGGATTAGCTCTTACTGTATGCCGAAGGTCTGTGACCCCCGTACATACACCCCTCAAACCGTTCAAGGATGTTTCAGCATGTAGGAGACTTAATTAAAAACATTGATCTAGGACCAGGGGATGAGAGAGGAAAAGCCATAAGGAGAAAGTCATCCCTTGCGGACTTCCCAGAACTCCTCTTATCCCTCAAGTAGGTCTGACTAACTTCCCTTAATAGCATACTAATATTATACGGAAAATCACTCACATATGAGAAATGAATACAAGTGATGTATCTTGGAGTTGCTATACATCTGTGAGATATCAATCTGAGGTTGCTTAAATTCCGTCGGGCTAGTCCAGGATTAATAAACTTTCCGGTTAATGAAAGACTCATACAACGTCATACTCCTGACGTTATCATCGCTTTTTTATGTTAGGATCGTCGTCCTCAAAGCTGCGCTAGTGCATCACGAAAGTCGAATTAAGTGTTCTTAAAAGTTGACTCAGCGTCTTCGTCGCCCACTATTTCACAAGTTCCTTATTCGGCACCTTCTATGAAAGTAACAATCCCTTTCACTTCTCTGCTCGGAGAATCCTACAACACTAATTGTCTCATAGGTACATAAAGTCACACCATAGTGCATATTAGACGAGATCTGCATTCCCTTAGATTTGCGACCTTGTCAAAATTAATTTTATCACAAATCAGCTTGTTCCAGACTACAGTCCTTGCCTCTCGACAGTGTCCGGCGATTAAATATCTGACATTCTGGCGTTAAGGAAAAGAGGCATAAAATCGATAACCTCTTTCAGATACAGAGTTCTCGGTCTTACGTTAATTCTGTACATTATTATCTCTTAATGTACATAATTTTTATACGAAGTGATTAATATAATAGTTTATATTGTCAAACATTTCCAAATGCTATATTTAATCTACAATTATGTAAAAGTATACCAAGAGCACATTCGAATTGTTTCAATAGTTCATAAAAGTAGTTTTATAACACAATTTAAAAGTTTTAGAAATTCAATATGACTGATTTTTAATTTTTGTATTTATGCATTATATCCATATAGGGTTTTAGTCTAAAAAATTAAAACTCAAATGATATGTATAAAATTTTGAAACTAAGGAATTTTTGTTCACCTATTTTGCCGTATTCGTCTCTACATAAAAAATAATTTTTAAACAACAATTTATGTGTGTAAGATTTTGTTAATCGTAAAACTTTAAAAATATTTATAGTGCTGTTTTGTATTAATGAATATAGCAAAATTGATAATAATCTCTTTGGTTTCAAATAAAAGAAATTATAAAACATTTTTGTAATATAATTTGAAGTTATTTATTGAGACTGATTAAAACCCAGTTGCTAAATAATACATTAATATCAAGATCAATACAGTTTTTCATTTACCAATAAGAGTATAGTTTAATAAAACATTTATTAGATTTAATGACATTTCCGGAAAATATGTGTATGGCATAAAGTGAAACTTCTTTTAATTTTCTCTAAGATTTTAGTTATTTCTTATATTAATGCAACCGTATAATGTTTAAAATAAATCCAATTATATAAATTATTAATCAATGGTAGTAAACTGTAAAGACTTTCGATAACTATATATACACCATTAATAGTTGCATTAAGATCAAAGATACGCAGGGAAACATTGATAGATTATTTGATAATAAATTTAACGTTCTTTTGGCAGATAAATAATTTTTTTCTTTATTACGTTTTCTAACTGCGTACTAGCTGTAATGATTAATTATATAAATCTGCAATATATAATTGAGCCGTTCAAAATATCAGAGTAGAAAATAGAAATGTTGTAATACTAATTTAACTAGAAAAAGAATTTAATACTAATTTTAGGGATTCTTTTTTTTCAATTTTTCCACATTTGGTAATCTTCGTCCGCATATTTCATTATAATTTTTATTTCGTATATGTTATTTAGAAACCTTTAAGTTTTGCGCATTGCCTACTTTTGAGCTATTTGCCAATTATGGGGTACTAATATATGTAAGGGCTATTAAGACAATTTTGTAATTATAAAAATATTAATAAAAATTATTTGTTTAGCACAACTATGAATAGATATTTCTCTGAAGCAATGTTAATTTTTATTAATGTTTTTTATAAAAAATTTCTGTTATCAGGTCATTAAATATATTTCATTATAATTAAGTACTCGCCTTAAAAAGAAAGTTAAATATTTTATATTTATACAACTGAGTTTGTAACACTTATTTTTTATTTTTTTGTGTGTTTTGCACTCTAATATTTTATAACCGCTATCAGCGCTCATTATTTCATATTAACAGTGGCAGAAAAAGGGAGCTACTATAATTATTACTTCAATACATTTATAATTTGATTTCTTTACATATTAATTTCTGATTTTCAAGCACGATATATTGCAAAATTTAATGCAGAATGATGAAAAAGGACTGCGAGTAAGAAGTCAAGCTTCATTGAAAAGTTAAACTAATTTATTGACTAGTAATAGCTTGGAAACATTTTCACTTTCTTTCTCCACTTAACACTCGTGTCCACTTGTGAAGCACCGGTCATTTCACAACATTCCTGAGAACTTCTTTCTACGTCGAAATTGTCAGACCGTGTATTGTTGTTACTTTCATCGGTGTTTTTACTTTTCTCGACTCGACCGTTGTAAGGGCTTCATTTTTCATGAAACCTTCGACTTTCCCTTCTAACTGTTCCTATCGATGCTGAGAGCTGAAGCACACATTCTTCTGCTTATTTGGCTCTTTACTCCAGTCACTGAAAAAATATAGTGTTTAATATTTCACAGAAACACTAACTCTTACAGTATAATATTATTATCCGAATAGTTATAATTAATAATTAAATTATAAACAATAAATAATTTAAGTGTGGAATTAAACTTGAGTACTCTCTAAACATATTTTACGACAGTTTTATTAAAATAGTAATTAAATAAAAATAAATAAATTAGTTAGGAATAAAATTAATAAATTAATCTGACTTAATATTATAAATAATATACAAATAATGACCAAAAGTCAAAAACAGAATAAAATTGATTTAAAACGTTTCGTCCCCAACTTTCGAGATTTCGTCGATTCGTTAATTAAAACACTTAATTTTAATGATATTTTAATGTAGGGAACGAATTATTTGTGGAGTAATGATTTTAATATCATTAATATCTTGTACATAATTTAATGTGAAATCATTCATAGAAATTACGTTGTCATACGGAATCTATGTAAAACGATATCAATAAAACCTAGAGGCATGATTAATGTAGCACAGCCATTCGATCCAATTATTAGCTAATATTACCATAATCGATTAGAAATGCTAATTAATGTACGTAAAAATGAAGTAATTTTAGAAAATGGACTGGATTCCACCATAAAATTTGTTTTAAACAGAAATTCTTGTTTTAGAAGTGCTGAAAGAGGATTGGGCCATTTTAGTTGTTTGCTTAGTAATTGAGTAGGAACAGTAAGTAGAGGTGAATAAGAGGATTGCAAACTATATGCAGACAATGTTTATAATTTAATAATATTACCAAAAAATATTTTTAACCTTACTTCGTTTAGGTACTTTTGTGTAGTGGTAGTGATTAATTAATTTGTTGTAAAACATTTCTATATATTTCATTATGGTTAAATACAAACCGTAAAATAAAATGTTATTGATTTGATGTTTATAAATATATGTTTGTAATATTAATATTTGATATCACTATTTTTATTCTTGTACTTACTACTTTAATATTTTATGATCCCTAAGAGGTGTAATTCGTCATGTAATGTGATTCTTTTATATTAACAGTGACAGAGGAAGAGCTACCACAATTATTATTTCAATACATCTCTAATTTGATAACTGTATATATTAATTTCAAAATTTCAAGCACAATAGATTGCAAAATTTAATGCAGAATGAAGGAAAAGGACGGTGAGTAAAAAGTCAAGCTGCAACTATGTTGAGGCAGACAAAGATCAGCACCGAAACCTAAGTCGTAAATATGAAAGTGTAAGTGTGCATTGTACTAAATCTTACAGCAAGAAACAATCCTATTTCCATATTTTGATCTCGTATCTTTGAAACGGTCTTGTACAGTTGGGATTATTGTTTTGGAGCGGACCGTAGTTCTTTCTTGTGATTCACGGAGCCTTGTCCCAGTTCAATTCACCTCGCTGAAGGTGCTAAATGTCGATACTATAAACGACTTCATTAGATTCGATCAAATTCGGCTAATTTGCTCAATTTAGAAACATCCGGTTCTTATAAATATGCAGCAATCGGCCAGCTGCTACGTTCTAGGAGAGTATGCTGGAAATACTTTCATTGTGCCTCTCTGTCGGCAGATACATTTCTAATGGTAATTTAAGAGCGACGTGCAATCGTATTAATTATTTCATTTTATACACGTATTTTACAAACGGTAGCTAAAAATACGTAGTTACTAATCCTAAGATTTGGTTGTGTCGAAACAGTTTTGTTTCTGATTCGTGCCGTGCTAGAATACTTTGCTGTCGGATACCATGGGTCATTGGTTTCAATTTTGCATAAAAATCTCGGCAAGATGGGTGCGTCGATGGCCAAACTTTGTCGATTATCCGACGGGTTGGCAGTAGTTTAGTCATAATTCTTTCTATTTTCTGCGTTGACACACAACTGCTGGTAATACAGGGATTAAAACACTGCAGAGAGACAAAGCAGCAGTCGAAACGATGTTTTTCAGCAGGGATCCTGCTCTTAGAAAGACGATGAAATTTAAATAGACTTGAAGGTTTCTGTGGTTCTGGCGGATTTGTTCATATCGTTCATTAAGGAAAAGGATAAACGAGATTGTCCCGATTGGATCACTTGAGATCGGAAATGAAGGTAAAACGTCCAGAGTAGGCCACGAAGAAGATTCTCTTCAATTAATATATCAAAATGGGTCAATTTCTACAGCGAACTGGTCGTTTTGAACTTGCAGAATCCACAGCATGCGCCAGATTTGACACTCCTCTGTTCCTTGGGACTTTCTCCAATTTGAGGCTATTACTTTCAGACGGCTTAAAAAAGTTGGAGAACCACTGTGCAAAGTGTATCGAGCTGAAAGCAGAATATAAATATGTTAAAATAAAAACGAATCAACGCAAAACCAGTTTTTTATTATTTTGCAAGTATATTCTCTAAAAACTGAATAAGGTAATTGTGAATAGCTTAAAGTCTGATATGGAATTGAATGTTTTTCTACAATTATGTTCAATGAAATGGTGTAATGATTTATGCGTAATTTTAAAATAACGATCACTTCAAAAATTGAAAAAAAATTACAATGAACAGACTTTTGAAATTTTTTATTTGTGAAAAACGCCTGTGTGATGACTTTTCATAAAAACGCTGATCAGTTTAGAGGCGATTGATTGTTAATATTTATAAATTTTATTATTATTAATCTTATTAAAGTTTGTAATTAATGTCAGGGTTGTGAATAAGTGTTATCTAATATAGTTTTGTTATTAAATATTAATTTCATTTGCTAAACTGATATTCTTCATATAGCTTCCACAATAATAGCTTGAAATAAATACAAATAAAATGCTTTCTCCAAAAACGAATGGTTTCCTGAGTATGTAATAAGAAAGGAAATATTAAGGTAAAAATTAAATATGCAATCCTTAACAAAAAGCTGAAAAGTTGATTTAATTTTCACTTAAGGAAATAAATGATTCCGGAGTAGTAAATTATTGATTAAAGAAAATATTAAGTTAGGATCATTTGAAAAGGAACATTGGCTGATTACGTGAAAACTGCTAGAAGATCGTGTGGAGGGATTCATTTTGGTTCGTTCATTGAGTATTGCGAAAATCTCTATAATTTTATTGTATCATCTTCAAAAAATTGGAGTAATTTTAATTTTGGATTGCTTTGAACTTCATGGTAAATATTTGATTGTTAATTATTGATCTGTATTATGGGAAACAGAGAATTTAAGAAAAAATTCCTTTGTTTTTGCTTCAAGAAGTTGCATGAATGGCGAGTACGGATGTCTGATCCGAACTTGACCATTGGTTGGACAACCTGGGGAAAGTTAGATGGTCAGCAGCCACGACGCCCGGCCTATATATTATGCGGAGGCTATTAAAGCGAGGAGCCGCTGCTTCGATCCCCGGCACGTTTACGAATCACACGTGTTTCGTATTCTATTAACCCAGATCGGGTCTGCGCCCTGCCCAAGGATAAGCTTTAATTGTGGTCAGGTCTGAGGTGAGGGCGATAGCCCAGGCCCGCAATAGGGTCAAGGCTCCAGAGCGAGGAAGGTGAACGCCTTGCCTGCGCTGACACACTTGCCAGCTCGATCCTTGGGCTGCCTGCTCTATATCTATCGTTTGTAAACACTACGGTCGCCATCTTACTTTTCCAACCTTCCTCCAGGCTCCTAACTAACGTGCGTCATTTCAGAGAAACAAAAACTACAGCGCTCGAGGCCGGCTACCATCATAAAAGCGGCTATTTGATGTTCTTGGAAACTGTTCACTTAAGGAAAATCAATTATTTATAGTACATAATTCTACCATCAAAGCACTGATCCAGGAAGATTCAGGTATGCGGAAACTCTGGCAGTTGTCTCTGTCTCTATCGTACTACGCTGTCCATACGAGTTCTTAAACTCCCACTTAAGTTTCCTATTGTTCTTACCTGAAGACAGGCAGAGTTTAAAATTTACGAGATATTTTCTTTCTTTCTCTCCATTTACTGTAAAACTGGATCGTTTTTCTGAAATATGTATTATATTATCACTTATCTAAATTTTAAAATTTATAGTTTTTATGAAATATGTATTATATTTTCACATTTATCTAAATTTTAAAATTTATAATTTTCTATCTCGAAGCCATATTATATTTCTTCATTTCAATTATCATAGTTTCTTCCTTTGTTTTGTTTGATACAATATATATGTATCGAACTTCATCATCGTCTCCGTTACTCCCATTCAAAACACAGATTACCCGAAAAATTACTTCCCAAATTTCAAATCCCAACACTCATCTTCTACACATTATGGAGGTCAACCTAAATGTCTTCTATGATTTTTAGTAAAAATGTCTACTTCTGGATTCGTGGTTCCAACAGGAATACTAAATAGTAATATTAAATTTCTGAAATTGGGATTCTATTCGCATAAAAAGGCTTTCCTCTATACAATTTGCTAGTCGTTAATTGGAAGAATATGCTTCGAACGGGTGAATTAATCATAGAATGCTTGGAATCGTGATTTTTGTGTGGTTCAGTAAGTATTGTGAAATCGGGGTAAACAAAATATGTTCGTGCAATCAATACATTAAAATAACGGTATTTGTTGTGCTAAATTTATAAGAAAACTTTTTTCGACGTGAAAAATACATGACTGGCGAAACATATTAAATTTAATTTTCGTTTCTTGTTATTTACGACTCTTTTAGAAAAATAGATAATTTTTTTTGTTCTTCCAGGTTTTTAATTCATGCTATTCAACAGGCCTAATTAACGACATGAATTTTAATTTTGTTGTTTGTAACTAAGACCTCATGACTCCTGAATGTCGGCAATTTTACTGCAAAACGGAGCCTGTTACTAGAGGGTAACAATGTTAAATTTGTTCTTATAAGAATAATAAAAGATATTCTTATTCGCGTACATCCTTTCCACTTTGTAATTTGGCAATATGCGCAGTTTTGTTTTCACTTTCTATGGACTGAAGCATTTAGGCCCGCGCCAAATGACCGATCTCAACTTTCACTTACGACTCAAGTGTGTGTTGCAGTGGCCACTGTATTTGCTTTTAAAATTATCAGCAATTAACCGATTCATTAGTTTCAATATCATGCATGAAATGAATAAGTCACAATTATTTTCATTCTTTTATGATTCAACTACATACTCAAAAATATTTGTAGGTCATGCGTAACTACTTATCGTAAAAATTCATAGAAACCCCATGAAATACGCGGCATTATTTCTCTCTACAACTATTTAAAATCCACTTTTGCTGTTACCTTAAGCGTTCGTTTAAAATACACACAGTAAAGTATATTTTCACTAGAAATAGATGCTTCAAATTGTAACAAGGGCGAAAGAATAGGAAGATCAATAAATTTAGTAAATATTATATTTCTGGTTAGATCTTTACCTTGTGGCACAGGATGAGCTCTGTGAAAAATAAATAAATGAAATTTAATACCATTAGAAGTTTAATAAACTAGTTTCATCCACATGCTCAGTGAAACAGTTCAGGAGCGTCAAGAATTGCAAACATACACAAAAGATCTAGATAAATCTGCTTGCCTGAGGTTTCCCCCTCGTAATTTTTTTTTCAACTACAGTAGATTATCTGGGTGTGGTTAACCGCTTTGCGATTCAACCGTGACGATGCATTTTTGAATAAACAAAGAAAACAACCATGACGCTCCAAGAAAAAAATTTTCATGCACCACAAAGGTGTAAACTTAAGTTGGGTTTTATGACGTAAAATGTTAACGTTGCTAATTTTATACCTGGTACAAATACAAGGTACTTTGGTTTATCTGCTGGTTTTGAATATCCGCGCCAATTATCCAACAATATTACCCCGTAAAATCGAGAGTCTACTGTAATAAACTTCCTCACTGCGACTACGAGTAATTGGAATTTCCTTAGTTTTCCATATCTGGGTCACTTTATTCTATAAAATCGATGGTGGCCAAATATTTGTATATCGGTAAGAGATCTGTACTCCACACCAATATAAATTGTCATCTAGCAACCGCTTTGGTTAGCGACCGTAGTTTTCAACCGAGTTGCGTGCCTTTAGATCGCATCCGGTGATTAATGACGCAACCTCTAGGGGTCACTGATCACACGAAAAAACTTCAGGTTCCCATTACTTTCTGTATATTCTTTATTAAATTAAATTAACAGAACCCCATCTTAACGGAACACTGTGTCAGACTAGTAGCTGTTCCCGACCTTATATGTAAATAATTTGATTATTGTCTGCATTAACGTGGAATTTTAGATCATCCTGTAACAGAAACAGTAGCACTACTGAATCCGTTTGATAACTAATAATTCAAGGTGAAATATTTTAATTCGCTGAAAAAGTTGACGTTTTACATCAAGATTAAATTGCGATGTGAACGTTGAATTTCTAAACTTGATGGAAACTCCGAAGCTCGGAAAATGCCTTGTGTTAGCCGACACCATCTGGAATCATGTAAATTCAACGGAGAAATTAATTTTTTTTGGCTTAAGTGATGAATAGAGCTAAGTACATCTCGTTACTGTTATTAATTTCCATTTTTTTCAAACTTTATTTCAGTATCTCTATTTCTAGATTGTTACAACAGCCAATATTAAAATTTTTAAGAGTCAATCGATCTACTAAAACAGTTTCTACTTTATTTAAGTAATCAGATATAACAATAAGAACTGTGATGGCACATTTATCAGCTTTTGTAAATACTACTACTGGGTTGCTCTTGATAAATTTTCTAATAAATCTCGATAGTTAATATAAAGGTTATTATTATTATTATTTATCTGTTCTGAAGTAGGAAATATTTTTATATTTGGTTCAAACTTTTCGGTAATGGGATAAATTTATAAATTATAAAAATTTTATAGTAAAAATAATCTAAATTAAATTAATTTTTACTGCACAATTTTGCAAAAACTTTTTTGTAACGTTTCCATTAATGTGTCTTTTTTTAATTGTAGATGACTATGGCATGTGTCGAAAGCTTCTCTGAAAATCAATATTAAATTTTATAATCAAAAATAAATTATAATTTTGGTTTTTATTGAATTTTGTGACTGTTTTAAGACCAAGGGTTATTCATAATTGTACTTTATTATTATGTTGTAATGAATTAATGTAACAAGGTACCCGATCGTCAATTATTTTCGCTTTTCAGAGATTTATTGTTGAGCGTACAAGACATGCTTTGTTGACCCTAGAGACTGGCAATTATTTAATCAATTGGAAGTAGTAACACGATCTCAAAGGGGACACTTCTATGTGTGAGACATTTGTTGGGCAAGACTGTTAGCTCTGTTCGTGTGTGGCCCTCTTAGGATTTCGTAAAAAGTATTAGACGCAGGAAGGGCCAGCGACATTCAAGTCTCTACGGAGAAAGCTTTTCGTATTCAGGCAACTTTACTCCTCACTCTTACGTCATAAGCACAAAGAAGGCGCGAAACGACGCTGTGTTCCGAAGACACGTCCAGACAGTTGACTACCTTCCAGGAACTCCTGCTCGATGAACATCTCACGGCCTATGTAACTGTGACTTGGAAAGTTAACGTACATCGTAACCATCTAACGTTGCACTCCAACCTCTATGAACGTTTCACCTACGTCTGTAAATATCTTTTTCTTTCATTCGACCAAGAATTACGATAGTACAGTCACAAAGAGGTAACTGCACTTTTAAAAAAACACGATTGACATTGGATTAAGCGTTTTAATAAATATGAGTTGCATAAAACAGTTAAGCAACTATGAAATATTCTTTTAAATTTGTCAGATACAGTATCAGATTTATTAACTTATAAAACACTAGCGGGTCGTTTCTCGGTAATTAGCCCGCTGCAGTATTTAACTTTGTTAGGCCATTATTTTTTTGTTTTGAAAATTTACATTTTCACACCCCTAACCATCGAAATCGTACACATGAACGATGAAAATAAAATGTTCTATTTAGATTAGATTAAAAGTCGCCAAATTAACATCTATATAAATTGTAATTCAAACACTGCACCTTTTACATTTACACAATTCAATTGTTCAAAGACTTTAATAGCCTCACTGTGCACGCAATAACAATACACGGAATACTCGGCAAACCAAAATGTAAAAACAATGCCAAGCTACGTCGCAATGAACTTGTGCCAGTATTGATCCGTAAGTCCAACTGTCAGGCTGAACATTTGGGATTATATGTTTTTTATGTGAATAATACAAATTATTTCAAAATATTTGCACATAAATTAAAAAAATCTTTATCTCGACTACAGTGCCACCTGTAGCTAAGAACCATGCAGGTTATCCCATAAATACAAAAACAATTCATCAAAATCGTTCAAGCCATTTAGGAGGAGAAGAATTACGAACCCACGCACAGGGGAATGTTACATAGAAAAATTGCGTTTGTAATTAGTCATTTAGTGCATTTCTTATTTTATTATGTTCTCACTAAAGTAATGAACAAAACGAACCTAGGTGCTTTATACCTCATTCAGTAAAAACAGGAACAATTAATATAAATTGGATAGCCATATATACAAAATTAATAAAAATAATGGTATTTAAATACATTAATTTGGATTTTTAAAAATTCAGAACAGTTTTAATAAATTTATTTAATCTAATTTCCATCTAATTCCACTTAAGGGGAGACGTTAGGTAAAATTGAAAATTATTTTTTATTCTAAGATAGTAAAATCCTGAACAAAATTCTGCACATTTTGATTTATGCTTTCTTTTGGATTTTTATTGAATTTTCTATAATTAAAGAAAAACTTGGATTACCTCAGGATTTTTTCCACATTGGCGGTTTTTTTATTGCGAAAAATTTTATTCGAAGATATTACAGTTCTTATTACATTATAGGGGGTATGCGATTTTAAATGTAAAATGCATTTTATATGTCTACAGACGTTTTATTGTTATCTTCTGCTCTCTGATTAAGGAAACAAGCATTTTTTACTTTTATGAGTAGTCTCATAATTGTGTGACGCTCTTTTTTAAAAATCTTACAATTTTTAAATATTGGTCCCTTTTTTTAGAACATGTTAGATATTTTTACGTGATATATTCACAGGTGGTTAATATATTAAATAAGTGAGGCTGTATTGCTTATGTCTTGTCTTAATGATAGTGTATCAGCAGAAGAATTGAAACCTTATCAAACGCAAAGTAGAGCAATATAATATGATATAATAGGGCCAACGGTTACTGAGAAAGTAGGTCATAAAAATTGAATTTTTTAAATTGTGTGGTTTTGGGCCTTTAATTGGACCCATTTCTGCATATTGAATCCTGCGTTTGTAATTGTTAAATTTGGTAAACAACGATTTCTGATAGCTTTTTTTACATTTGCTGCTTAATTGTCATAACTTAAAGCCACGTAACAAGTAATTTATGTTAAATTTTTTATATTTTAAAATAACGAAATACGTAAATAATACTATTTTTTCTGTTTATAACTTCAAAACAAGAAAAACAGTGGGTGATATTAATGGCAAATTTTAATTTCGTGACTTAATATGAGATTAGAAAGTTATATAAAATTTATCTGATCTTTAATTGTTCAGAATGTGACCGTGGAAATCACTTTGTCTTCTTCCTCGCAAACTTCATCTTCTTAATGTCATTCCATCTTCTCTAAATACATAGCTGTGCTCTGCTTTTATAAATCACTTCTCCTATATTTTTCCAAACACTCTAATCACTATCAGTCTTCGTCTTTTCGTTGGATTTAAGCTCTGCAAGGAGCTCCACAGAAAACTTTATAAATTATCCTCAAAATTTCATAAACTGCCACACAGCTGTTTAAAAAATATTGTACTTGGTAACTTTGCACTTCGTCTCTTTGTTAACAAATGTATAAATTAAATTTAGTTATTTACAACCATATCTTAATAAGGATAATTATGATTATAAAAACGCCGTATATCATAAGGAAAGTTTTGAAAAGTTATTTTAATCCAAATGATTCATTTCCCATCCCAACGTTTTATAGACTAGACCACGTGATGCTGCGGGAGATTTTCTATTACTTCTGCTGCGACAACTTTCAGTAGTTTCGTGAAACTATGATCTTAAGTAAACTTCTCGTGTCAGCAAAGGGGGCATTGTCACAGTTTCAAGGCTGTAAGGAGGCAGCTACCTCCATCTTAATGTGTCATAACATTATTCTGTTGTTACATAACGGGTGGGTGCCAAATCGTGTCCTTGTGCTCCATGCGTAGAGATGATTCAGGTCGACGATGCTTCTTTACGTAATATCTTCACGTGCCTTCCTCATTAGCTACGTTTATCATTAAGCGTTTAGCTTCTATGGCTTTGCTTTCTCATTAAAACTGAAATATTTTATTTTTAATAACATTAAATATACTATGTACTGTCTCTCCTGGACCGACAAACCTCAGGCGTTACGATAATTTAATGTTATTTGGTTTTGCTTTATATTAAAATATTAATGGAAAAATATTGATACAAAAGGAAATGTTTGACTCTGGACGAGACACTATACCTTTAAAATTTTAGTTTGAAATTTCTTTCTCTAAAGACGCTACAGTCAACCCATTTAGGTACTTTGCCTACCGGGATAACTGCGATTTTTTTTATTAATTATTTATTACACTAATAGCCTGTTTTCTTGAATATCTATAACAGGCTTTATTTTTATATCTTACAAGATTTGTGTTACAGATTTCTTATATTTTTTTATAAATATTAATCTTTTTAACAATAATAAAACTAGTAAACTAAAACTAAAGACAGAAGGGTATAGGGTGAAGGGTGAATGGGAGTAGGAGGATGAAGGGCAAAGGCTGTGAGATCACAGCTGGCGGAAGATGGAAGGGAAGAAAGAGCGGGCCGTCTAATATGAAGGGAGAGGAAAACTATGTTAAGTCATAGCTGCTTCCATCCTTCCTTAAAATACATTTACAGACTGAGATTTTTTTGCAAACTGTCATCTTCCATGACACATGCTGAATATGGATTTATTCATGGTTAACGTATTGATTCTTCATCAGTCTTGACCCCAGTTTTCGTGGCCCTAACGAACAGTAACGTCCATCACCCTTGCCGGGATCCGAATCCGGAATCTTAGTCATGCAATGCAGTGACGCTGAACGCTACACCACAGTATGTTTTTTTGTCTATTACATAGACCATGTATAAATACTGAAAAACCATCAATCTCGAACTATAGTATTAATGGAATATTATTGAAGTTGCCAATTGGAAAAATATAATTTACAACAGACAGTTCTTCATTTCCAACATACACTGAGTGCTTAAACCCACTCAATACAACATCGGGGCACCTTTCTCTCTTAATATTACTTGAATTCTTCTGGGTGTGGATTCTATGAGTTGTTGGTAGGTGGTAAGAGGAATTAGAGGCTTTATATGATGAACTGCGCTTCCAATTCCTTAAGATTTGAGGGTACTGGATTCAGCTGCCTGTTAACGAGTTTGATCTCCTAACAAGTTCTCAACTGGATTGAGATCTGGTGATTGTGAATACCAACGAAGGAAAATAAAGTGTCCAACCATCTGAGGACAATACCACCTTCATGACAAGGAGCATTATCTGTTGGAAGTGTCCATCCCTGGCAGAGTACCCATAGTAGGATCTGCGATAATATTTAAATACCTTTAGAAATTCAGAGGTTGTTTTACAAAAATCAAATGACCCATATGCCATGAAAACGTCCTCCAGACCATAATATTTACGCCACCAGCTTGAAATGTTGTGGTAATGCAGTTGAGAACCATACTTTTGTGTTGTCCATTCCATATTCAGATCTGCCATCTGCATGGTGCATTTGAAATTGCGAATTATCAAACAACAACTTGACCCTTTACCAGTCATATACTGTCCAATCCTTGCGAACTGAAGACTTGTGCTCTTGTTTCAAGGCAGACAGTGGAAGCTTTTGAACAGGTCGTCGGTTTCCATAGTCCATTAAATGTGTAACAATGCGTTCAGAGACGTTCACAGTTAGTCCTTGAATAAGACTCCCCGCTGTTTGACTCTCCGTCGCTCTTCTGTTCCACTGAACAACTCTGGAAGTTCTCCTTTCAGCTCGAGCATTGGCGACCACAAGTCTGATGTTGAGACCCGACTTTTTGTTTGATAGTCTAATCTCTGCTAACATTAATAACTGCTGCTCTCGAACACTTCATAAGTGCAGCCGTTTTTCTGATACTGGTTCCGACGCTTCCAGCGCCTACGAACATCCCGCGTTCAAACTTTGGTATTGTTAAAATGGATATTCCGGTTTTAAAGGTACATATATTTCGATACAACAGAAACATTTTGAGCATTTCTTTTTTACGCTCACTATAACAGTTAACATCATAAAATAATTTATGTTAGTAACAATTTTTAGTTGGATTTACATATTGGAAAGTCAATTGTTTTATGTTGAACATTTTAAAGCATGATGAAATATGTTAAAGGGTGACACTTGGCTTTACTGACACATTTCTGATGCTGTTTCTAAATGGCTTGAATATTCTAAGCGGCGCAGTGGTTATCGCATAGAGTTCAGAGTGTCATTGAGCTGGGGTCTGATTGTCCAGTCTTTCGAAGGTACGCCCCTCATTAACGTGATCGAACGGCGCAGTAAATTTCGCGGAAAGTGACGCCACTACGGCGGCATGGGTAACTAACAGGTATTCTCTCACGAGGTCAATGCAGTTCTGTGTGATGCAGTCTCCTGCAGCTAACAATGTGCTGCATCCACTGGAGCATGACGAGGGCGTGGCGCAGGCGGCTATGGCAATGATGCAGGGCTTACAGGAAACAATAAATACATGTATATGTCCCATGATTATGGAACAAAATCCTGACATTATACTACCTTCATTCTCCGAAACATCCAAGCAATACACAATTCTTAAGTAATAATTATAAATTCAGTGAATATTTATTCGTCTATCTTACAGGGTGCGGCAGCAAAGCGGTTTATTTTGAAATAACTGTCAAAAATCAATGAAGTAGCTTACAAAAAATATTCATAACATCATAATCTACATAAAAAGCATTTATGTTTCACTTACAACATTATTCAATTTTTAGGTCGATGAGTAACTGAGGAAAGAAAAATGTGCTCAAAATTTCTGAATATCACTCATCACTCAGCACTCGCAGTCAAATCTTCTCCACGGACTCCCGTCATTCGGAAGGGCGTGAGAATAGTACCCATTGCCCGACCTACCTGATGCATGTTTTCTAGGGTTTTCCCTGCATCTCTTTATGTGAAACGCCGGGTAGGATCCTTAAACCATAGCCCGGGGGCCCTAGTTAACCCTTGGCTATCTTGCTCTACCTTCCGCAACCCCCCTTTTCAGTTCCCTTCCTATGCTATTAAAGGGAAGTTGCCTGTTATCAGGATCACCCTCATGTAGCCTGTTAACCCCCCCAAAAAAACTGATGATGCCTGACGAAGAAATAGCACACCAAGCAGTGGCCTTAGATGAATGTAAATCTTGCTGATGGATTTGACGAGGGTTGGTGTCGCTCCAGTAACGAAAATTATTTCTTTTCATCGGCGCATTGAGGAATGCCTTGTGAGAAACGGACTTCACCTTGTCGATGTCATTTTTAAACTTTAAATAATGTCTTCAAGGAATTTATTAAAATTTTGTTGAAAGACTGATTTTTGCTTAGTATTATAATTTTTCCCTATCTTAATCAGTTACATTAATAATCAAAATTATAATTTAATTTTGATTCAAAATTTATTCATCAGGAGCTTTTGCCATTGCCATAGTTATCTAAAAAATTCTAATACTACTTTTTTAGAAACATTGCAAATTTTTATATGGAATTTGTTTAAAATTATAACTATACAAAACAAATTTGGTTTTCTTCAATGATTTAATGTTAAAAATATTGTACATAACCTCTTATAATTTTATATATATATATAATTTCTAAATTTCTTCATGGATTGTTCATAATTCGAGATTGGGCTGGCCTACACAAAGGCATTTATCGAACTTCTGAGTTCTGGAAGTTCAATTTATTATACTCCAAAAGCTCTTGCTGAATAAATTTGAAATAAAAATTATATTATAGTTTTTGTGAGTTATTTCAAAATCACCCGCTTCGCTGCCGCACTCTATATTTGTAAATAACAACTTCCCCAAAACCTGGGATATTGTAAAGAACCTAAATAAATACGGATTACTTCATTGCTACTCAAGTACTCTCTTTCTTTAACGTTGAAGAGTAAAATTGCAGTACAATGCCAATCACTTATCATTCATGACATTTCTACAGAACTCTTAACAATTGTTCTCAAGGACAAAATGATGACAACATATCCTTCGCTTTGTAAGTTCTTAGAACAAATCGAGTTCGATACTGGAAAATGTTGCTTTGACGACTACTTTCTGATTTATTTTGGATTCAATAGTTGCATCAGAACCAAGTGGACCAGATTGATTTTGCCTGACATTATTCCATGCGCCTGATGACTAATTGCGCATTTTAGTTTAAAAATGCAATTATCACTTAATTATTGATCAAAGTTTCCTCAGTTAATTTTACTCGTTTTTCGATATTCGCTGTCCTTTCATTACTTCAGCATGAGGTACACTGTGAACCTCGATTTGTCATGGGAACAAAGATAGCCAGATTTGGACAAAGGGTAATGAGTGAATGAAAGTATTCGGTAAAATGTCAAACTGCCTGAAAAGATCAGCAGATCGAGTGTTATCAGATGGACTTCATTAAATATATTTCCATTAATGACTAAAATTACGTAGCTGGTTTAAATGCTTCAACACAAGAAAATAAATTAAAAGTATTAAGTTTATGTAATCAGTAAAATTGACAATATAAATTAGGACTCTCCCAATGCAATCAGCCAATAGTGCATTATTATTTTTTGAGTATTTTTCTCTGGTTAGGATAAGGATTGATGTAGTTATTTTCCCTGTTGCCTCTTGATAAAGATTGGAAAATAATGACATCTCGTAGTTGTAAATTACTACAGTTGTAATTGTGGACTCATGTTCGGTCAGAACTACTCCGCATCGGCTTTCCCCTCTCGATTCCACCAGAACTCAACTAATAGCACAAGTTTTGTGAACAATGTTTTTTATTCTTATTCGTATCATTAAAATGTCTCATTTTCAGATAAACTCACCCCACCCCAATCGGCACTTTCCTTCCAGGACTTTAATAACATGTGTTACATCTGTCTTTAAGAACGCATGAAATCTAACTCCCTTTTGCGTTCCGTAATTGTAAGGCTAATCCGAATGTTATCAAACAGTTTATCATCTTGTTCCCGTGTGCTGAACGTGACAACATGTGAATAGTTAAGCACGAATCATCTGAACTTGAATTTCAGCTTTTTATAAACGTACTCTTAGTACCGTTATTGTTCCTCATTCAGCATCCATGTCCGTACAACCCAGGTCATTGACTTTACAATCTTGATGCAAAATACCTGATGTTATCGCGGATGAAAACACGTAATGAGGAGCTACTAAGGCCGTAAGAGTGAAAACAGCAAGGAAGCGGGAATGCCTCTCGTTGCCAACACCACACACAACGTGACCTGAAATCGAACCCGGAAATTTAAAACGGTTAAACAATGGAACAACATGTGTTCTCTACAGCCTATTAGTGAATCAATTTAATTTCACATACTTCTTTTTGTCTTTCGAGGAACGCAGAGCAGCTTGTATTCTGTTTACATCTGCTATCCTTGTCTTTTACAAGTACATTGTTCTGAAACAGGTTTCTGTTCGTGTCTTATTTTTCTTTCTCGGTGGAGGTGTCAATGGAAGTTTCTTCCCTCCCCTTATTGCATGTCCAGTCTCATGGTCCTCGGATAATAAGTAGCCTGACCAGGTGTTGAGTCAGCTTCTTCCCGATAGCATCGCCTTCCCGTTCCCTATTGACGGGTTTCTACGGAACCCAGAAACAGGTTCCCAATATTTGCGATAGCGATTCCCGGTTCTCTAAATCACGCTTGGCCGTGCCAACATTCTCCGGGAACGTCGCTGAATTCTTCGATCGAGGACAAATGACCCGATTTGTGTAACAGATACTGGTCATGCAACATGTTAATGCTGTAGCCTCACAACAGATGTTTATTGCGGGTTGTCGGTTTGGTATCGTTGTAATCTGGGACCGTGTGTCATTTGTTCGGCCCAGAGGTCGACGACTCTCGGTTCGAGGACAGAAAAGTTCAAGTCGACGCTCTTGAAGGGCGAGAAATGAATTAGGCGTAACTCGCGCATGGATACTTTCGTATTATCTACTCTTGTAACTCCTGATGAGATATTTTATATTTAATCCATTTATGAAGTACGTATTAAGCAATAAACGTGATATTTATATTCAATCTCCCATTTAATCTAATCTATAATATCCACCCTGAGTATAAGTATCATTCTTAATCTGTTCTATGTGACTCTTTTCTTCGGAGTGTGTCGATTTGGTTACGAAACAGTAGTTCAAATTCTGGTCTGAAAATGCTCTCCAAACCACTTAGTTGCCCGGATAACCTAGTATCCAGCTTGCGCAAGCGCTGTGTAGAATATGCAACACCAGAACTTAGATAAGGCATGAAAGGACATTGGATGAGTTCTAGAGCACAACCATCATCACAAAGAAACAAAATTCTGATGCGTGTAGTAGTTGTTTATTATATTATGCAGTTGGATAAAAGACCACGTCTTAAAGTTACTATTAATCGGTGTGTTTACATTTGAGTTTGAAGCCCTGTCCTCGTGACTGAAGGATAGCTTCTGTTCCCAAATTAAGTTATGGAGTATATTTATAGTAGGATTATTTACCTAAAGGAAATAATTATATAATATACTTCCAGTTTAATATTATAAAATTCTCAAATAAAGTGCAGGAGCTTTCGCACATTTATTCTAATTATTTTAGTACTGTTAGTGTAATGCATTCCTGAAATTTATTTTTATGTACTCTTCCAGTTGGATATTACCTGCATATAACATACCTCAATCCACATAAAATGTGACATCCTCGTAATCTGCCTGTATTGTGATGAGAAATGGATGTAGTAAGCTACTAAAAAGTAAAATCTATTTAGTGGATTTTTATATTTGATCTCATTGGCAAAACACGCTGTTCGAAATGTAACTAGAAAGTTTTATTTGATTAGAAATAAATCTTCCTTCGGTTATCCACTAACTACGGCGTAAAATGTGATAAAACTTAACGTGGCATTATCCGTAAATTATTTCAGCACCTAAAGGAGCAGGCAATACTTGAAAGATGGTGAGACACAAAGCCGTGTATGATTTATTTTATTTAAAAATAGAAGCTTCTCTGAATGTATGATACCAGTGGGGGTTTCTTGGAATAGCGCTTTTGATTTGATCAAGTATTTTGGATGAAAAACGTTTCCAAAGGTAAAGGTGAATGGAATCTATATATTAAAGTTTCATAATGTGAATTAAGTGTGTTTACAGTTTTTAATGAGTAAAATTTCTGATGATTTCCTGATAAATAGTTGATCATCGGCAAATAAAATATTCTTTGAATTATAATACAGTATTTAAATTTTCTTTAAATATATGTGATTAATAAATTCATTTTGTTTTATTTGTGTGCACTGTTGACAAAACGGAAGAACGGAGAATGAGGAAATTATTTGAAAAATGGAATATAGATAATTAAAGTAAAAAGGGGGAATATTGAACGTATTTGTTTATGTATGCAAGATTATTCAATCATCAGGCTGGATGCCTTGTAGCAGACCTCTCGTACAGATAATATTTTTAATAATTAAGTATTATTTATAGTACAGTCCAACTTCGACCTAACACTACGTTGAAGTTGTTACTTTAGATCGATATGATGAGCTGAATACCGCAGATGACGTCACACTTTTATAAACCTCAGACGCCTGTGGAAACTTACCTCACGGAGAGGAACCACTATACATAGGTTTATTATTATTCGTAGTAAAATATATTTTAAATATTATTGACTTTTTTCTTTCCTACTTCAACTTTAGTTATTATTAAGATAATTTTTTATTAAGTAATATTATAAGCGCCATCCAATTGGAGCATTTATTCAGGCCAAGTGGAAATGTGTAAATCAACTGATAGAGCAAGGATCTCTTAAATCTCGGGAATGTGTAATATTTCTCTAATTATTACGCATAATGCTCATATTATTTAACCATTCCTTACCAAATACTTGACATTCCAGAACTTATAGATTTCTATACGATTTCAGTTAATTTGTAAACAGAACTCCAATTTAAATTTAAATGATTTTTCATTCAATAAATTAATTTTTTTATATAAATAAGAGAAACTTCTCATCTTCTTTAAGCAACAGGTTTCACATTTTAATAACAAACTTATTTCAAATATTTAAATCCAGTATTACCAATATAATGTTAAGTTGCCCTAGCGACCACCTTCCTAATATCTTTCACTCTACTATTACTCTTCTCTATCTCTCATACTTATTATTATTTTATCCCCAATAGAACAGATATAAACATTTGAAACGAAAACTAATTAACAATGCTCATATTATATTAATTGTATACGTGCGTAATTGTAGTTTATTCTACAATCCGCTGGGTTGACCGTCTCTTTCTGTAGGACAGGTGCTGGAAGCGGATTGTGATTGGTGTTGTTAGTCGTAGTGACCATCGTAAAGTGAGAACCGCTTACTCAACACGTCTTGACCACATGAGGAAAAAACTAGTTTGGAAACACTTGCCTTCCGCAAATGAATTGGACTTATAAAAAGACTTTTTGCGGTGGGCAATTACGCAGCTGTGCACGTAGTGGGTCAAGGGAGTCCTCATCAATCACACAGCATCCGCCGCAAAAGGATATAACACACACTTCGTAATGAGGAGTTTGCTGTATGTGAGTGTAATTGAGGTTGGGTGCTCATCTCTGAACTCGCGGTCAGGGCCAGAAGCTTTCCTCCGTCTAAAATGTCTCATTCCATTATACATAGTCATTTTATGTTCGGTCAGTAATTGCTTGCATAGAAATAATTTTTTCTTTACGTCTTAGAATTGTCAAAAGTATTTCGTGACTGTTGCATTCCTTGATGCGTCTACAATTACCAACAGATTACGGAATCGAGCTTCACAAGATCGGTCATTATTAATTATTAAACTATTTAAATCTTCTTGTTTGGCCTGTATGACTTTCCTGGTTTATTACCTGGGAGAATAGGTATGACCAAATTAGGGACAATTGTTAGCCTCAAGGAACAAGGCAGAAAACGACGGTTAAAAGGTAACTATATGTGATCGTTGTATGTTCTCAGATAAAAAGAAAATAAAGTTGATAGAGTTAATTTTCCAAAAATCCAACAAGGAATTATTCGACGTTTTTTAATTATGATGGTGATCAAAAGTATTCCTCATTAAATGGATAGAAATAGAAAATCAGGTTTTCGATTGAATGAACAAAGGAAATAATCTTTGGAGAAATCTAACCAGAAGTAGGCAAGCTAACGGAGCGTGAATTTGCCTTCGTTAACTCTGAGGGAAATATAAAAGTCGCAGGGAAAGCAAAAAAAGGCTTTCCGTAGCACAGATATTATTTAGGTAATACACCACACTTTCAAACGATTGACTATATAATATAGTTGTGATGGCTAGTTCTTAAGGGAAAAAGTTAATTGAGTCAGCCCAGAGAACGTTTTAAATCTCAATGTGTGGATTATAACAAGTAAATTCTGTAGTTAGAGGATGGAGTTTTCAGGTTGGGTTAAAAAAGTTTACGTCATATTTTAAATTCCAGTTTCAATCCGTCACGAATGAACTTTTCTCTGTATTTTGCTCTTTACTTCGCGAATAATATATAATTAATTTCAATGTTCATCCTTCTCTCCTGAATTAAATGTCGTCGAATTATTCACTTGGCAGTTAAATTAGCAAACGGACTTGGGTAATAAAGGTAACTAAGGAATTAGTTATTTTAGTATTCTCTTCCATAGCTTACATTATCTACTGTGAACTGCACGTAGACCTTGGTAGAAGTTTTAACCTTGTTGGGCAGGTGACAGTAGGTGGATGCCAAATATAGAAGGGACCTTCCAACTGCGAGGGCCATAGTGACAGGAAATGTACAAAGTTGAACAAAGCTGAATCATGAAATCAGGAAAAAATGATAACGTGAAAGAAATGTTAGTCTATATTATTTATTGTCTTCTTTTATTGATCCGTGATATACAATCCAGCTAAAATAGAGTTTAAAGCTTAAAATGTCATATGGAATTTTATAATGAGGCAGACGGAATAATTAAACAGATTCCTTCACTTAGGAAATGGTAAGGTTATAAATAATGTATTGTGAAATTCATCTTCATAATTCACATTATTAGACACAAGATAACTATAGATACACGAAAAGCGAAATTATTTAAATTTTGATTTATCTTTATTGAGAAAGAGTAAAAATTATTTCTTGTGTATTAAATGCAACCAATACTTTATTGCCTTAACTGTTTCCATTTCGTGCACGGTTATGATTTTACTGATGTAAAAATAATTAAAAATTATACAGCTATACAATAATTGGATCTCAGCGTTTGAGGTAGACAATCTGACCCAGACGCATTGTTATCCGCGCGGTGGTAGCTATTTAATATATAGTGCCTATTTTGAGCCATCAGAAGAGCAGTAAAACATTGTAATTATGCAGAATCTAGTCAAATCTAGGCTAGAGACGGTTGGAGGTGTACTGGTCTGTCATATTGCCGAAAATTAATTATTAAATAACTATTAGGGTGATAATAATAATGTATTACTGAATCGAAAGAAGAATTAAAAACGAGGACGAGGCTTAAGTTACAATACATTACTTTAAAATTAGAACATTTTTTAAAATGGTCACAACATATAAATGTAACGCTACTTAAATCGGAGTATATTATTTAATCACTATGAATCTTTTTATATACGGATATTTCTCTATTCTATTTTCAGACACAGATCAGATAAATAATCTAAGAAAAGTAGTGGGCTGTATTTAATTCGACAGTAGTCTTTTGTCAACAAGTGATTAAACCTTCAGATAGATCGTCACATCTTTTACGCCCCCTATCATCGTCATCGCACAAATGAGCGTTGAAAATAAAATGTTTTATTTAAGAGGTAGATGGAATTACGCCAAATTCAAACAATAAACAAAATGTTATTACCAATACTCTTCAATTGTTCAATGTCGAATTAATCGATAATCACTCAGTATGCGCGCAATTACAATAGACGGAGCATATCAGAACTCGGCTATCTGAAATCGAAATGTCAAAACAATGGCAAGCTACGACGCATGAAAATTGCGCATGTATTGTTGCGTAAGTCAAATTCCACAAGCAAATCCTGGGTCCAACTATAGCTAAGAACCATCCAGGTTACCCCATAAACACAAAACAAAAATCATCAAATAGGTCAAGCCGTTTAGAAGAAGAATTAAGAACACACGCACAGCGGAATGTTATATTTAAAGATTAAGTTTTAAAGTAAAGGTCGTATTTATCTCTATTATTCTTACAGATGTTGATATGAAATTAAAAATCAGCATGGCAAATATTTTTTTCATCTTGATCCCTTAAGGTAATCTTGATTAAAACCAGTTATTCCACGATCCCCGGTTAAAGAGTTTCCATAAATATATTCAGATGCTTATTTAAATTGTAAAAGAAACTATATTATCATACAAAGTTTGTGTTCGTAACTACAGTCAATCACTGCAAGGTTCAAATTTGCATGTTGTGAACGTAGCTTGACTTATTCAATTGACACTTTCCTGCTGCTTAAAGATTGCAGCCGCTGATAAATGAAACAATTGGCGTGTCCTTGCAGGTAGAACGAGAACTGTGAAATGAGATAAAGTATATGTGAATACTGTACGTTATTGAAATCTGCGTTCTTTTCTCTGCCACAAACAATGACTTCTGTTATCGATTCCTTAATGGGAAAGGTAATGACCTCGTCCACAACTGTTTAGAAACTAATTTAGGCGACGACGGAAACTTGTGCGCCAAGTTAAAGGAAACTAGGACGTGTGGAGAAAATCACAGCGTGTAGTGCGTTCTTGTGAAACCGTGGACTCCCTGCTGTCTCCTCACCAGGGCGAGTGGTATCTCGTGTCAAGGCGTCAGAGCCCAAGGATGGCGGGATGGCGGTACATGCTCAAAGGATAGGCTCAGATCACTCGGCCCTTCAAATCACAATTATTTGTTGCAGAAGAGATGCGTTTCCAGCGACGCCTTGGTATTTTTAGTTCTCCTTTCCAGTATTGACTTTGTATCTGAAGGTCCTGCTTGATGATCGATTTAATTGAAAATTAAATAGTTTTAATAAAAATCCCAGACGAAGAATGAAATACGAAAACAAAAGCTTTAATAATATAGGATTTTATAATCCTGTAATAATTAAGATTTACTTATTGATTGCAGTTGTTCTCAACTGAGAGTCAAAATTGCCATACAAGGTGATTGGACAAGCGCTCAGCTTCTTCTTCTTTTTCTTCGTTTATTATTTTCTGTTTTTATCTTTATTTTATTTTCATTTGGGGTTTATTTTTATTTTATTTTGTTAATGCAGCCCACTCAGACCCTTGGCCTACCGGGTTGACTGCGGACTATCATCTTACATAAAATATTCATAATTTGGAGCGATGGTTAGCGTATCGATTCTCCAGCAGTCTTAATTCTGTCCTCCGTGACCATACGTTCGACTTACTGAAACAAAAAACCATTCTCTAGAAATATATGGATGGTAGTGTATCACAAAGTGTTAATTGTGAAATACCTATGTTTTACCAATCAGTTAAGTAACCAAAACTGTAGATTAATTTTGATTTCATATTTATCTAAATTTTCAGGATCTTTCAGCATTGCCATAGTCATTGATATAATTTTCAACGTGGCTAAATATTAACAAGTTCGGGACTCATTGAAAGTTTTTTCAATATTAATTTCGACAGCTCGTGGATGTATGTTGCCCAGTGCGTTTGGGTGACACAGGAGAAAAAAAATTGAACTTCTGGAACTCCGAAGTTCTATAAATATCCTGTGTTGGCCAGGACAATCTGGAATCGTGTACATTCCATCAGGGAATTTAGAAATTATATATACAAAATGATTTGACAAATGAGGGTATGTAAAAAGATTTAAGATTGAAATCGTGTAAAAACCAAATTTGTTTTTATATCATAAAATTTTTTGTAACTTAATGAGAGATATACACAAATATAATAAAATTTATTTAAAATAAACAAGTAAATAAATGAATTATTTTGTAATGTTAACTTCACTTTTGATGACTCCAGAAGAACTCTGCCAAGCAATTGGAGGAAGGAAAGCTCAATAATTGAAAATATTTGCGGAACAAACCCAATTCAGTTACTTTAGCTGCTTTTAAGGAAATCTAAATAATCAGCATTTAAGAACAATAAATTAATGACTAAATTATATTTGTGTATCGTTAATTATTGTTCGCTCTTCCCCTATTCTGCTTAGAACTTCCTCCTTAGTGATTCTATCCATCCATCTGATTTTCAGCATTCTCGTATAGCACCACATTTCAGAAGCTTTTATTCTTTTCATTTATGCAACTCCTATCGTCCACGTTTCGCCCCCCATCCTACTCTTTATGTCTACTACACCTCTGCCTTCCCTAGTCATTCCTTAATTTCCTTCACAATATCCCTTCCCAATCTAACGGCCTTTGATATTCCACTGTTTCCAATACTACATTCCATTACCTCGGTTTTCCCTCTATTAATCCTTACATGGAACTCTTTCTCCAGGAATGCGTTCACGCTATTTATTATGTTTTTCAAGTCCTCTTCTGACTCCCATAATACTATAATATCATCGGAAAAGCAGTATGATTCCTTTTCCATATTCTGTTTTAACTTTCTTCATCGCCTGTTCTATATATATGAATTAAACAGCAGTGGCGACAGACTGAATCCTTGTGTAACTCCTTTCTTCATCTCTGGTTTCTTTTCCTGATCGTCAATTCTTATTACTGCTGAATGTATTCTGTAAAAGTTATTTATAAGCCTTCTTTATTATATTCCTGTCCTTATCTTAATCCTTAATAGTGTGTTTCAATTCACATTATCCAAGGCTTTTTCTAAATCTACAAATTAGATGAACGTAGGTCTGTTTTTCCGTATCCTTTCTTGTAAAATTAGCCGAAAAGTCAATATTGCTTCTTTTATCCCTACATTCTTCCTAAAACCACACTGATGTAACTCGCTTTCTATTTGTCATTCAATCCTCCTAGATAGATGCAAAAAGCACAGGAATCATTCATGCAAAATATTAACGAATATATTACACAGGATTGTACTCATTGGGAATTTATAACTATTTCTACCCTCGAACCTTTTTTACCAAGGGGATTAAGGTTTGGTTAGACTTTTATGACTTTTTTTTATTGGTTGTAGAATTTTGTTGTTAGTCTTGTCATTTCGTCTCTAATATAGTTAATTTTGGCCTCCGTGTGCATTTTGTATGTTCAGGTGGTAATTAATTTACTTGAGGGCCAACCTATACATCTTTTTTGGATTTTCCGGTGGATGTTTGTGTTTTAGCTGCACAACATTTGGCAGCCTTAGGTCAGTAATGGCCAGTTTTTATGATAGTAACCTTATGAAGTTTACTTAACTGTTCACCCTGGGCAGTGATTTTTACTTCAAATATGCTCAGTCGTGCATCCTATCGGAGAGTAGCCGAACTTTTTCTACACTATTGACGACTGTATTTTGCGCGCCTCGCATATTACTCTATTATCGTCATTTACGGCTGTGTACTTATGCAAAGATTCGTGTCTGTCTATGAAAACAAATTCTGACGACATAATAGAACCTATAAATAACTCGGCGAATGTTAGAAGTATATTCTTGTCTGGACAGATGTTTCTCGTGCTTTCGTGCAAAAATTAATTTTTCAAAATCAAATTCCTGATATTAATTTACGACAATTTTTTTTAGTAATCACGATCGATCGACTTCATAAATCAAATACAACTGCTTTGTGGTTAATATACGAGTCAAAGTAAACTAAGTGGGTTTCACCATTGTTTTCCTAAGAAGGAAAGTTACAGTAGCGCCGCATTGCAGTGAAGTAGGGAACTATATCAACCGCAAGAACTTTCATAATTAACGTCTCTCTTTTTCTTAAGAAACTAAATAAGGGGATACAAATGTAAAAGAAGCGGTATATTTTTCCTGTGTTTATTACTGGGCTTCAAAAGCGACCGTGTTTCACGGTCAGTCATTTTCTTATAAAAATTCACTGTATTTTAGAGTATAAAACTGGGAATGATAATAGTTTAGTTTTAAGCTTAATGTTAACTATTGTGAGCATGTAAATATCGACTGTGTTAAGAGTAAACACTTTGTTAAATCTACTCACCGTCTATTTGAAGCTCTGGTGAACTTTAAGCCCGCTATTTTTCACTCCCGAAGTGTTTACGAGGTGACGTTACTGTGACTTGATAAGCCAGAGAGACCTTGGAACCTGTTGTGATATTCACATTTTTTCAGATAAAATCATTGCAATCACGTGAGCAATTTTTGGGTGGTCACGAATTCGTCATTCCTACGATACTTCACGGGGAAATGGTGGAACATAGTAATGCACCAATGCCTATATTAACTCGACAATTCCACGTACATAAATAAACACGGTTTCAAAAAAAACTTAATGGAATTAATATCGTTAACGAGAGAAAATGGATAACGATACTGCGATTTATATAATGTGTAGTGAATAAGTATCCACAATAATTGTGAATTACAGAAACGTACTTTTTAAGAACTGCAATTATTTGCTTAGCTGTTATACTATAGTACATATTAACGTGTTCAAAGTCAACTGCCAATGCAATGCGTAGATGAAATTGCAGATTTACTTTGTTTCCTTCATCGTTTAAAGTGACTGTGCCCTGAGCTGAAAATTTAACTGAGTGTTAACAACACGCATGTGTAGCAATGCACAAAATTTTGCTTTTGCTAACTTGCTTTTAGTTGATATTTTCAAAATTTGGCAGTTTTGAAAATTTTACTTGCGTTACGTACTTACATACATTTTTAGATATTTTTCAATCTCGGTATTAATTTTTAAAATTAAATAAAACTGTAGGGAGAAAATAATTTTTTAGGTTACTGAAAAATTGGCATTACTGCTTGAACAATTAGAAACATTATACTTGTATTTGATGGTATTAGCATGTAGGTTATGTATAAAAACAGACAATATCTTAATATCTGTGACGGATAGAAAGTTTTTGGTACAAGAAATCATAAAGCTGACAACAACACATATTTTTAGAAAAAAGGAATTATTTATTAATTTAGAATCAAAGATATTAATTAAAATTGTCCTTCAGCATATGTTACACCTATCATCTTATGTTTGGCAGATAATGGTAATAAAATTAAAAAGTCGCTTTTTTAGATCTTGGCCGAAATTTCAGTCCCCGTGTATCTTAAGACTGACAGGTCAAAATATTAATGATTCTTCTTACCAAACACTGATTTTCTTGACCATTTTCCCGGAATCCATGTCCCGTGCCTCTGAAATGACGCTGACTGTGACACCATATCAAAACTAATACAACTTAAAGAGGTTTTCGGCTGGTGTGTATCCGGAAGCTGCCAAAGAAACAAAAATTATACCAATTTTTAATTTAATATCTGCATTAAAATAATTAAAAATATAAATAATAATTATCAATTTAGAGACACAATACAAGTTTTATTCAATTACTAATATCTTTCGTCCTTGAATTAAGGACTTCATTACGCACAAAGAAATTTCTTCTCGTTCCTAACTACAAATATTTGTACATCAATTCATAAAAAAAATAAGTAAAAATAAAGCGCTGAAAAATATATATTGTTCAAATTACGAGTTTCTTAATATAGTTAAAATAAATAAACAATATTACCTATAATTATGAAGTATGTAATTAAACATTGATCTTGACAAAAGATAAAGGCTTGGACTACAACCGATTTAATAATACAGAGTAACAATGTATTCTAGACCGTTAAACATAACAATGTGAATAACTAAAAATACATCAAATTAATTCATTATAACAAATGTTTAAAGAATCCAATAATATAATACAGTCCTTTAAACAACAATTTATTAATCTAACAATAAAAAGTACCAATCAAAATTTATGAACCTAATTTTTAAAATAAATTATAATATTTATATCTGTATTAATTTTTTGCTAAAATGTATCAATAGTTAAAAAGGGGTTTCAAATATGAATTAATAGTTCAATTTATTTCGAAAAAGATTATAACGCATTTCTAAGGAGGTGTTTGAATAGCACTTACGTCTTATAATTTTTAAGGAATTTATTTTCTCACAAAACTAAAAAAAACAAGTATAAATGTTAATAGTTCCCATAATCACATCAATGTAAGAAAGAATTCATTGTAATACGTTTTACAGATCCATAAATTAGGCAACTGAACCGAAAATCTGTTTTTATATTAGGGATACAAGAAATCTTTGATCACTTAATCATCGACTTAAACTTTATAAATCTGATATTCATTATTCCAGGATAACGCTATTTTAGTAATTAATAATATTCAAAAATCGCAAATATCTTTGACAAATATTAACGATTATAGAAATAGTGTGTTGTTCGTATTAATGAATTATTGAATTTGTTAATAGGTCCGTTAAGGATCATTCCTTATAAAAGTACTAGTATTATGAATATCTTCGCTATTTTAGTGCCAATCTTTGTACCGTGCCTTTTTTCTTATTTCACTCGTGACCTGAATCATAATCGTTACTGCTCTGAGGAAACGGAAGATGAAGTTTTCTATCGCCAAAATATCAGCAAAATGAGTTAAAAACAGTTGACTTGTGTTTAAAGATTCTAATTATGCACTATATTTTCTCTTTCATCTAGTTGATTATTGTTAAATATTTTAACAATTATATAAGGATTTTTGTTTTTTACATTTTCCATACTCATCATTTTTAAATTATGTAATTTGGCTAATTTTTCTCATTTTAAAAATAAAATATTTTCTATATTTCTTCATTCATGTTTTTATTATAACTTTATTTATGTATATCCTGTACTGTTTTATCGGGATGTATTTCCTTTCCTTCTCATTTATATATTTTGATAGTTGTGTATATTTCAATTTTTTATTAACTACGTATGCATTGGTGTTTGTACTTCTCCTATTACGCCAGTAGGATACTATTTGGAATCTATAAATCGTTTTATATTTCTAAACAGATAAGCCTGTTTTTCACTTTCTCGAAACGTTTCACTTTGCAGAATTAAAAAATAGTAATGAAATGTCTGTAAGAACAGTCTGAAATTTCTATGCAACTTTATATTATCTTTAATTCATAATTACAAATATAACATGTATACATACATCGTTTTACAGTCATTAAGTTTAATAATAAAGAAAAATGCTGCCAACTAAGTCAGCAATTAATTTAATTATTTTGTTGATCCATTTAAGAATTCACGTGAAGAAGTCTTCAAGGTTAGATGAAACGTATTCATATTAATTAAATACGAATTAATTTTATTTTCTAACTTATTTGGCCGTATTTTATTTATTATTACATATATACATATGAGTTTGTTATGTTTTATTTAATACATCACGGTTATTTAATTTAAGGAGAAATGTTATCTTGATCGAAATAATAAAATCTTTAACAATTATAATGATAGCTATTTTCATTATTTTTGCTAAGTTATTATGAAATTAATTTATCACTCATATCATGAGTAGTATATTAATCTATACTTCATTGATGTAAGGTTATTATACTATGTGGAAAATTATTGTATGAAATTATTTTCTTATCTCGCTTTATTTCTTGACGAATTCTCTTTTGTTCCAGGTAAGTGCCTGACAGATTTATGTTTACGAAGTTTCTGCAAGGTAAGTTGGCAAGGTTTTGCTCCGCAAATAATTTACGTCGTTTGTTCGAGGCACCTTTGTTCTAATCCATCTAAGGAGCTTGGTTTGTAATTATCTAAAGAGCTGCGTCAGGGTCACGGTTCAATCTATATTGTTACCTTAGACGGGCGTTATAAATTAAATTAAGTAATTATTTAAGTTCTGGCTCATTAAGTAACATGTATGATAAGTTCAGTTGAATTGATAATTATCAGATGAAATGGCGGTAGTTAAACACGCATCATAACTTTTTAAGCTGCTTCTTATCTGTAGAATGTATGGAAAAATTTTGAAGCAACGGAAATTTCATGATTCTACGTTTCTTTGCTATGAAGAAACAAGAAAATACTTTTACAGCTGGATTGTTTTAGCTAGGCTCAGTTGTGGAAACTCATCTTTATTTCCTCAAGTTAAACTAGGATTATAGTTGACGGATTAATAATTCGTAAGCAAAGTTCATGATTTTCATTCATTCATGAATTATTTATTACCTTATAATTCAGTAACAAGATGCCATAAAATGTACCGTCTTAATCGAATTAACAAGTATCCATATTCAAATTGTAATAGCATTTAATAAGTTATTTTTACGGAAATATGTAGCCCATAGCTAAAAGAGAGATTCGATGTCCTGTGCTAAGTTTAAGTAGTCATAATAATACTTAACCGTAAGAGCAGGTTATATTTTTCCATATTTGTTATTTTGTTATATAAAAACTTACAGGAAATCCTCCCTATTGCTATTTATTTGATTTACAGTCAACTAACTTTAATAAGTAAGGTTTTAGAAATTATTCAAGATTTACGATGAGCCTGGATGTAAATAACGCAAATTTACAGTGTTGAATTGCTAAAACCAAATATTAAGCTTTTGGGTATGGGTTACTGACCCTATCTGTCCTGTTTACAAAACAGTCGTGAAGCATTGTTACCACCAATGGAACGAATCCAATTGTTTCGACTAACATCCTCTGAAAGTTTCCGGGTTGAAATCTGCAAAAAGGAAGTGCGTGAAATATGGTCAAATTTCGCCCACAGAAAATCATTATTCATCATATAAAATTATATCATTTATCTCGTAGTAAATCCTGACAAAAAGTTGAATACGCGGATCCAAATTTCTATTCTGCGAAATCATGTTTATTATTCCGCTGAGTGTTTCGAACTGAAAATTACTGTATCTTTAATCATTATTGATTTTTGAATGTTGGAGTTCCAACAGTCTTTTTTTATATTTTGATGGAATTTTCTCATATGCTCATTAGGCAATACATTCAACTGGAACTGTAATTAAATTCTGGAAACTAGAATAGGTGTCCCAATCGATCCCAAGTTAGTAAGTGAAAATAAGTTGAAACCGAATAAGACTGGGGCTGATAGATGCGAACAGCGCTGGTCAATTAGTTTAGTACCCCATGCGTGCAATATTTTAACGAAAATAGTATACAGGATGGAACGTCAAATAGAATGAAAGTTGGAAGGTCAATTTGGTAGAGACAATAGAAGCAATATTGACTACGAATAAACAATTCTTGGGTTTCCACCCGGGTTAAATGGAGTTTAAGCCACGACGTTTCGATGGCGTACTCTGCCATCGTTCTCAAGTGAGAACGTCGAAACGTTGTGGCTTAAACTCCATTTAACCCGGGTGGAAACCCAAGAATTGTTTATTCAGAATATACGCCGGGAAAACCTTCGATCTTTAATAATATTGACTACGTTCATGGCGTTTGTAGAGTTTTTTAAAAAAATTTGTAATGTGAACTATAACACGCTATTAAGGATTTTGAAGAGGACAGGAATAAAATATAGAGAAAGAAGAGTTAACCATAACCTCTACAGAAGGCAGTCAACAGTAATTAGAATTGAAGGGCCAGGAAAGTAAAGCAGAAATCAAGAAAGGAATAAGATAAGGATGCAGTCTGTCACCCGTTCTCTTTAACTTATATATAGAACGGGCGATGAAGAAAGTTAAAAAAGAATATGAAAAGAGAATCATACTGCAAGAGGAAGAAATAAAAACCCTAAGGTTTGCAGATGATATTGTGGTATTTGTGAAGTCAGAAGAAGACTTGGAAATCATAAATGGCATGAACGTGGTCCTGAAGCAAGAGAACAACATGAGGATTATGGAGGGAAAGCTAAGGTGATGGGGTGTAGTATGGAAAATAGTGGTATAACGAAGGGTGTTATATTGGGAAGTGATATTTTGAAGGAAGTTGAGGAATTGTGCTATTTGTGCACTAGGGGTAGTAGACGTATAGTAGACATAACAAGTAGAATAGCACAGGTAGGGAAGACTTCCGCAAAAAAGGAATTTATTTACGGTTAATATAAGTATGAAAAATAAGAAATCATTATTAAAAGTGTTTGTATGAAGTGTGGCGTTATATGGGTGGGAAACGTGGACGATATGAGTTGCAGACAGAAAAAGAATAGAAGCTTTTGAAACGTGGTGCTGTAGGAGAATGAAGAAAACCAGCTGGGTTGATAGGGTAACTAGCCAGGAAGGTCTAAGGAGAATAGGGGAAGATAGACCAATTTGGAGGACTTTGACCAGGAGATGAATTGATAGGCCACGTTTTGAGGCATGAGCGTCTTGTAAAATTAGTATTAGAAGTGTGTTGGGTAAGAACAGAAGAGGGAGACCATGGATGGAATACGCTAAGTATATTAGGAGGATGTGGGATATGGTAGCTATATAGAAATGAGATGTTTTGCGCAAGAAGGTTGCATCTAACTAGTCTTAGGACTGATTACCACAACAACAATAACTGTATTTGTATTGTATTTATTGTTGGTCTACAGTTGGGTGTCTTAAACTTAAATACTAAAGAAAAATAATCTCAGTCCTTTATAATTTTATAACCCTGTAAGAAAAAAGGAGAAACACTATCTTAACACTTCACTTTAATTTTTAAATTCGAATATACATTTATATTATTCAAAATACCCACTTCACTTCACACGTTTCTTAAACTTGTCCTGAATTTATTCTGCCTTACCATTACTAAATATATTCTTATCGGAGTACGTATAACTTAATACATTTAACCTAATTAATTATAATGAAGACTTTATTCAATAGTCATTATAACACCTTTACTGTTCCCTGAAAAATTAAGATGCATCGTCCGACGCGTCGCTATTGATTTAATATGCAGCAGTATGTTACGTTTCGTTGTACTAAAATTAAATAGGAAATATTACATAGTTGTTAGTAAATTATTTTGCGTCTTACGTGCGCGAGTCGGAGTTTGGGTTCAGCGCAGATAACGTGATGGATGGGCGGAGAATTTTCCAATGTTGAACCAGACGTGTCCCTGACTTGTTTGTGCACCTTTCCTGGAACGGCTGCATTACCCGAGCAAACTACGTATATTTCATTTCGCCCACAATATTTCTTGTTTGGAGCGCCTCGATCGAACTGCTGCGCTCTCTATCATCATCTGCAGTAATTGTGGGGAATTCCCCCTCGCCCTGTTCCAAGCTTCCGTCTCCCGGTTGACTTTGACGCGGTGACAAAAGCAGTGTAGCGCAGAGCAGATTAGCTACTAATTGCTGTGCTTACTTGCAACTTTATTGTCGTGATTCTGTGAAGAAAAGGACGTGCGCTTCATTGCGAAATTTATTTCACTACGTTCAGTACGGTCTTGTTTTTGCAGGTAGAATCCTAAAAACATTCTAGAACGTCCGAGATGATATTCCAGTGACTATTACGCTAACCAACACTTTAAACAATAAATAAACAGACGCCCAAAAAGTCAGCATATGAATTTATCACTAGCGACTTTTAGTGATAAATTTATATGCTGTTTGGCCGTCTTTTTATTTATTGTAAATTTTAAAGTCAGAAAACGATGTTGCAACATTTGAAACGTTATAAGGAGCTTAATAAAATAATTTCGAAGTTTCTTTAGTAAAAATATTGGTTAAAGCGCGAGCGCGTTGAGAACGATTATTATACGAAATATTAAGACAAATAGGAACCTAGTGTTTGGTATTGCACCAAACTGGTTATTCGGCTCTAGAGGTGATTGCGGGTCTTCAACCAAATGTTTCGTGAGGACAAAAAATAATTTCCAGGAAATTCTCGCTTTAACTACTTCAGGATATCACATAACAAGAAAATAATTGTTGTTTTTTACAAAAAGACCCGAATTCAGTGCCAGAAATGTATGCAAATATTGAGACATGAAATATAGTGACATATATATTTACAGAAGACGATTTGACGTCAGTATATTAAAACTCTTGTTTTCTCTTTAGTCACGTTTTATATTGACTTGAATTGAGGAACAAATTTTAATAAAATTCTAATCGTGGTCATAAGTAATAAACAGAAGAATTTAATTTGAAATAAAATGTTTCGTCCCCACTTCAATACTTAAAATCTTATTAAAAATTCTTATTGAAACCGCTCTTTGATTTTCGGCACAGGATGTTGCGGTAGAAACAACAATTTTTATTAAGATTTTAAATAATGAAGTGAAGAGGTGCTTAGAGTGGGGATCGATACGTCTTAATTAACATTAAATTATCCTCTTTCTGACTTTTGGCCATTCTTTGAGTGATATATACAATACAAAATCGGATTAACTTAATTATTTTATTTATAACAAAATTTAATTTTGTGAAAATTTCAAAAATGGTCGGCGATTTGTATACGTCACGTGGTTCTTTTGGGATTTGTAATTCATCCGTTTGTCACCTTCTTTGGGACTTAACCGGGCAATTTCTTTAAATGTTAAATTTTGAAGTATTTACTTATTAAGTTTTATACACAAACAGAGGACAAAATGTCTACGAATTTAAAGTGAACTGTCTCCAAAGGAAGTTTCAACCAAAATGATAATACAATTATAGTTGTCTACAGGACTTAACGTAAATAATGCCATAGTCGCCAACACTTTGAATAAAGCAGGAAACTGTTGATAATATGAATTCTTTAGTTTCTTTGAAACGAGGAACAAGATACCGTAATCATAATTTTATCATGTTTTCGCACTCTATTATTTATTATTGCATCTTAAACGATTTGAAATATCTATTTGGTAGCATCATGATTAAAATTTAATAATTGCAATATAATATGACTAGGAAATAATTATTTTTGATAGTAATGTTGTGCCATACTTTGAAAAGGGGAGGCGCATAACTATTACGGGCTAACAGGTTATCAAGTGACACAACACCTGAAACACATTTGCATATCGTGCGTTTCATAACAAAATATTCTTCGATAGCGCAGTGCATCTACTAGAATACTAAATAAAGCAGACATGCTCGGGAATTTTCCAAACAAGCTGGTTCTGTATGCTTATTCGTGACTGAAGTAAACTTTGCTAAGCGCTAGCCATTTCCAAAATTTTACTTATTTTGAGGCTAGGGTAATAAACCAACTTGCTTTGTTGTATAAATAGTTTTTTTTTCTCTAACAAATTACTACATTTTCATTATTGATGTAAAAACTTCATATCAATGTTTTTTATTTATACATAGTGGAAAGTTTTCAGTTTGAATATATTTGCAGATGCTTGAATAACGAAACTTTAAGTTGACCCAACAGACACTATTGGCTCTGAATGAGCAAGCAATGTGTAAGTGGTATATGATGATAATTTATGTCAGCTACTTTCATTTTTGCGATGTACAACGTTATTTAGTTATTGTGGTTCAGTAAATTTGTTTTTAATGTGTTTGCTATGAATTTATCTAGAGACCCTGAGAATTATATTGGCGTATGCGGTGAGCAGTAAGAGGGACACAGCTGAGGTGCGTTTGGAAGTAAGCCGGCGTAACGCTACTAAAATTCGTAAAAACATTCACTAATTCTACCGAAATCCTCCATTATTTCATTTTTCTATGCGTAAAGTTTCAGTCTTTTATTGCAATGGCCACGTTTTTTCTCATTTATTTGAATATTTTTTATTATTATTCGTAAAAGTACGATCAATGATGCTTCTTGCCACTTTAAACAAAATATGTGCCATTGTTATACACAATTTATTCCCTATTTTTTTTATATCTTAGAATGACTATATTTTTAACTCAATACTTCTTTTGCGTTTTACAAAAAGAAGGCTGCTTTTGTCCAAATTGAAAGATATGATTTATTATTTACTGCAGCCTCCACCCTGGTCTCATCCTACTTTTTTTAAGTTGTTGTAAAAGAAATTAATTTGAGGTGTTTTCCATCTAGGCATATCAAAATTTTTAGCTTAAAATTATTTTTGAACCCATTTAATGTAGTAGTATCAGCTGATTAAGTATATTTGGTTTCGTATTTAAAAAAAATATGTAAATCCTACACCCTTACTTTAACCAGCATATTGTTCTATATTTTCCAATTAAAAATGTCCCCATTACTAGCAAATATTTGATTCCGAAATACTATTTTAGTTTTCTCTGTATTGCCAGCTGTTGTGATATGATGAGTACTTGGATGTGGACTCAGGTTTAACCTTCAATCCTTGTAAGGCTTGTGTGTCTAGGGCAGGTTTTGAGCTCTGTCGACCACAATTTCTGGCATCCTCAGTGCATACATTGTAGCTTATTGTCTAGTTACAAAGAGTATGAAGAAATTTGTAAAGAATAGTTCATAAATAACCGTCCTTTCTTCAAATTAGTCGGTCAATTTTCAAGGAGATTGGCTTAGTCTTACAGCTGCTTTACTTTTTCCTCGTCTTTAACAACAGTGATTTAGTAAGTATTGAAAAGTTTCCTTATCCTATCGTGGATATTTACCTTGCCTTCACAAGGATGATTAAGAAATTTTCCTAATATCTATGTAACTCAAGCAAAAGAGCAGCGTCTAACACACAAATCTGTCACATTACAGAAAGGAAATAATTATATATAAATAAATTAATGACTAATTCACAAACTTTCTACTTGATTCCTACAAAGATTCTGCCTCACATATGCCACTTCAATATGAAATTTCCTCAGGATATCAAATTTTAAGTATGTACTTATAGGAAATATGTAAAAAAATCGTTCTTGACTTTATCCAAAGAGAGATAGTAACAAAAATAAAATAATTTTTGGACCTCTATTTTTGTACCTTATGAAGTACTAAATGTGAGGCTAAAACGTATGAATTAAAAGCTTCGTTTGTGTGTGAATTGGGTGTTAATTTAATTGTATATAATTCTTAAACCTTTAAGTGGTATATCATTTATTATAACGATATTTTTCGTCTTCTAACTCGGTGTGATTGAAAAGTGTACGGTTACGAAGGGGAAACTCAAGATTCACGTGGAACAGGACAGAATGATTCAGCCTTACATCAGTGACCTCCAAGGTAACCGGACCTCACTGCATGTGATAATTTCTTGCTGTAATTAATAAGACTCCGTTTATTTTCCTCCAATTCCAGTAACTGCTCAAACTGCAGAATCGCATAACAGCCGCGGAAGCAATAGCGTGTGGAACGAATTTGATTACGCAAAGATGGAATATTAATTACCTTGAATTAATATCTAAAATAAGTATAATTTCCTTTATTACTAATTAAGATTAATTTGAAGTATTCAATAATTCTCAAAATTATTCTTTTTGGAACCTTGGTATTTGTATTCCTTCACAAGTTTTATATTGGAACAAATTGACCAATATTATTTTTAGTATATTGTTTTAATTCAGTACTAAGGTTATGTTCATAATTTTTTATTATTATTTTTATTTTCTGTTTTGCGGAGGTCCACAATGTTTGACAGACTTACCTGTGCAGCATACTACCAACTCTTGATAAAGGACCCTCTCGTTTCAAAATTCCGAGTGCTGGAGTTAAGAAAATTGGCCACTGGGTCATCCATTCGGAGAAGTGGTTGTCCCTTGGCAAATAAACTTCTCGCAAGAAGTTAGAAAAGAGAGAAACGGGTCAAGTATTTCAGTCTACCTTCAATGTATACCTCATCTTTTACAAGAAAGCAATCGAGTCGTACAAAAGACACAATATCTTAACAGTGGTCGTTTCATGATAAATGGAACCAGATTATTAAGTTTATAACCTCTGCCCAACGTACGTTAATTTGAAAACTCGTTTTACCTATTATCTTGGAGCGTTTTGACAAATTAAGTCACAGATCTTGGACTTTTATTCTTGTTCCCCTATATTTTTGTCCAAGATGGCACTTATGACGCAGTTGTTGCTGAAAATTTTCTTGTGGTCTTCTCGTCAGATGTCAACATTAGCTCACAAGTCATAATTGGCGAGTAAACAGTGTGCAGCTTTTAGCACGTCGGGTACGGACACTGGCAAACTCCTGTGATCCAGCTACCATAAAGTGCCCATTTTAATAGGTACATGTTTGCTAAAATTCTTTGTAAAATAATGGTCTGTGTGTATATTCTCAAATTGCTAAAAAACGCATTACTTTTCTCTGACACGTGAGTAAACGTTGAAATGTAATTCATAGTAAAACATTTATCGAGTTTATGGCAATTAGTAAATAACTTTTTTGGCGTCGAATCATAATTGTAGCGCAGTAATCATGGTTAGTCGTGGAAATTATCACGGGAAATTTCAAGCAAAGTGTTAACTTGAATTGAATTTTTATTATATTCCTATTACTTTTTAAGTCTTTGAATAGATAATTCAATTAATGGCCAACACACGCTGCAATAATGAAAAAGTTAATGTAATACTAGATAACATTTCTTAAATTATTAGTTGAGCACATCAAGCGTCAAAAATTTCCACTTAATTTATGAAGCTGCATCATAAATGCTATTTAGACTCTTGAATTTTAATCGTAAAGTTACACAATTTAATTTCAATAATTTCAGAAACCTACTTGGCCTTAACTGCATTATCAACAATTTTTGTATTTTCAAAATTTAAGGTTTCGTTGTTAGATATACAATGTATTTTTGAGTGTTGACAATTTTTAATTTTACCTGTCTTTTAATTCTTATTTTAAGGGTTGGTTTAGTGTAAAAAAGTGGATAATGCACCCCCTGTTGTTCACCAGATCGGAAAGAGCCAAAAAATTACTGTTCACGTTCCTGCCTCATAACAATATATTAGAAAAGATATAATTGGTTCTACAGCTATAGACTTATCGTCTTGTTATAAATACCCCTGTGTGCAAGGTGATTGTATGGTTGTCCGTAATAACTATAATTGTTAATGGGACGTTAGAATAAACTAAAAAATGTTATTTTTGTGTTGTGGAGCACCTGGCCCTATATTATTTATCAAACGGGGAGGGAGTTCAGAGATTTTGTGAATTGGTTTATAGTGCTAAAGATATTTCCAAAAAAAATTCAGGCCACTCTTTCAGGAAAATTTCTTCTATGTTAGTATTAGCAGAATGTAAAGGGTCTTCAAAATATTAACTTCTCAAAATTCCGGCGTTATAGGTTGCAGGTGTACCACTATACCTATCCTTTAATACTTTGTAGAAAAGGAAACCATAGCCCGGGGGCCCTAGTTAACCCTTGGCTACCTTGCTCTACCTTCCGCATCCCCCCTTTTTCAATGCCCTTCCTAAGCTATTAAAGGGGAGTTGCCTGTTTCAGGATCACCCTCATGTAGCCTGTTAATCCCCCCAAAAAAAGAACTCATACCCCTAGGATATCCAGCAGCCGTAGCGCACGGATTTTCTCCTGCGGCTGATAATGACGTCATGGAGCACAGCTTTACACTTGCGTCACGATGTAATTCTGCGAACATTATCTAGGCCACGAACGTTCCTTTCTCTAGTTACTATCTTGAGTGATTTTTGAATAATCAATTTAATGTGTAAAGTTCACGAAAATTACAGTGTTTGGATCATCTTATTCTAAAATCGTGACGCTGCGGTGAAGGACAGAAGGCTCACATTAGGCTAAAATATTTATTAATCCTGATTCGCTTTGTATCGCTTGAAATTAGAAATATATTACCGCACGATTTTAGTAATATATGGTAAATACAGCTGTAGTTTTCCAATTATATGCTTTTCTTATAATTCCACTTATATTTACAACATTCATCAGACTTGTGTTTTCGCGAGTCTAATATATTATCTCCTCAATACAAGCTTTAATATCAGTAAAAGAAATTAATGCCTGAAATTTGGCGTGAATTAGTGTGAACTGTATTTTTTGTGAATTATTTTTACAGGTGAAATCCCCACAGACAACTCGCCATCAGTCTAGATATATAAGTATTTTTGTAGTACATTGATCCTGTAATGATAACTAAAGGACCAGAATAATTATAATTGTAAACAGCAGTTAAGTTTTATATATGATACATATAAATACAAACGATTCAACTGAAAAATTTATGCTTATTTGCCTAGACATGAAAAATTGTTGTTTGCTCGCGAGCGTTCCATTCAGACGCCGAAGGAAGAGATCTTTCAAGGCGAGGCTTATGTAAGTAATGAGGAGCATTAAGACCGCTAAAAGGAAGACGAATTGCCTCTTTAAATAATGCGAATTACCGAGACTGAATAAGCACTTAGGTTCGAACATCTTCTTGTAAGAAGCAGGCCTTCGACGTGATCAGTAAACTTAATAGTGCACTTATTCTTCTCTCTCGTACGGCAAGGAAAATCTAAGATTAGTCTAATTTCTTGGGTGTATTACACGTTACATACAGTCTGCATCACAAAACGGTTCTGATTATCATTTCAAGCTTCCTTGAACTTCAGTCAATTAATTTCTGAAGTTTTGAAATATTGTGAATTGTGAGTAGTATCAGTACCATAATTTTTTTAAATATATATATGTATTTTTTCATAGAACGTCGTTGTATTGTGAAAAACGCGCCGATCAATTCGGAACCAACGACAATGAAAGAGTCAAGGTTGCAAACACTCCTCTTGGGCACGTGGTAACATGGCGGATGTAATACGCATCTCGCATCTAGAGGAAAACGTTCGATACGACGAATCGAATCTTCATCAGACTCTGGGAAGTCGTAAAGGAAAATATCTTGACGTCGATGGGCGTGTCGTGGTGCATGCAGTTGTTCGCAAACTGTATTTTCTATTAGCTAACATTATATTCTCGTCTAATGGCACGCTATTTATACACATGTAAAGTTATCAGACCGTCGTTACAGAACCAAGAAACGTCGAACATGTATGAACATAGATTTTTGTTAATCAGTATTACAGTCCGGAGGTATAAAATGATTTCAAACGAAAACATCGCCTGTATAGCTATAATGTTGTATTATAGTTCGTAGTAGCTATTTGAAATAATCTTATTTCTTCAACTGAGAAAAAATGAATTTAATGGACCCGAAGAACGTATCACAGCTCTTTTAAAATTGGAACCGACTTGAGGTTCATCCCGTGTGTCAGCAAATTAAATTCATGGGATGGTGTCACATATTATTGTCCACGCAGCTGTGCTGCAGTAAGGGTTGATGGACAGTCATTATTGACTTGTTACTTGTGGCAACATTTTTCTTTTTTCTCTGCCCTCATTCCGTGAAATCCAGAACGACTCCCATTTAAAAACAAAAATTGATTGCAATAATATAATGTCAAATCAGAATTAATTACAACGTTACCCCCATGCGCAGTCAGAACGTGGGTCAAATTTAAAAATTATTCTAAACTCGTTGAAATATTAAGTTTGTTAATTATTCAGTAAAGGTTTAGCGTTTGTAGACTTCTATGTAATATGTTGTAAAAGAGACGAGAATAATTACGAGTTGCTTTGAAGAATATTTTTGCAATTATCAGGCATTACCGCTGCGTCTCTTTATAAGTAGTTACTTCGTAACGTAATTTAATTATTTTTAACTGCTGTACAGTGTAAATAAATTAAATTTAGAAACACAAATATACTTAGGCCCCTATGAACGTCGTTTTAGCGAATATTCGTAAATGGGCATTTTTGTAGGTGGAAGTCCATGTTTTGTTACTGTGTTTCATAAATAGCACTTAGTACGCTTGAGTATAGAAGGTGAAAAATTAAATAATTACTGAGTGATGCGTTGACAGTCAACAACAAACAAGGAATTATTTTCCAAATCAATTACTAGATACATTTTGTTCTTAAATTGAAGCGTTTAACAATGTTGAAGGGTGAATTTAACACTCATAAGGGAAACTTTGCGATTGGAATATCATCAACAATTATGGGTTCTGAAGCTGTCAAATTTTATAAATTACTTTGTGTGTTTACCATTTGTCCGGTATGCTTATGATAACCAAAATATGACGCACTGACGTGATATGCTGTGAAGTCACTTCCGTGGCGGTAAAAATACTCCGTGCGGCGTAGAAAATGAAAGCACTTTTTAGCCTATGAATGTACATATCGTTGCTCGTCGGGGATATTTTTCATCAGATCGTACGTACGAAATGAGACCCTTTAAATGTCAGTTAATCCGTTTTACCTCTCATATCGCCATTACTGAGCTTTTTTTTCAAATCTCCTTCAGTAGTATCGTTCGTGTCAGTCAGTCATTTTTATGTCTACATTCATACATATATAAGCGAGTAAGGATGTGACGTATAAATAATTCAAAAAAATTGTATAAAAAGGAAAGAGCAATAAGGAGTGCCTAACCTCAAACTGAATCTCGGCGTCTCCATTCAGTGCATGAGGATCTTATTCAAATTTTCGAAGACGCCGAGTTTCAGGTTCAAGCGATCAATCATGGATCTCTCTCTCTCCTTTCCATTGCGTCGTAGCTTGGCATTGTTCTTACAATCCAATTTCGGATCGCTGAGTTCAGAAATATTCGGTGTATTGTATTAGCTAGCGTGCATACTGCTTGAATTATTTATTGATTAATTCGACATTGAACAAATAAAGTGTATTTTAAATCATAGGTTTTCACAGGTTCATTGCTTGAATTACGATTTATACACATCTTCATTCGTCATTCGTCCTAAATAAAACATTTTATTTTAAGCGTTCTTTGTGCGATTTTAATGATACAAGGCGCGAAAACGTGGCGATCTATTTGAAGGGTTAGTAGCGCGTTGACAAATAAATTAGTGTCGAGTTAAATACTGCAGCGAGCCAATATAAATGAACTATATATATGGAAGAAAATTTGGTAAATGACTTTTCTTGTTTTGATTACTTATATGTCCTCAAAGAGCTACTTAAATTATTTACTAATTTCTTTTTCTAGTGTGATACATTCTTGTTTTGTAACAATAAAATTTTCAGAGCAGTAAAACGTCAATTATCCGAACTAATTGGTACCACGATAGTTCCGGAAACCGAATTTATAAGATTTTAAAGTACTTATCAGGTAATATTATACAAAAAACTGTTAAAATACAATTTACTACGAAATAGAATTTGCAAACAAACATTTCGAGAAAGTCGTATGACTTATTTCCGAATGCTGTTGAGCCGACTAATTGAAGACAGTGGTTTAATAATACTGGAACAAGTAAGTTCCCTTGCTGTTAGAATTTAGGAAAAACCCGTGGTTTTAAAAGAAATCATGCAGTTACTGTAGGTATACTTTAACAGCTATAATCTGTTTAATATCTTAGATTAAAAAAATATTTTTAGAGACCAGTGCTTAAAGAACCCTTGAAATTAAAGATATTACATTTGATGTTTTCATTTGACTGATTTTTGGATAAATGACGTTCGTCTGTAATTAATTTTACACTATTAACGGCAAAGAATTGAAGCTTTAGAAATGTGGTGCTATAGAAGAATGCTGGAAATCAGACGGGTTGATAGAATAACTAAGAAGCTATAAGCAGAATAAGAGAAGAAAGCAATATGGAGGACTTTGACCAAGAGAAGGGATAGATTAATGGGTCACATTTTGAGACATGCAAAATTAGCCTATGTAACAAAAGATCATAGATTTTTCTTAATCACACAATAATTTTTGACATTAATTGTGAAATAATCTAATGTTAATTATTTCATAAATAAGTCTACATTTTTAATTGTTATCAACATCAAATATTTTTACGTCAGTCCATTTAAAGCTATGATCAGTAAAGAGAATATTCTTAAAGATAACCAAGTGTTTGTCTGTTGGTAGTTTGTAATTCATCCCGTGTTTCTTTATCCACTCTCCCTGTCATTTGCTGAAATAGTTATGCGTGATTTGGGGAACTCTTGTCTTTCCGCTCTCAACTTCAAAACTATTTGTTATTTTCGGTATGTTGATGAAATTTTCTTCATTATTCGTTCTTCTAAACTAGATATTTTTGTCCATACTTTTAATGATTACGACCCCAGACTCCAATTCCCCGTTGAGGTTGGTGTTAATGATAGTCTTAATTTTCTTGATGTTTCCATCAGGTTTTAAGTAACGAACTTCATACGAATTGGTATAGGAAACACACTTATTCAGGACGTGATATTCATTTTTTCTCTAATCATCCTCTCGGTGAAAAAAGGGTTATGGCTTTTAAGTTGGTTGACAGGGCCATTCTGCTTTCTGACCAGTCTCATCATACTGCGCCATCACTGATTTTCTGTTAGCTAATTTTAACCCCTTTTACTTCATCAGCTCCAACATTCATGGGAGACTCAAGAACGTATCAAATTCGCCAATCCAGGGACACAAACAGAACATTCCAAACAACAAGATAACTCTTCCCTTCCATAAAATGTCTACATTAAAACATAACTAAATTATTCCGTCAATACAACACTGGTATTGTTTATAAATCTACCAATTCCCTGGGTTGTTTAGCCAAGAATGGAAAATATCCCTTATCTAAGGATGATACCCACTTGGTCGTTAACATAGTTGATTCGAATGATTCTGACAAAGTTTACATAGGGCAGACCAAGAGAGCTTAGAAGACTGGATTAAGATTAAAAAATGCTACCAAGAGACAAACACTTGGTTATCACGAAGCACATTCTCTTTATTGCTCATAACTTTAAATGGACTGACGTAAAAATCCTTGATGTTGATGACAATTACAAAAGTAGACTTATTTCTGAAATGATTAATATTAGATTATTTCATAATTAATGTCAAAAATGATTGTTGCTGATTGAGAAAAACCTATGATCTTTGTTACATAGGCGATATTTTTACTGGTTTTCTTTGATGGTATAAGAATGGTAACCTTGTCAATTTTTTTTCGTATCATTCACTTGATAAGGTCTACAAATTGGTTGAATCGTTGTGCGTTTCAGATAAGTAATATATGTTGTCTGTTAAGATTCATACTTTAAAAAGTTATAGAACAGGCGTTCTATAATTATGATGTTATTGGATCCATTGTTTCATGCATATTTAGATACAATCAATCTCATACGTAGTTAAGGTGAGGGTCTTAAATTAATTTGGGAAGTGCCTGAGTAGCACTCCCTGGAGACTAATTTTTTTTTAAAATACCATCACCTGTGTGTGGATAAGATGCGCCGGAGCAGACCGCAGGATGCAGGTCGAAGATGGGGCAGCTTACCGTCCGGACGCATGGACGAGGGCAAGTGATCCCCGGCGAAGATGCGCCTCGACTGTTACGTCAGCGGTCATTAGTCGTGTGGCCAATGGCAACAGGTGTTGGGGCACGCAGCTCAGCCAATGGCTGCCTGAGAGCCAGCACGGCGCTCAGACGGGCGCTCAACACCGCGCCGGCCTGACATTGACTTTCACTCTCGCCATGGGCCTTATCGCAACGGCTCACGACTACGACTACGACTACGACGCCGCCACCGCCGCCGCCACCGCAAAGAGAACTTAGTGCTTACTGTGATAGTGCCTCGTGCCATCTGGATATACGCGCCCCTCGTCCCAGTTCCTTCCTCAGGTGAGTCTTGGCTGTTGACGGCTCGCAAACAAGCTCTCTACTTTGGCGACGACGGTAGATCCACAAAGTGTTTCCGATAGTGTAGCGTCCAGTTACAGTGCTTCAACGTGTGACAGGCTGCCTTCGACTGACAATTCAAGCGTCACCGCGCGACGGAAAAAAAATGCCAGGCTGTCGTAACCGAGTAACATGCGATTGTTTCTACTGCTACATCCGCAGACATATCAGACAAATAGGTGAAAATTTACAATAGTGCCCAAGTATTCGGACTCTAGATTGACTCGCGTTCTCCAATACAATTCAATAATAATAATAATAAAATATGCTGTCAGAAATCTGTTAACATTCTGCATAAAGCTCATTTTCTCTCCAAATTTTAAGATGTCATTGTACTCTCTTAAGTGTACCTTCCTTCCTATCCTAAATGTCCGTTCTACATTCTCAGCACGTTTACCAAAGTTTCATTTTATTACACAGCTAAACAGCTTATTAAATGATAAATTTGATTTTTATACTAACAAAATAAATGGATCATCATTTTTTATGTAGTAAACGTTGACGCCCATCAGGGTTTCTAGCCGTGATTCAAAATTCATAAATACAAGGCAGCTATCTACCCACAATTTTGCTACCCATATAGCGAAGAATGGTATTTACCTAAATACACTTTTTCCGTCCACTATTATGTAACGTAGTTGTGGCTGTTCTGGAAATAAAAATTACACGAATTTGGTTTTTTAACGTCCAATATCAGTAACGAATGTCTCCGTCCAATCGTTTCCGTTTGCTGTGGCACGGCCAAAATTGAACATCAGGTTATCTAACTGGTTCTATCTGGTAAAGAGCTAACGTGCCAAGCTGTAAAACGAGCTCAGTCTTGCTTACTACAGCAACAAATGTGCGTAGTGTATTAGTTTTGATGAACCCTTACGGCTTGAGCGTCTATTCTTCAAATCTTTCTAAAGAACAGAGTGAAGGGAAGTGGGATCAGTTGGCTTGTAGCTGTCGGAACGGCTTTACGTTGGGACACGGAAATTGACATGAAATGCGAACAATTTATTTTCAAAATGCTGTAAAAATCGTCTACTCGTCTATTTTTTCATTACAAAATAATTAAACAGGAAGAAATATATTTTATGTAAAAATATCGATAACGGGAAATATCCCAAGCTCAAATTATCGTAATACATTCATCAGAACATAATTTTGGAACAATCGTATTCCGTAAACAATAATTAAGCTAAACTACAACGTTACAGTGTTTTCAAAATTTTTGAGTGAGTTTTGATCCTCTTTGACCACTCACAAATTTTCCATGCCACGCGTTTTGCAGTTTATATTTTTATTTCGGATGACAATATATTTCCATTTTTATACTGCTTACTTGTTCGTTGTGTTAAAAATGTTACTTATTTTTAATTATGCCCAATTAAGTTCTGTTAGTACAGTATTGTATTAGCCAAAATTCCTAACGGTTCATTTATCTCCAAAACGTGGGGAAGGAAGTTAGGCGGGATACATAAGTTCCTATTCCCCCATTTGTTAAATATTCCATCCATTTTCTCAAAACAAATTACATTTGTTCTAAAATTTTCTAGAATGTTTCTCTTATTAAAATAATTTAATATGAAACTTCGTTTTTCTCCGTGATTTTGTAGCTTATATAGGGGAAAATCGACTCTTTGACAGATAATCAGAGATATTACCCGAGTTCGGGGTTTCATTGCTGCGGAAATTCCCAATCTACTGAACTTCTTTCCAATTAATCAATTATTTTTATCATGTAAAGAAATATTGCGCGATTTTTGGTAAGTAGGTCTATTTATGAACGGTAAAATTATTTTTCTTCGACAATCTGAAGACGGTTATTTAACGTCCTTGTGGGTACTGTTATCAATAACCCTATTGTATTAACTCGTACTCGTCGTAGAAGGCATCCTTGAGGGGGTCATGGTGTGGAATCCGACCTTTCCTCGGCGTGAACCAAGGGTTGCCTACCCGGAGAGGCGAAGATGAGTCGTGATTTCTGACCCAAAACACGTGCCCGAGGTCGCAATGCCACGAAACTCGCAATTTACGAGCTTCTCACTGTTTCAACTCGGAAGGAATTATTCCCTCGTTCTTCCTTTCCCTACCGCAATATTTCGAGTCCTTATCGCTAACGACAAAAGCTCTCTTCTTACGTAAATGGGATCTAAGCGACCTTACTTGTGTCTGACATCATTAACAATGCCGCTAAAGGGAGAATAATGAATGGGGGATTTCAGAAGATGAATGAGTGAACAAACTAGTTTTAACTGCAACTGATTGAATGATACTTAAATAATTCATCTTTTAAAAAGTGTGAACGTAAAAAATTTAAACTAAATATTATAAATGATTTTAGTCTCAAATATTGTGACTCAACGTCGGTTTAAGAAAATAAATATATGTCTTAAATTTATTCAATATACATAAAATTATCAAAAAAGATAAAAATGCTGATTCATAGAAATATATTAATGGTATTTACTCTGCGCTTGCATAACTAGCAATCTATTACTAACAACGAGTAGTTAACGTATTTGTTTCGAAGTTACTAATAATTTAAGCTATACTTCCTTACATATCCTTAAAAAAATTATCTATCCTTTAAGTAATACGCCAGCCTATTATCACTAAGTTTTTTAACACTATTTACCGATGAATGAATTAAATTTTGCTACGTTTATTTTATGTTTCCCTTCCTCATTATTTGTAATTCTTGATGCTTTAGAAAGTAGTTATTTCGAACCATAATTTGAATGGAAAATTATTTGATGGTACAGGAGGCAGACTAAAAACAGGTTGAAATAGTTTAGAGCTATAAAATGTTTATTACTCTTCAGCAATCACAAAAAGATTATCATCGAACCCAGTACTTATTGGTAAAGTCTGTTTTATTCTTTTCACTGTGCGATTACTGTACATATCTCTTTCAAAAGATATTAATTCCCTTAGAGAAAACTTTCAACAATTGCTACTTTTCTGAAATGAACCTGTCTAAGTTTAAAACAATAATTGTATATCTCCTTTGTCGTGCTACTTCGCTACTTAAATTCCAATTTTTTTGGTAGGCTGAAATAATTTCTGTTTCATTTAACATTCCTGCTATATGTCTGATAACTTCTTTCACTTTGACATTAAAGACAAAAATAGTAAAAAACTGCCTCAATCCAGATTTCTCCAAAACAATTAAACTGATTATTTTTTAAAATGTCATAAACATTTACATGTTCATTTTTGCATAATTAATTCATTTCGCAATAAAAATTTTACGAAGTACTTAGGTCGTTTTGAAAGCAATATCGCATTTGATTGACGACGGTATCGGCTCTTAGCAGAATATTTCCTTAAAGAACAACACACTTTAAATGTAAGAAACGTTTATCAAAAAATGATTGAACTTATTTCCCAGTAGTTTTAGTTACATAATTTGTAATGATAACTTTATTTATAGTTGCTTGCTTATTTTTTATTTGTGCAAAGGCTTTGAATATTTTTTAATTAAATTTGTTTTCTTCTGCAAATGTTTTGAAAAGAATATAGTGTTTTACACCTTTATAGATGGTTATGTGAAAGATGATTCCACTTCAAAATTTTGTCTTTGATTAATAAATATAATAGCGAGTTCATGATTTGTATGTGTTAAATGAAAACATCATTTCACACGATTTTATGGGTAATTTGTCTTGTTCGGGTTCACATAATATTTCAAAAATTTTTGATTATAGTAAAATTAATTTGATGTACAAAATTTTTATAATTTTTTTATTGTTCTTCACTACTGACAATTTTCTTGGAACTGCCTAAATTATGTAGGATTTTAGAAATGCCATTACGGGCCAAGTGGAGTGCAAAAAAATACGTTAACCTTGGCAATCGCTTCCGCATCCCAGCAGAGGTCTCTCTTTCTCACTCTGTGATGCCGGGATGAAGTTTCCAGTTGAACTTAGGAGCCACACAACGCAAGACCAGGGATTTTCTTCGTAACGTGCTAGCCTTGGAGATGACGTAACAATCTCATCTTCCAACCTAAACAGACAACCGAACAAGCAAGGTACAATTTTGAAGAATGACAGCCTTGCGCACTGTAATATTCATGGTGGTATTACCATTGTCTGAGAACAGTAACGGGTTACGATTGCTGGTTGCCAGAGGACAGACTGGGTGAAAATTGTCTTGGATGACGTGATGTCCTCACTAGGTTCTTTGAACAGGGACTCTTGTGCGAATATATACTTAGGCTGCATAATATCCACTAGCTCGGCAGAATTTGAAATATTTTTGGCCTTTCCACCACCATTAGACTGAATAGTCGAAAGTTTACTATTCACTGATATTACAGTCCATTACAGTTACTTTATTTCGAAGAACGAATACTATGAATGAAGTTTATTTGCACTTGCCTCAAAACCTCATATATATATATATCAGTTTACATCCCCATTGCGTCAGTGCGTTCGCTTCTATACCACCAAGAGACTAAATGGTCACTTTTTAGGTGGTGAAGGATGTGGTCCGGGTCGACTGCACATTTTTGGAAATTATATTAAAACAAAAACAAGTTTAATTAATTATTTAATATATCATGATCTTAATTTTGTGATTTATTTATAAATTAAAAACTCGTTTCCATGGAATATATTGGTGGTGTCCATTTTATGGCCATTCTAAGCTTCGAGAATTTTTCTTGTATTCATTTTGTAAAAAAACATGAAAATAATTTGTATTTAAGTGTGGGAAGAATTGTTTATTCAACTAGAAAATAGTTTTACTGCTCGAAAAAAGCTAATTTCGATCATTATATGTCCACCCCTGGCTCTTGTTATTGAAATAGTGACATTTTTTCAGTTTAATGCTGCAGTTCTGCTAAAATTAAATCATCCTGGTGTAAACATGGCAATAATTTTTATTGAAAAGTAGGTCCCAAAAATGCTTATCCACACCAAAGAAAGTTGTTCACAAAAATTAACATTACAATTTAATTTAGAAACAATAAGTTGAAAAAAGTTACTGGTCACAATTGGCGAAAATAAAACTATATTTGCCAGCAGCAGTAAGTATAGATTCCAGCGGTGCACGTCCTTGGAAATCTCTGCAATACCAACTTTCCGCTTCCATTGTCGCCCGATATTTTCGTGCCATTTCAGAAACATGGCCGTAAGACGAAGATCCACCTTATATCGCATTTATCAGATTTCACCTTCAATATCTGATAATGCTTGGTATATTGTAAAAGTAGGAGAATGAACTTTATAGTGGTGAAATTATGATACATTGTTTCAGTTTTGTGGAACCTCAACCTGGATCAGTCATCTCGTAGTAAATTTAAAATTTCTGGGACTTTTTTTGTTTCTAGTAGAATTTTATCTGTAACTACGTCAGAAATTGTTTTACGTTTAATCACACGACTGAGAGCAATCCTTGTCTCAATTTCGTTGTTCCGTTGTGGTTTTGGCCTTACCAAATTGTTTTCGACTTCATCCGCCATAATAATGTGCAACCACATTGCGAATGGAACATGCCCGATGGCCCGACAGCTATTAAAATATAATGATCGAGGTTGTCCTTCACTCGGAAATTTTGGTATGAGATGATTTGCTAATGGTTAAATATGTTCATTGTTAAACCAGAATGTCCACATTTTTCTCCTACATAATGTTTCTGACATGAATTTGTCACTAAGCTGCTGTATAACAGATGATTTTCCGCCTCTTTTAACCAGATTTCATAAACTTAATATTATGAGGTCTTAGTATGTGGAATATTGATCATAGTCGAATTGAATGTGTTCTTTCCAATGGTATGAGAAAACATAAAATTCAGCGTGGCCTTCTTACGGAATTTGGCATGGAAAATAGGCAAAGTTAGTGTTTCGTATCATCTTTGAAGTTACGCTAAACTAAGGAAAAGCACGAAAAATATTTAGAGAGGTTACAAAGGTAGATATTTTTCATTTCTCTGTCAAGTTAAGAATTGGTTGGAAGGTTATAAGTGTCTGAAAACGGGCTAAAAATTACACGTCTGGTGATATCAGACACTTTCGTGCATCTTTGGAACATGAATACACGTTTTATGCGGCAAAATTGTTTTCTTTTTCGTATTTAATTTAAAACTTCCGCGGAATAATAATTGAAAGATTTCTCTTTTCTGTGGTTTTGTGGTAATGAAGACTTAAAAATGGGATTTCGTGATGTTTTCTCGCGAAACCAACAGTGAAAGGCTTCCCATTTTCTTGAAGTTCATTACATATGTCAATCTCATTAATGCTGAATTTGAACCAATGATAGAGTGTGGAATATAAGACCACTTGGGATGAAATGACCTATTTGTGAGTTACGACAGCAAAGGATTGTTGACGTTAATATTATTTCAGAGTTGATGAATCCTGCGACAAGCATAATTGCTGAACAGGTTTTACAGATACCATGCGTAAATTTTGATGTTGGTTGAGATGTAAAGCCGACATCGTTTGTCAGTTGGCGGTCAAGAAGCCGAATTCCCTAATTTCGCGTGTCTCACACTTCGGGATAAGTGTTGGTTAGTACGCAGATTTGTTACGTTTTTGAGTGGCATCTTAACGACCTCCCGCGGCGTTGGCCGTGGTTTGTTCGTTCACAATTCTCTTCCGCAAAAGCTGGTTCTGTAAGCGCAAGGTCCTCGACGACACGATTTGCATTTTCAGCCTCCAGAACATTCGATGACCGCGTTGTTTTAGGACTCCAGGTCTGGAGGATACTAGTACATGTGTGGGAACAGCTAATTTTCATCACTTTAGAGGACACGCGACGAAATCGAAACGCGGTCAAAGTCAAGGCAGCACGGGTAGACCATGAAACGCACGATCAAGGTCAAGATTTGATCTAGTGGCACGCTCCACTGCAGACAATCTGCTCCATCAACAAGCCTTTCTCGCTCACTTCACCGGCCTCGCCTAGCAGGCCATCGATCAAATCCTTTCTACCGCTAATTAGGATGATGCATACAATATTACTTCTTTAGCCGTAGCCATTTTCTGATGTGTTCTTCAACTTTGGATGCATAGTTGGTCATTACAAAGTATAAATTTCGCCGCTTTAGTTGAAACAATTATTTATATTTTGACATTATGGATTCCAGTAGTGCTCAGCTGAAGAAATTACAAAATTCAAAATTATAGTTATATACGTAAACATAAAATACATCACTGACAAAAAAGGTATATAATATTGTAAACTACGTATATCAGAAAATACAAAAATATACGTGAAAAAGTTATTTTAAATAGATTCTCAGTGCTTTTTTTACTACGCTCATAATGATTCTTTTCAACCACAAATCAATTAATTAATATTTAATAATTGTTTTAATAAATACAACAAACCCGTATTGCAGCGCAGCTGCGTGGATAATAAGTCACAACGTCCCATGAATTTTCACAAGGAAGTGCTTCAAGGTCAAATCGGCTCTCATTTAAAAAAAACTGCAAGAGATTGTGCATCAGTAATTGCATTCTGAAATACCTAATATGGACATCGCCGGAAACCTAATTGAATTCGCCCGAAACGAAACCTGTTCGGCAGCACTATACAGATTTGTGAAATCTTGCAAAAAACTAACCGTGAAAAATAATGATAATAATGACACTTAGTGCATGACTTATAAGTATCGAAATTTAAAATATAAACAAATTTGTTCAGTACAAAGGTTATAAACTCTATATATTCTACTTAAATCAATCGAATTAATTTTTAATTCTTTTGTTTTGTACCAAACCGCTCAATGTTTAAACGGTAAGCGGTGTTTATGTATTTTACGGAAATAAAGGAGTAATATGGACAATTCAATTTGAAGAGACCCAAAATATTGTCGTTATAAATAATTCAAGCATAGAATTCTAAAATCTATCTTAAATATCGCCTATTTTGCATAAAGAACAAAGTACAAACTGTAATATAAGTTCGGTTTGTCAGTAATTCATATACGGTATATCTGACACAAGAAAGTCACGCGAGAAAGCGAAACTATTACATCGCAAGTGAACTCTGCATAAATGTAAGTTAATGCGCTCTAAATTCAAAGAAACTGCTACTAAAAGTCGCTCGTAATTACAGGCATTTTGAGCTCTTGTATGAAGTGACACGTGTAAAAATGCACAGACTGCGGAATGTAATATATGTTTGATCAATTAAAAATATATTAATAATCTATAACATCTAAAAATATCTTTCACAAATTAATTTAATTTTGGTAACACTCTTTCATTTTGAATTCACGCTTAAATTTTGTTATTAAGAAATTTATTTAAGTAGGCCAGCTGTTAACTAGTGTGCACATGGAAAAGGGAATGCTGCGTAAATGAAGGAAAGCCGTCTGCAGTAATGGAAAGGTTTTCTAGGGTTTGTCCTACAACACTCGTAAGCTAATTCCGTGTATGACTGTTAAGCTATAGTAACCCTGGATTCCTTCCTCACCCTTCCGCGTCCCCCGTTTCACCAAAAAATCTTACAATTTTTGTAACAAAAGTACTCAAAAAGTTACGAGACTAAAGCATAATTTTTCTCGTTAGTAAAATACCCAGTAACTCACTACGATTACAGCTTACTTTAATTTTTAATATAAATTTATCATGTACTTTATTTAACTTCTCTGTAACGTCGCATTAATTATTGAAATATATTTTTTGTGCTCTTGGAAAATAAATTTTGATTATCTAAAAATTCCTCCAAAAGTTTAATAATTACTTTAAAAACATATTTTTAACATCAGACTACGGTAAAATAATAAGACGGATACTCAAGACAAATCAATAAGACTTCTGTTCAAATTAAAGTAACGATTACATCAAACTGTTTTTCAAAAATATTTTTCTTACAGAAAGTTTATAACAATGAATCCGGAGCATTTTTTCACTGAAGCAAAAAAAGTATATATATATATATATGATAGTAGTTAATTCCCTATGCTTTACCAGTCACATGAATTAATTAACCTAAACTATAGATTAATTTGATTGTTTAATTTTCAATGAGCTTTCGGATTTGTCATAGTCGTGTACAAATTTAAATACAAATTATTTGAAACATGACATTTTTTATAATAAAAAAATTTAAATTTAAAAATAAATACAAAATTTTATGACAAATGAGGGTATGGGCACTAGATTTAAGATTGAAATCATGTAAATACCAAATTTGTTTTTGTATTGTAAAAGAATCCATAAAGTTTTGTTTGTAATGCTTCAAATAATTTATATTTAAATTTATAGACGACTATGGCAATGTCGAAAGCTGGTGGAAAATTGAATAAATTTGGAATCAATAGTTTTGATTATTTAATTTATGTGACTGATAAAACATAAGGTATTAAATATTATCATACAAAGTTAAAATCAGTATTTTAACAAATTTTAATTAATTCCTTGAAGAAAAAAATATTTTGGGGCGTAACCGCGCAGGACGTAGTACGTAACGCAAAATCATCTGCATAATTATATAGTTTTATCTATTTTAAAAATTTCCTGATGAAGTCCACAAAATATGGACGAAACGTCAAATAAATATCAATATTACTTGCTGACAGATTGGCTGGATTTTCTATTTATAATATTTATATTTATTAGCTTTGATGAATTTGCTTTCCAGTTCTCTTCACGTTTTATTAAATTGATTTTCATTTTATTCGTCACCATCCCTTACTGTAAATTTAACGCCCCTTTCCCTGCCTCATTATAGACAGGTTTCAGTAACCAATAAACAGTCCAGAAGGATATATTTTTTTTAAAAAAAAGATCCAATAGGCTGCAAATACTGTTAAATCTGGATTTTGAGGTAACATTTCGTTTCATTCCCTCCGCAGCCATTAAATAAGAAATATTATTACTTTTCGATAATTTTTCTTCCTTCGTTTATGTTTGCTAGATATCATAAATTCCTTCCAATTTGAAGAACGTTGATCGCAGTTCTTTCGCGAACCATGAGTTAAGATTTAATTCGGCGGGTCTTAAGATAAGAAACGAAGTCATGTCTCCACGATATTGCGAGACAATCACAGCTGGTGAGTGTCCGATGCCAGTTTCAAGGGTAAGACCTTGATCCGAAGCAAACTGACTCCAAAGACATGGCCGCTCCTCCATTAGCAGCAGACAGAACCGGCTGACTCAGACCAATGACAACTACAAACACCCTCACTTACATTCCTTCGGATACGGACCAGAAGATTTATTGAGAAACTCACATTTCCACGTAAATAATACAATTACGTTTATTGTTCCCAATATTTTCGTCTGTTATAGTCGAATATGTTATACGAAATAGAATCACTAATTCTTAAGAACTTAAATATAATTTTTTTTAAATAGTTGTTAATGTCTTCCTGAATATTAAAATCTAATGATGTTAAGTATGTTCCACGACAACTTCTCTTTTTGGCATCTAGATTTTCTAGGGTTTCTTCACAATTTCATTTCAACCATGAGGACCATGAATCTTGCCAACTTCGTATCTCGTTCTATTTTATGTGATTTGACAACGTACTTGCTTCATCAGCATATAAATATGAACAACTTACTGTTCACGATTTCCTTCTATTATCTGTCTCATTTATATTTACAACTTTCATGTATTAATTGCCCAATAAACTTGACGCTCTCCACGTTTATAAATTATGAAATCACGTGTACATATTTTACACGTGTGATTCAATGTGGACACAAGTAGTAAAACAAACAGCCAGGAATTATTCTACTTACTTTTCTAAGATCGAAGATTTGAATATTTTTATTTACAAATAGTAATTTCGATTAATTATTAGTATCCAACTATATCCACCAATATCAAAGATAAACTCACCATCAATATTTAAATGAAATAAATTATCGACCAGTTTTACATACACAGTTTCTATTGACATTAAACAACGTTTCGTCACTAAATTTGGGACATCTTAAAGTGTTACTACAAAATTATAGATAATATGTACATTAAAGATTGTTAAAATATTCTTCAAAAGTTTTGATATTTTTAAAATTTTAATGTTAATATTTTGTATAGTTTTAGTAGCACCTGAAAAAGTCCCAAATGTGGCGGCTAAACGTCATTTGATGTAAATAGAAACTGTAAAATTGGTCGTTAATTTATTCCAATTACTGATTTGAATTTCAGACCTAATAGATTTGCTACAGCAATATATATAATATAAAATATCTATATTTTATGTCGTAGAGTCACTAAATGTTTTAAATAAAAAATAATCTAACATTTTTTAAAAATATGTTAAGTGCCGAAAAAATCTGAACAAATTTGAAATTATTCATAGAAATTTATTCTATATATATGTGGCTGTTACTTAAAGTTAGTATCTTTAGTATCGGCTTAATATTATTTAATTCTACGATTTTATTAACGTTAATACGCCGCTGTATAGTTTTAATTAATAATGGTGAATGCAACTATATATATTGAAACTGAATGGTAATTTGTTTTTTATTGAAGTTATATTGATTATTCAATAATTATTTGATGCAATTCAAATGCTATATTTAATTAATTATTTTAATATTTCTTGGTTTTACTCACAGAAATGCCCGATAAATAAGATCAAAATGAAAAGTCTGCAAAAAATTCATCAAACTTTTTAATATTTTGCATCTTGTAATTTGGATTAGAGAAAAATTGATGCTTATTTAGATGTCTAAGATGTTCAAGTAAAATGTTGTAAATAGAATTATAATGCTGCTGTAAATTAGATAAGAGGTAAAGAAAATTGTGAATCTTATGTTATTTTATTGTTTTACTGTTTATTTAATGTAAATTTAAGCTAATATATATCTGTTTTTAGTTGAAAATGACAATACACTCGAAAGCTACTAGGAGGATATGTGAATTGGACTGAAAAATAAATCTGGTTGTTTAAAGACTAATTAATTGATTATATGGTATTTTTATTATATAAAACATATTTGGTTTTAACATGTTTCCAATCTTAAATCTGCTGTACATACCCTCAGTTATCAATTAATAATTTTGTATATACATATAATTTCTAAATTTTTAATGATTCCAGAATTTACTGGTCTACACAGGGCATTTATTGAACTTCGGAATTCCAGAAATTAAACAATTTATTTTGCTCTTGTGCTAACCAAACACAAATGCAACATACATCCACGAGTCGTCAAAAATTAATTTGAAAAAACTTTTAATAAGTCCAGATCTTGGGTTAAAATTAAGTCACGTTGAAATTTAAATCGCCAAAAGTGTCGATATTAATCGTTAAAATTCAAATCGACGTATCGTATTTCGTAGAACGAGATTTGATAAGTTCAAAACAACAAAATTGTCAGTTATAACTTACCTACTCATCACTATCTTATAAATTACACATCAGTCATTTAAAATTAAAAAGATCCTTGAAAATATATCATGTTTAATTTTTATATTGTAAAAAATAAATATTTATATAGTTTGATTATTGTAATGTTTCAGTCAATTTGTCTTTCTAAATTTCCGAAAGCTCTTCATAATATTGTTTTTTGCTAATTTTTGGACTGATTTAAAAAAATTATACGCAATTTAATACAATTAAAATTCCTTGCAGGTATATCTATATATCTAAAAACCTTTTTCAGTTTGTCCCAGCTACAGGCGTCCGAATTTGACCAAAATTGGTCCTCAGAGCCGGAATTTACCCATCATCTTTAACTTTTATATTATACTTCAGTTTTTTATGTGAAAATATGAAAAAAATTATACGTAACAGGTTTCGTGTCCCATACGCGAATCGAGATATCTTAAAGTGAATGCGGGTTGCCTATTTTCTTGAAGCATAATACTATTTATAATTTTAATTATAAACACTTAGCGTAATAATTAACCTATCGGTGGCAGAGAGATAACTCTCTGAGAAAAAATAAACTTCACTCGATCACCGATACTATGTATACGTAAACAAGTTTTATTATTATTATATTATTTGGTTTCTTTTGTATCCGTTAATATTTTGTTTTTACTTACTTAAATTGTATTCAGTAAATATTTTTGTTATACGGTTTAATGAAATTCGTTTCTTAAACCAGTGTTATCAAAAATTTGTTTCATACATACTTGTACTTCCTGTTTTTTTTAACTACTTATATATTTAACCTTCAAATGACAGTTTCATAACTGCTTTGATTCTTACCGTGTATTACGCAACTAGTTCTACACCTCGGCGTCGGGGACTACTCTAGCAAGTAGAATAATTATCCACGTCGTTGTGATTCAAATCAATCTTCGAGTATGCAAATAGAAGAATTATGATTAACATCTGCGCCCTTCAGCAATTATGTGATTCGTGAAAGGAAACTATTCACCTTGAAATCGCCCTGAATTTGAACCATAGAGTTTTGTAATACCGCTGATCTAAATATTCTATGATACTGTGTGACAGGTGTTAAAGTATGGGTCATTTCTCGCTGAAAAAGTGGAATGCTTGCATGAGTGCGCAATTAGCGTAACGTATAACCGATATAAGTCGATAATTATTCTTAATTATTCATGTTTTAACAGTACTTTCGAAAGTCTCGTTCAGTACCTCGTCTAAGTAATAAATGTAATTAGAGCTTGCTCACTGTCTGACTCATTCAATTACTGGCTCCGAAAATTGTATTTTCTTTGTGTCATTTCACCCAATACAAAGCCAAAGATTTTGGAAACAAGTAAAAAAATTAACCGTTTTCAGAAAACGATAATACATGACCAAAAGTCTTCAATAATAGTTAAATATACTCCTTGGATCGCAGAAGTGCGTCTCAGTTGTTACGAGAACGACGTTCTGTCCGATTTTTAAAGTAATAACCCGGGTTTGTTGTATCTAGCTGTTTATTTAATTTTAAGAGATTTCAAAATAACATACTTGGTTATTATAACAAAGAAAACGCAAATATAAAATGTACTAGGGAAAAAATTCCTGTCATCATTCTTCTTGCACATTCAAGGTAAAGAAATCAAAGTAATGTCATAATTACGTTAAATTTGAAATTGCTCGACTGACAACTTCTAATATTTTTGCCCTTCAGTAACGTTCTGAGTGTTTAAAATGAACGTACTAATATGTTGAATAAGTTAATAAATTTTTTACTCTTTTGTTCGTTAACTTGTGAATGAAGAAAATTCTCAGTCTTATAAAGGGCATAGTGAATTCTGGTTCAGTGAAATTCCGAAGTTCTTTTGTATTTCAAATTAGGCATTAAAAATAATATTGAAACATGTGTAGCTGTTTAGATTGAAAAATAATTTTTGAATTTTTACGATGTTTCTGAATGAGGTAGAACTCTTTTATGAAGCTACTGATTATATTTATATCAGTATTATATGAAGGTTTTTGGGTTGTTAGGTCACGCTGGTTTTTAGCGTTTTTGCTAACGTTTCAGTGGGTAGTGAAGGTCTGGCCTTGAAAATGCTCGAACCTATCGAGCGAAACGTTGGTAAGAACGCCAAAAAATGATAATTCTTTTATTGTTAAGAATTCCCTCTAGAAAAGTTTCTTCAGCATTACAAGTTTTTAACGATCTACAAATTCTATATGTCAATAATATGATTATGGCTAACTCAAATGAACGCTTTAAGAAGAAAAAAATTAAATTTGTGACCGAATTAAACCCGAGGTTTGGATTGAAATAAGAGAAAAATCACGTAGAATGTTCGGCCATGTTTCTCGCAGTGTTGAATATTTTTTTTGGACTGCCTCTTGAGACTGTCAAAATGTCTTTTGCATTTCAAATGGAAGTTATTTTCGGGCAGTACACTTACCTCGGCCATTTGAAAGGCAATAATCGTCGTTACGGAATTAGTTCCACGTCGTCAGAGGCTGTGTTATTAGCTCCTTTTTGTTGTTAGGAACATGTGATATTGGAAAGTAAGTCTAAAATACCAATACATGACGAAGTTCAATGATTTCGGTGTTATTCTAAACCATAATTTCTATTTCGAAACTGAAATTTATAAAGATACTGAAATATATCCTTATGACTGTAGTTCCTATGGCTTCATTAAAATAATGTTAAATAGTTCAAGTGTGGATATTTCGTTAATACCGAATTTGAAATTGAAATGAAACCTTTAATATCAATCTATAATAGCTTTTCTAAAAATTTAATATTAAACTTTAGAATAGGAATGTCTTTAGAAAAACAATTTATTTAATGAAACCCTTAATTATCAGTTAAAATATAACATATTTTAACAATTAAGTTAGTTTCTTGACTGATGTCCAAGGGTTGTATTAAATAAATTATATATTAAATTAATTGTGGTATATTAAATAAACTGTTAATCAGACACACTACACAATTAATTTAACGTGTAATTTATAAGTTTCTTCAAGAAATTTAAATTTTAATGGTATTTTGTATTATATTTCCAGTGTTAATAAGTCCTCATGTATAAAAGGAATCTATTTTATAATATATGTAATTTTGAAATTATCTTGGAGTTTACGGAAATGTTGCTACAATCATTAGAACAGAAAATATATCTGGTATTACAATTTTTAATACAGTTTACATACACTCTTTATCAAAATGACCCGTGTAATTACTCACAGAATATTTATCGAACAGTTACTCATTTAACTTATTATAAACTTGTAATTTATTTTTGTAGAATGATTTTTAATTGAATAGTGGCCAAAAGTTAGAAATTGAAATTTTTAACCTTCTTAATTATTAAATAAAAATATTACAAAAATTTCTTGTTATTCCTGTTACGCTCTGGGCCGAAAATGTAAATGATTCTGTTTGTTACGTGGAAAGTTTTTACAAATAAATAAAAGATTCGGATTTTATGCTATTTTCGAAGGTTTATATCTTCGTTTCTTGACTACTGTTTCCCTAAAATATTATGATGCGTATACAGAACGTGTTTTGATTTATTTTCTCTGTGTGGTTGGCAGCAGGAGTCTTGCACAACATTTATTAATTCGCTAGACATATCTGTTTTGTAAGTCAGGACAGGTTCGGTGAATAAAATTTTCGTAGAAGCCTAATCACAAGAAATCGTAACCACAACGACTGAGAATTAATCAAATTAGGTAATTTAGTGCGGAAGTCCAGGAATTTTTACAGGAATATGGGTGTGAATGCTTTGTTAAATTTACTCAGCACTGAGAATATTAAATAATTTTATGATCACGAAATCAGAGCAACTCGTGTTGGAGCTTAAAATACCACGTTATGTTTTGAAGACCAAAGAAATTATTTTACGTACTAGGGATTGTAAATCGCTGACATTTTGTGATCGTTGCGCTGATTCTAGAACTTCGTGCAGTATTAACCTTTGATTAGTTGAAGCTACAACGCTCATTACGATCTCAATCAATATTTCTAGTGATCTTTGATACAATTCTCTGGCTATGACATTTATTTTGTTCTGGTGAAAGTGATGTTGAAAATAAATAAATATCGAAACCGTGCCGGGTTTTTCTTGTGAGAATTATATTCAAAGTAAATAAATCGAATAGTGTTACAAATTAAATTGACACTAAATTAACGCTCTACAAGCTCTTGTGTCAATGACGGCGACAGTATTTCTTCTATGGCGGCATCAATATACTTACATAATGAAATTGATTTTGTTTCTTTACTGATCTTAGTTTTCAGAGAGCTCAATATTATACCAAAACTCCACTGAATATTCCACACAATACTTTTATGGATTATTGTTTGCGGAAATTGCGAAATATCGCACATAATTACTTTATTCCACTTTTCACGTGAAATATTGATCATAAATAAAATTATAAAGTTATAATATTTAGAATATTGATTCTTTTATTTAGTTAATAATTATATAAGTAAATAAATACATAATAGTTATTTAGTTTCCGTATATCCTGCCTTCCTTCATTACTTCAATTATAATGAAACGATCTTTTTCCAAATATTTTAGTGATCGCCCGAAATCTTGAGACGTAAATTTTTCATCAGCCTTGGTTTTTATATGACACTTTAATTATATTAAGTATGGAAATGTCATGCACATAAATTACAATCTAGGGCAGTGAATTATTATTTACTAATGAATTCTCTTATTTATATCCCCGTCTTTTGAAACAATTTTTCTCTAGGCATCAGTTCTAAAAACAGATTACGTAAAACATCTTTCATAAGTATGTATTTGTTTTATGTAAGGACGGAAATTAACTGAATTATAAAGGTAAAGCAAGAGCTTAATAACTAACCATGTAAAAACACGATGCGTAGTGATCCATGGTAACTCGCGGTAACACGAAGTTTTGTTACGGCAACTTGGTAGTGTAAAAGTAATTAGGAACACATTACATTAGTAGAGGTAAGTGTGCGGAGTAGGAATATAAGAGGAAAACGAAGAAATTAGGAAAATTACTTTAGATGTGGACTTAAATATTTATGTGGAAATGAAAATAATAGAGCAGGATAGATTAGCATCAATACCACTACCACAACAACCACACCGACATACTTACTTTTAATATAATTCTAAACATATTTAATTTTTGGTAGTATATTACGACGCAAAATTATCCACTTTTACATACATCTTATCCATTTAAAATTTACCTGATGAAGTGCACGAATATGGACGAAACATTAAATAAATATAAAATTGTTTGGTGACAAATGTATGTTTAATTTATTTATTAATTGTCAGAATATTGATTTATTCAATTTGGAAAAAAATTGACACGTCTTCATTTCAAGATATGTGCTATGTCATAAAACTATTCTATAAAACTTATGGGATGATAAGTACAGGGTGTGGTGAAGAGACCTTGCGGCTGTCTGTATGTCCCGCGCGTAAGTGTATAATAAATACTTTTAAAAATAGTAGCAGCTTCTCCAACAGCTGTTCCTCCCTTACGACAATACTCCCCTGAACCTTCTCCCTTCTTCTGCTGTGCCACTCGTCTGCAATGCGTCCCAAAGTTAGCTTTTGTGCCCGAAGTGAATACAACACAAGAACGTTGTTAATATGATTTAGTAGTGTCTACTACTGTCGTCGGAACCTTTGTTCCGATTCGGCTAGCAGTAGATTAGATCGAAAACCACCAAACACTATCTGCCTGTCTAGCTGTTTATCTGGCACTTGCTAATTTACCAGGTCTGTACGTTTGCTAATCCATCTCTAACGAGTCTGCTGGACTCTAAACTGCTATCACATTGTTAGGGGGGTACGTAAAACGCGACAACTTGAGTCAGTTTTACGACCAGGCAAAGTGAACCGTCGCGTGTGCCCCGAGATAAAGAACACGTAAACAGTTACCACATAGACTTCTTTTAGGAACGAGAAGCGATATGATGTAGAAATTTCATGACGTCACTTCGGTAGTGATAACGTAAGGCTGTACACTACACATGAATAGTTCGTACTACGGATCACTATGAACCACAACTGCCAACAAACAATGCCATTTTAATTATATTCGTCTTTATCAAAAATGGGAACCATAAATTTGTTAAGAAAATTAGAGAAAGGAATAATAAATTTATCTGTTGCAATTTTTCAGTAAATTTATCGAAACCTTATTGGAGTCTACTTGGGTAGGACATTAATTTCTGATAAGATCTATAAGAAAGCGTTGATAGCATCGAAATAGGATGATCAATACTGTGCTGGATCATTGGTTTCATTTTTATATGAAGAATATCCGCAAGATGGGAGCCGCGTTTTCACTCGGAAATTTGAATCTTCAAGTAAATAAATAGTTATTGGTGGTCATCATTTGATAGCATAATGTATTATTAAAAACCAGTTGTTTCATGAACGTAATATACTACCAAGAATTAAATATATATTTTTGGATTATATTGAAAGTAAATTTGCCGGTTGTTGTTGTGGTAGTGGTATTCATGATCATCTGTCCTGCCTTATTGTTTTCAATTCCACATTACTGTTTCAGTCCACGTCAAGAGTTATTTTTCTAACATCTTCGTTTTCCTCTTCTATTCCTACTCCTCACACTTTCCTCTAATACTAATGTAATGAGTCATTCGTGTCTTAAAATATCCCTCCGTTTAGTCAGTGCCCTCGTAGCCAATTCTATTCACGATGTATCTAACGAGATGTACCCCTCCCCCTTCTCCACATGAATTTAAATAATCTACCTACCTCAGTTAATTATCTTAAGGGACTTTTAATTATCAGGTGAATTGCAAAAAAAGTTTTGTTTTCGGCAGAAGTGCTGTGTAAATTACTTAAATGTTTACTTCCGCATGGAAGGCTTTAGGCAGTTCACACCGACGATTAACCGTTCACGACCTTGCGAAGACGAACAGCGTCTAATTGTCGGCAGAGTTAATTAGAGGTTGCCAAATTCGAAGAGTCAGCCCTTACCTTCTGCAACATCATCATCATCATCATAGTATAAACTGGACGCGTGACGTAACAAGAGCTGCTTAACACTTGGCGCGTCAATATTTTCACAGGCACACACGAGAAATGAAGGTCTATTTTGGTGGTATGTTGTTGATGTTTTGGGATCGGGGCAACGCGGAGATGTCACTCCTTGTTGTTTGTGGAGTTTTTTCACATTGCACAGTAGTAGGGTTTAATCAACTGTCAACAGTACGGAATTGGCTCAAAATATTATCTTCGGTTTAGTTTTATTTATGGAGAACGTAGTAAACCCTATAGACATTATATTTTATCATGGGATATTTATACTTAAAACGTTGGCCCTGGTGATTTGAATGTAAATAAAAGTTTTTGTTTTGATGCTCAAATCGCTCCGGCCCTTAACATTCTTGATGGCGATGAACCAGTGCGTAGCTGACACAGACTGCCCATCGATTTTAAATTTTCATTTACAGTTTAATGCTGGAAAATCATTCAAATGGTGTAGACAAATAAACTTCTCTAAAGTTACGTTTCTCAACGAGGCTTAAATTTGTACATCTCGGTTGATAAAGTCGGTAGCAATGAGAGGACATGAGAACATAATCGAGTTTGTACGCTATAATATTAAAAAGTGATCAATTCGGTTAACATCAGGGTTTCTCATGACATATGGGGCTAATCACAGATGATGATGAGTTGTGGTTATTCGCTTACGACCAAAAACCGTCAGTCCATACATTATAGAATACCAGTTCTAAGTAATTCGTTGAAAATTCGAGTCAATGTTATCATTTTCATCGATATCCAAAGTTATCAGACAGTTAATTTATCAGAATATAACAATACAATTCTAAGGGCGAATGGGATCGAGGTAGTTCTTGTTTGGACGTGATGAGATCTTCTGCAATGACACGTCCTCCTTTTATGCATCTTAGATCACTTGGTCCTTTTCGTTTTAGACTTCTTGGATTTTGTACTTCTGGAAGAGGGTTTAAGAAAGTGTTGCTGGTTTTGGATATATTTGACGGATGGAACTTTCAAGGTCGTTATGACGTGAATCTCGGGGCATTTGCGATCATAGTAGTATTTTTGATTGGTTTGTTTGGAATTATTTAGAATTTCTGGTACATTCCCAGAGTTGAATATCATAAACCCATGTTGGTTTAAAAATTATTTTATATTGATTAAAAGAAGGTTTGACATCGAATTGTTTATTACTTCCAAGTTATCTAAAAGTATCCGTAGGTATTTTGGACTAGATGATATAGGTGTTTGCATTCCGTTTAGGTAAACAGTAGGGTGAAGTCGACTTGCACAGATTCTTCTTCGTTGATCTTCAATTTTCACTTTTGTGTCCACGCTTGACTTTCATTGAGATGAATTTGTAGTTCACCAGTTGCCAACTGTGGGTCATCGTTGGTCATGACGTCAGCGAAGGTGCAAATTGTAGTCAATTATTGGTTAATCCGAAATGTACATACGGCTACCCTGCGGAAAGCCAGACTCGATCGGTTTTTATGCTGTATAAACCAGCAATATTTTAAGCACGGTTTAGAATAATGAAGTTTTTCGCCAGTAAAATATTGCTTTAGCGCCCTGCTATTTACAGTGTGGTTCGCTGGAATGTTCCCAATTACAATTGTGTTTGACGCATAAACGGGTAAAGATAGAAACTTACAACAACGTTTATATGAAAGGAAAACTCAATGAGCTTAGAATCCTGTTGGTAGATAGCGCAAAGAGACTGTTTCGTTATTATTTCATCAAAACGCGATACCGAAGATGTAAGCGCAAGCTTTTTTGTGTTATACGGAGTTTAAATCAATTATAAGAGTTCAAAGGGAGTTTGGGAATGTCGTTAAATATGATGTCCCAACAGCTTCAAACATAAACAAATGGCACGATACACTTTCAACTACTCGAAATTTGATAAGGACCCGTGGTGGTGGTCGCAAAACATCCGACGAAATGGTTGAAAATGTTTGATCCGCTTATGACGGAAATCCCCGAAAGTACTTAAGAAGAGCTTCACGCGAACTTCAGGTACCGAAATAAACATTACATTGAATTGTCCACAAACGTCTCAAACTGTACTCATGCAAAGTGCAATATCTTGAACCAAATGACAAGCAAAAACGAGTGGACTTCGCCAATACGGTGCTAGACCATCTGATTTCATGTCCACGATTTCTTTTTCGAGCAGACTTACCATACATCATGGAAGGTGAACCAACATAATGGGTGGATCTGGAGATCACAGAATTATCACAATACACGAGAGAACTTTCATGATAGTCTCGAGGTGAATTTTTGGTGCAGTTTGTAGCAGAAGAAAGTCATTGGACCATTTTTCTTCGTCGAGGTAACTGTCTGTGGTACAATATATCTTCACTGGCTGGATCAGTTCTTTTTCAACAAATTGGACAACTGAGGGCTAACATCCTTTTCAAACAACTTGGCGCTCCTCCACAATGAAGCTCGTGCGAATTTGGACAACATTTTCCCTGGCTGTAGGATTGGTAGTGGGAACCGATGACGTCTCCCGAGAGATCTCTTGATTTAACACCACTCGATTTCTTTCTCTAGGGCTACAACATAGATAAAGTTTACGCGATCCCAGTCAGAGACCTTCGTGATATTCGTGAGCGCATCAAAGATGCTATTCAGGATATTTCAGAGGACTTGCTCCAACTTACTAAGAAAAAATTGTTCATCGCCTTGATATCGGCACAGTGATATAGAGACACTCTGACTTTTCATTTCATATAAACTATCTTCAATCATTTACCCGTCACATAGAATTGAAACTAGGGACTTTCTAGGGGACCAACCTGTATTTCATACCCAAAAATTAAGTCTGAGCTGAAAGTGTTCCATTTTTTCAATTATTTCGTATTCTCTGTGTAAACTATTCACAGAGGTACGAGGTCTTTCCCGGTGAATGGCATGTATAAATTCCTCTCGAGTTTCCAACCGGGTCAAAGATTTTAACAGTGACGTTTCGATGGCTTGCTCTGCCATCATCTTCAGACTGAAGTGTCAAATTCGGTGAGTGTAGGCATTTATATAGTCTGAGGCAAGTCTGTGCAAGCACAAACCGCCTGTGATTGGCTAGATGTGGACGCGGGAGCGAAGGCGTCTCCCATTGGTCCACTTGCTTGGTCATGCTCTAGTCCCCCGTGGCTGCGGTCACGTGGTCCGTCTCCGCTGCATCTGGGGTCCCGTGACTCAGCTCCTTGTTCCTCCGGTGAAACAATGGGTTCCAAGCCAGGCTCAATTGGAAGCCATCGAAACGTCACTGTTAAAATCTTTGACCCGGTTGGAAACTCGAGAGGAATTTATACATTCACAGAGGTGTTTTGAGTGTCCAGGTTTGAAGGCGAGCAACTGTAATTGTATAATCAGGCAAATAAACGAAACCACATTAACAGTCCCCTTATTTAATTTCAACTAGCCACAGTGAAACCAGCTTTTGTCAAGATATCTCATTAAATCATTTAAAGAAATTTAATTTTAAAACGCATTACACCCAGTTTTTTACCTGTCGTCGGGATTTTACAGAAAATCATTCAAACCAGTTATATTAATTCAAATTACCTGGTTTATACTTACAAATTTGTCTAAATTGGCTACGTAGCAAGTTACTGCATAGATATTGAGCAAGAATTGAAATAGAAGATTCTTATTCTGAGATCACAGCCAACGAAGTACAGTAGTTTCCACATAGCAGCGGTTTTGCAGCAGCCAGAGATACTTTTTCCGTACGAGTTGCGTAACTCTGCTGCTGAAGTAATGTCCAGGAACACAATAGCTGGTGCGGAAAATGCAGTATCGCGAATAAAAAGCAAACGACGTGAGTCGCAGATAAGTTTTATCTTTTATTTTCTGCCCTTCCGGTGAGTTGTTTGCAAGAATAAACCGACAAAGGCCCCCCTTAAAACAAAGCGCATTATAGCGTGGCCTTGCAGAGATTTCATTGCCAATGGCTGTTACGGGTGGAGGTGTTAAGATACCATCAACCCATAAAGGCTGTCTATCTGGAGGGTGCATGACTTACCGTGGAGGACACTTCGTGGGTGGAGTCGCTTACATAACGAGGCATGTGGGCCATACATGACGTATTGTCCTGTAGAGGTCATCAAAAACTGGTTTCAATAACTCCTATCTGTTCCAATTAATCGTATTCCTTCAATAATGTTCTTTCCGACGTCCTCACATTTTATGTCCCTTTCTCTTATTCTTCATTTTTCTCCTTTTTTCTCTACAAATTGTTTGTGTTCTTCTTGTTGTCTTCGAAATTTTAATTTTTGTTTCTACACATTTTATCCCAATGATTTTATGTTTATACCATGAAGTATTTCCTTTTATAGGCTGAGTCATAACATAGCTGTTGCAGCTAAAGACAAGTGGCATTTCCCCTGTTGCCCACGGATTGGCCCCAGTTATTTATTGTTCACTGAAGACAATGAAATACGTCACCGAATTTTCACACCTTTACCTCCCAAAACCGTTGAAACACATTACATCTACCGGAATAAATTGGTGAAGATTGATGGATTGAGATATTTAATTCTGAGTTCCCGGGTATTTCTTCTTTATATTAGTACTAAAAAAGAACTAATTCATGAGTATAATAGAATGTAAACAAATAGTCCCCATATTGGTTGCAATTAAATATGGCGGAATTTTTTGTTTTCTCTCTCTAATTCCTCGGTGACGTCAAGGACTTGTACGCTCATACTTTCTTGTCACGTATTTCACATATTTTAGCTGTGGTTCCTTCTACCTTAATACTAGGGATTTATCACCTCCCCCCCAATTACTTTTATTTGGGTTTTTAATAATACATTGTCCACGCGTTTAAAATTCGATGAAGAATATACCAACAATCTTGGTTGCATCCTTTTCTATTATATAGATAAAAAGGGTTTTGAAGACGAGACTTCAGCAGCGTGTGACAGTAGCTCAGTCACTTAGGATTACGTCACGTATTCCGTATTACACGTGCACGCATTGCAGGATATTATTTAATCTCTTTATTGACTCATAGTAATATTACCCGCATCGCGATACACCTCGGTAAATAGTATCTCAGATATGGCTATAACCACACAAATCAATCAGCCGTGAATCAGCTTTATTTACTGATCAGATTTCGTACTCAAAAATTTCATGCTTGTAGCACGAGTTGAGATACATGGAGGACTCGGCTTCACCTTTCAAAATTCACGTCATTTAAGGTTCGAGATTCATATTAGAAGAATGTGGGCAGTACCCAAAAACACGAAATTTAAATTCATGATGCCATTACAGTTTAATAATATATATAAAACGCTGTCGTGTCTGTCAGATCGATTGAAAGGGGATGAACCCTGAGATGCTGATGACATGTCAATGAATTTTTACATATGAATCTAGCTAGACCTTCTCAAGATCTGGCAAAGGAAAGAAACGAGCCACGTGTATATGCATTATAAATTGTCTTTGGATTAAAATATTTTCTTTGGGAATATTATTGTTACTTGCCTTCGACAACCTGTAATGGAAAAATATGTTCTTTACAAATAATTACCAGTCGAGTCCACCTGCAGCTTTTCTAACTTCATTCATCACGTGATGATCGAACTGTAATCTTGTCTTTGAATAGGTGCGGGGGATTCCTGGTTTCCCAACACCTGCATTCTGCGGTAAAATGAATTGTAATGAATTTAACCTTCAGTGTACTTTCCTCGTAATTGTAGAATGTGACGAGAACGACGGCGGTTTACAGATTTTTATGGCCGTTCAACTGAATTTATACCTACTTAGAATCTATGGCGTCATGTCTCGATGTCGGAAGGTTGCTAAAGCTGTAATAATACAGATGTTTTTCAACTGTCACACGGGGAATGAATCATGATTAAATCAGGGCGTGTGTGTCGTGTTGTGGTACACGCGATTTCTAGACTTTTTTCTTCGCCCTCATAAAATTACCCTCATGCTCTCCCTTCACTTTTTGAATATGTCGTAATTTGTTTCTGCATTGGCTATTTAATTCTAATTTTCTATGGCCCCTTGTGATTACTATACAATTTATTAAATATTTATTCGTGATTGTGTTATCCATTACTTAATATGTGCATTTTGATATTCTTGCGTCTTGTTACAATTTTTGGCACTGCATACTGGTTGGTTAATCATTTCGAGTTGGATACTTGCTAAACAGTTTGCTTCTATTCATGCATCACAAAACAAAACTGTAGTGCGTGTCGAGGAGTTTCTATACCGTAGTCGCCCGTTCAGTCTGCGATCGTGCCATCCATATAAATTGTAGACATCATGTTCGGTTGCCGTTCGTCGCCTTCTCCGACCGCCATTGTTGTCCCACGTTACTGATGGCCGCCTTCCGCCGCACTGGGACGTGCTTCCTGCCAGACCGTTCTCACCGCACGCGAATTTCCCACGTGAGCCTTGCGAGTTCACGCGAAGGTCAGCACTCAAGGGCCCTTGGATTTGTGGAGCTTCTCCGGCCAATCAAACCACAAGAACGCCGAGGAATCCACACGGAACGGCCGCACGCGAATGTAAACGAGATTCCCATCCCACCAATGCAGCCAAACGCACTGCGTCCTACCGCAATCTGCACTCTTGTTGTGGTATCCGGGGCACTTGGACGAGAATTTTAAGATAACAAACGAGTCTGATCCACCAGCTGACAACGATATAGGTAGATCGCTGGTGAAAGACTAGTCGTTAACTATGATCATTTCGCAAGTTAAGTTGTGTGAACTAAACAATATTCTACAGCACATGACATTATTTATCCGAATCAAAACCTTATATACGTTTCTTTTTCTTATTGACAACTACACACGTCCAACACTTCTGCTTACCATCAGGAGTCAACAGACGTAGGCTCCTGAAGATCAAGTCTTTGAGTTTCTAATTGATTTTTATCAACTGCATAACTTTTTTTAAAATTATTTATTGAAATATCAATCATAATAACAGGTTCTATGATCTATTTTTGATGTTTCGAAGTGTCCTGATGGGATCCCTATCATTGATCAGACCCCTGTTACCCCAACTTTGAGGTCAATTGGCCAGTATCATTTTAATCTTCTGTGGTTTCTGTATTGCAGCAGTGGTTGCATAAGAGTGTTCGTCTGGTTTTCCAGTTTCTTGTGGTGTAAATTGGCTGTCTCTTGTATAACATCCTGGGTGAAAGATCCTGATGTAGAGTTTGATTGCTCACCTACCATGGAGCATCAACCATTGTTCTGAGGATTTATGATTGTGCCCTCCGTATTATGGCAGTATTGCACTTACTAGCACATCCCTAGAGCTCCATTTTGGCTTAATAATGGCTTTGTATATAGTTATTTTGTTCTCTAACTAGAGCTATGATCTACCGAGTAGCCAGTATAGTTCTCGAAGACGCAAGTCCATTTGTTTTCTTTCCTGTTGTATATCATAACATTGAAAGTTTAAAAACTTTATTTAACGTTTGTTATGTATAATAAAGTTTTTAAAAGGTCATACATTATTTTATTATTCAGAAGTTTAATAGTTCTGTAGATAATTTCTGACCAGCCTCAAATTGGATTCTGTAACAGTCTTATCAATATATATTTAGAATCGATTATCGTTATCTCACAATTAAGCTGCAATTTATCAAGTATCTCTTCGTATCGCCTCCATCTTACGCAGCAGTTATCCTGGGTGTGGTTTCTACTGGTTTACGATGAACCACAATCACACTATGATGTGGGATGACATCACCCGTATACATGTTATCTCTCTCTCTTTCTCAGGGAAGAAATAGATCATACTCCTGCAAATATCTCAAGTGTCGGTTATAGAGAAAATCCTTAATGTTACGGAAACCAATATGAAGATTCCAACAAATCTTCTCAAAATATTGTCGTCTTACATTTCCCCGGACTTCAACTCCAGGTCGTCGTATCACTCCAGTAATACATTCATTCATTTTCAGTAAATTATAAACGGGGGTGAAAGTAAGACGGAACACACCGGAAGAACGTTCCGGTTAAAGCTTTGGAGACGGAAAGCTGTTCCGATTTAAAACCATCAGCAAGAATGAAAAATAAAAATTGTTTTTCGTAAACCGTGAAACAAGCATTAATTCATTGAAGGTAATGCAGTTATGATAATTACAACTTGAATTTGTAGAAACTATTATAATTATATGGTTTGGCTATGGTAGGCTATTACAATTATAATATATTTTTATCATGAATGGTGTTTATGCCAACTCAGGCAAACTCTAAAAATACTACCCTAAAGCTTAATAAATTTTAGTAAAAAGTAATTGTAAAAGAATCATGTTAACTAGAAAAACAGACAATTGAATTAAGATGGTAATACTAATACTAATGGAAAAAATTACATCTTTAATGAGCTAACGGTGCTAAACTTGCGAACTAAAACTAGCCCCTGTCATTGTAACATTTTAAATAAACTTTAAAAAACATTAAACAAGACTAGTTAAATAATTTATTTCTAAGTTCACTTCGCACAAACCGCAAATAATTAATTTCGGATCAAATTGATTACTCAATTGTCAAATCCATTAAAAAGATTTTGAGTAGTCATTGCTATTAAATAATCACTAATAATATTGATATTAGGAAAATTTCTTTCAACCGTAGCAACATTGATGAAGGCGTCAGCAAAATTCTTAAACCATTTCTCAAGGGAATCTTAAGGGAAGTTGTGAATTTAAAGAACGGAAACTGGATCTTTTTTCTTTATTAAGAAATTGTGTTTATTTCGTCAACCCGTTCATTTTCACTATTCTTTTTTGGCATTCTAGCTCAAGCAGTTTTGCTTCTCATTACCGTGTGTAACGCTTGGTTGGATGTTTGTACTGTTCGAATTCTCTACCATATCTCGAGGACATCGATTTCTGAGCTCTGTTCTTATTCCTTATTTTGTCTTTGCATATAAATTTTCAATTATTTTCTGTCGTGTTGATTGGAGGTTTACGAAATCTCCATAGTTGTCAAAAAAGTCTATTAAAAGGAAAATGTTAACCGGACTAACTCGCGATAACTGGTGACCGTCAACTAACTGGACCTGCCGTGCCAAGAACTTGGCAGTGAAAGGATTTGTGGTGAGGCAGATGGCTGCTGTGTAATTATCGAAGCAGAATCCTCGAACAGGATGCCCCGCGGCTTCGAGGAACGGGTTTTAGCAAAACTGACCGAGGCACACGAAGGTTAAACTTGAGCAACAATGGTTCTGTGCAGGGGGCGCTTCCTAGAACAGAGCACCTAGCCTCACGTGCAAGAATTCGCGGCTATTGTTCGGCCACGGCATTCCAGCGAGTCCTCTGTTACAGTTGCCTCTCTCAACGTCTTTTGTAACCCTTGGGGTACCCCTTAACTCAGTGCCCGACATTGTTAAAGGGCGAGGAAAAAAGGAACCACTGCCCCGCTGTCTAGGAAAGCACCTGTTGCCTCGACTGGAGAGAGCGCTCACAACAAAGCTCCAAATGTTTGGGCCTCAATTTAATGTTCCTTTTTAATGGTATACACAGTGTCTTCTTGACAGGTTAGATCTTAACGTATTCTGAAGAATCCACACATATGCTGAGAAACTTTTGATAATGGCTTCAGCTGCTGGCTTACATATAGACCTACTCGAATAGTGGCCTTGAGGAAGAATCTAACCTTCGATGGTGGTGTATTTTGCATGTCTACACTCGTGGTACGTAAACAAGAGACAGGACGAATGTTGTCGTAGACTCAACAGGGCCGTGGTGTACCTGTCTCATCTGGAGACATGGCATCCGAGACGAAAATATTTGACTGATAACCATCAGAAAAAATTCATATTCTCATGCTCAAATGTCTTGTTTCTGGAACATCTTTCAAGGCAACTGCATTGCTATAGTGCATGTAACAATAAATACTACAAAAAGTATAGACTCCAATACCTCACATCCAGTGAGTCATTTCTTTACAAAAATATGATTGATTAATGAGACCATTAGGCGTAAGTACTTGACTGAGTAAATCATTGAGATTTTTAATTATTATGCAGTTTTTATCTCTTAATAATTTAGTTTTGGAGATTTCTGTGCTTGATCCTGGAGAAGCTGACATTCTGAGTATCTGAATAAGCGATTCGTTCCACTTTTGAAAGCCTTTCTAATGTGTTTCATATTGTTGTGGCTCTGTTGCGTCATTACCTCATTAGTCCGGCGTTATCGGCGGTATCTGCAGGCAAGGAACTGTTCGACCCAACAATGCAACTCATCAGGGAGCCAGCGAGGTGGGGAAAACCTGTGAACACTCCATTGCGTCAAACGACGCATTGATTTCATTTATTTGTCTTCCTACTATTGAGAAACGGTCCGGTTGTTCTGCAGCTACGTTATCGCCTCTTCGACAATCATACTGTTCTTTCTTCAAGAGTTTGTTACACACTGATCTTAAATATTCTCTACATTAATTAATTTCAGTTCCTTATAAGATACAAAGATAAAAAATAATGTTTGTGTTGTACTGCGCTTTAAGATATTTCTTTGAGTATTTAAAATGAATAGTTTTTGCCCAATTCTACACTGATCACAAAAGAAATAACCTTAAATACTCAAAGATCGAAGATTTTCCCGGTGTATATTCTGGATAAACAATTCTTGGGTTTCCACCGACGTTTCGATGTCGTCCTCTGCCATCTTTCTCATCTTTTTCACTTGAGAAAGAAGGCAGAGTATGCCATCGAAACGTCGTGGCTTAAGCTCAGCTTAGCCCCGGGTGGAAACTCAATAACTGTTTATCCAATCTTATATACTGTTTCATCTATAATATTCTTGTGAATTTTTGCGGTCGGTATGTTCAGGTTGGCGGTTGGGTGAGTAAGGAAAGAGGAAAATAGTCCTGAATGTTTGCTTACAATTAATAAATTTTTGTGTAAAGCCTGTGTAATTTAATAAACTTTTCATTACAAAATTAAATGGACTGCAAACGTTAGTGTAATATAATAGTTATATATTTATCTAAATTATTAGTGAATAATCATGCCAACTGATTGACTCTTTTATTCATTTAACGTATAATAATTCCCAGAATTGCTTTAGACCACTGAAGTTGGGAAGTTGGGATTGTTATTGTCCGTCAAACAAGCACTTGCTATTTTATTTTTAAAAAATTGATATTCGTGTATAAGGAGTTTTTTAATATGACTTCCTTTGAGTAGCTTCAACGCCATCTGTTAACATGTAATATATAATATGAAGTTACTGAGAAGTTTCAGGAGAATACGAACGCAACACTGGTTCATTTTAGGGCCATCTCAATCCAAAGGTTATCAAAAACCAATATTAGTAATTTTAATAGTGCTTAAAGCATACAAATAAATTTATAATTTTAATAATAAATAAATCACATTAAGAACATATTAATTAAGAGGGTCATACTTAGAAATGCTGTTTGCTCTTATAACAATTTAGTGCTGGTAGTATCGATTTTTGAATTGAGAGCCGTTCTGGCTTTCAGGGAATGAGAGGCGAGAAACAGGCAAATGTTTCCAAGGCATTAATAAATGACAACCCTTACTGCAGCACAGCTGCGTGGACAGTAATATGTGACGACGTTGCTACGGTACTTGGAAGAGATTCAAGATAAAATCAGATATTACAGTCACTTCTTTATTTTAAAAACTGATCTGCATGAGTGTTAG